>CM055120.1:416858148-417253148 GCA_029206835.1 Rana muscosa
ACCTGTTTTCAGTTTAGAATTAAAGGAAGACGTGTCTATAGTCAGTCACCATCCTGGGGCTGGTTCTGTGCTCATTAGAGGCGAGGATTTTTCTTCCAGAAAAGTTGCGGATGCTCCAGGGGGCAGTGAAATGGGTCTCATGATGGCCTCTTTCAAGCAGCACCATTTGTCCGAGTCCACACTCGGAGGGGGATTCGGTCCTATGGAACACATCCCCATTGTCTCTGGATCATCAGATTCAGATGAATCGCCTAGTCAGGGCTTCTCTGACTTGATGGCTGACATTCCGGCACTTCTGTCCGGGAAGTTTTTCCCTTCTTTTCTATTGAAGAGAGGTTGGGGGGTCCAGTCGGTCCAGGTCGCTGGACTCTGGACGAATCTCATCTGCCGGTTAATGTTCTGGAACTTCGGACGATCAGGAAGTCGTGGAGACTACAAGGCCGCCCGATCAGGTTCCAGTCGGACAATGCCACGGCTGTGGCTTAAGTCAACCTTCTGGTTATCCTGCGGTGGACGGGAAGAAGCGTGCCGGCTCTGTCGGCTGTCTACATTCTCGGTGTGGAACTCTAACTGGCGGACTATTTGAGTCGCCAGTTGTTGAACAAGGGGAATGCTCTTGCACCCGGTGGGGTTTCTATTCCCTTTGCCGGAGGTGGACGTCAGACGTGGACCTCCTGCCTTCGCGACTCGTTTGCATGATGCTGAGATTCGTGGTCCGGTCCAGTGATCCCTGGGCAGACGCGTGGAGGCTAGTTTATGCCTATCCTCCACTGATGTGGCTACCTCGGCTGCTCCTCAATGTGCTGATCGAGGGGATTCCCGGTGATCCTAATCGCTCTGGATTGGCCCCGGCGTCCTCGGTACACCTGGTGGCGGACGCGCTGGCGGATGCCAATGCGGGAGGACTTTCTGTCTCAAGGTCCCACACTTCATCCTGCCTTACAGCCGCTGGCCGTATGGCATGGTTATCGTCAGCCAGGTACTAAGGGACTGAGGTCTTTCGGATTCGGTCATCTCGACCATGCTGAGGGCACTGAATTCTTCCTCCTGCAAGATCTATTATCGCACCTGGAAGGCCTACATCTCCAGGTGCGTGGAGATGAAGTGCCATTCACGGACGTGTTCGGTTCCCTGGGTCCTGCTGTTTTTACAGCATGGAGTGGTTTTAAAAAAACTTGTTTTAAGCACCACCAAGGGTCAGTCTTAGCCTTGGCTGTTTTCTTTCTATGGCCGTTGGGGTCCCATTCCCTGGTGGGTACCTTTGTACAGGAGTTTTGATGGGGCTTCCCCCGATTAGACCACTTCCCCCTCCTCGGGATTTGAACCTGGTGCTCTCGGTTCTTCAGGAACCTACTTTTGAGAACACCAGTGAGATTCCTCTCCTGACGTGATCTCAGAAGGTGGCCTTTCTAGTGGCCATTACTTCTGTCAGAAGGGTTTCTGAATTGGCGGCCTTGCCTTGCAAGTCCCCATGTTGATCCTCCATAAGGATTTAGCGGTACTACGCCCGCGACCTTAGTTTCTTCCACAGGGGATTTCGGCTTTTCACCTGAAAGGTGTACTTCCATCCTTGTGTCCTCGGTCATCGCATCCCAGAGAGTCTGCGCTCCACACTTTGGACGTGGTACAGGCCTTGCGGGTGTACCTGTCTGTTACGGCTCAGTTTCGGAGGTCTGACTCACTGTTTGTGTCGGTGTCCGGTCCACAAAAGGGGCCTGGCGGTCTCGTCGCCACCATTTCTCTGTGGATCAGGCGGACCATCATCCAGGCCTATGCCCTTCCTGGCGGGCGCCTCTCTTTCCCATTGCGGCGCGTTCGACCAAGGCTTTTGGTGCCTCTTGGGCTTTCCGACTTCAATCATCTGTATCACAAGTGTGTAAGGCGGCGACCTGGTCGTCCGTTTATGCTTTTTCCAAATTTTACAAGATTGACGTGTGTGTGCATCTTCGGATGCTAGCTTCGGCCGAAAAGTTTTGCAGGCGGCTGTTTTGAGGTTGCAACTTCTCCGTTAAGGAGCTCTGCTTGTTTGGGATGAAAATGTTTTTTTGATGCTGTGCCCACCCCTCGTTTTTTTTTTACACTGCTTTGGGACGTCCCAACTGTCAAGAATTAAAGAGCTGTGTCCGTCCATGGACGAAAAGAGAAAATAGGATTTTTGTACTCACCGTAAAATCCTTTTTTCTGTCGTCCATGGACGAACACAGCACCCACCCCTCCTTTTTTAGTTTGTACTGCTTTACTACGAACTGAGGCTGCTGACTGCAGGTAGGAGAGTTATGTACGGAGGGACCACCCCCTGGGCGGGGCTGTTCAACTCTGTTAAAGTTAGATGTTTTAAGATAACTAACATGCTCTGCCTAGTCCTCTCCTATAAACAGGAACATAACCCAACTGTCAAGAATTAAGGAGCTGTGTCCGTCCATGGACGACAGAGAAAAGGATTTTACGGTGAGTACAAAAATCCTATTTTTTTTCTCCTCACGCTGACAGCATGACATCGGTCCCGAAGAGGAAGGGACATCGGTCCCGAAGAGGAAGAGGCACATCCGCCTCATCTGTGCCAACCAGTCCTGCCTGCCAGTGCCCACAGTGCCACAAATCAGTGCCCACAAGTGCAAAACAGTGCCACCTATCAATGCCCACGAGTGCCACCTATCAATGCCTACCAGTGGTGCCAATCAGTGCTGCCTATCAGTGTCACCTATCAGTGCCCATCACTGCCACCTATCAGTGCCCATCACTGCCAGATATCAGTGCCACTTCTCAGTGCCACCTATCAATGCCCTTCAGTGCCACCTCTCGGTGCCGCCTTATCGGTGCCCATCAGAGAAGCTCATCAGTGCAGCCTATCAGTGCCCATCAGTGCAGCCTCATCAGCGTACATCAATGAAGGAAAAAAATTACCTGTTTGCAAAATTTTATAACAAAATATAAAACGGTTTTGTATTTATTTATTTTTTTACGTTTTTTTAACAAAAAATAAAAACCGCAGAGGTGATCAAATACCACCAAAAGATAGCTCTATTTGTAGGGAAAATTTGGGTACAGTGTTGTATGACCGCGCAATTGTCGTTCAAAGAGTGAGAGCGCTAAAAGCTGAAAATTGGTCTGGGCAGGAGGGGGGTTTAAGTGCCCAGTAAGCAAGTGGTTAATGACACCCTAGTTCAGTCTGAGTTTGTTCGCCCACCAAACAAGAATTGGCTTACGGACTTACCAAGGCTGAAAGGAATGCATGCAATGTTGATTGTTCTAGGGTTTTCACCAACTCTGAAGGACTACAGGAGTATGAGATCAAACAGTTTATTAACTGTGCTACAACGTGGGTTCTCTACATCATGGAATGCCTGCGTAAAAAGCTGTATGTAGCTAAAACCAAACGTCAGCTACGGGTCAGATTTGCTGAACACCTAAGAAGCATCAAGCAAAAAGAGGTACCACAACATTTTGTAGAGTGCCATGGTGGGCAACACACTGGCCTGAGAGTTAAAGTGGTAGTAAACTCTGTAATACCACTTTTACCTACAGGTAAGCCTATAATGAGGCTTACCTGTAGGTAAAAAGAATATCTCCAAAACCTGTACGGTTTAGGAGATATTCCCTTCCAAATGAGCCGCTCACTGCAAAATAAAAAAACTACCCCTTTAACCACTTCTCTACTGTGCACGAAAACCCCCTTCCTGCCCAAGCCATTTTTCAGCTTTCAGCGCTGTCACACTTTGAATGATAATTGCGCGGTCGTGCGACGTGGCTCCCAAACGAAATGTGCGTCCTTTTTTTCCCACAAATAGAGCTTTCTTTTGGTGGTGTTTGATCACCTCTGCGGTTTTTATTTTTTGCGCTATAAACAAAAGAAGAGCGTCCAGTTTGGAAAAAAAAACACTTTTTTACTTTTTGCTATAATAAATACCCATTTTTTTTTTTTTTTTTTAAATAAAATTTTCCTCAGTTTAGGCCGATAAGTATTCTTCTACATATTTTTGGTAAAAAAAAAAAAAATTGCAATAAGCGCGTATTGATTGGTTTGCGCAAAAGTTATAGCGTCTACAAAATAGGGGATAGATTTATAGCATTTTTTTTTTTATTAGTAATGGCGGCGATCTGCGATTTTTTTATTGTGACTGCGATATTGCGGCGGACACATCGGACACTTTTGACACATTTTTGGGACCATTCACATTTATACAGCGATCCCTGCTATAAAAATGCATTGATTACTGTATAAATGTGATTGGCCGGGAAGGGGTTAACCACTAGGGGGCGGGAAGGGGTTAAATATGTTCCCTCAAAGTGTTCTTACTGTGGGGGGAGGGGACTGACTGGGGGAGGTGACCGATGGTTGTCCCTATGTACAAGGGACACACCATCGGTCCCCTCTCCCTCACAGGATGTGGATCTCTGTGTTTACACACAGAGATCCACTTTCCTGCTCATTTCCCGGGCAATCGCGGGTGCCCGGCGGCAATCGCGGCCGCCGGGCACGCGCACCAGGGCCTTGTGAACGCGGCGGGCGCGCCACCGGCGGTGCGCGCGCGCCTCCTAGCTCGTTTTAAAGGGAGGACGTCATATGACGTCCTCCGCCCGCCGTCAATTGACAGTGGGCGGGGGACAAGTGGTTAAGGGGTTCTTTGTTCTGAATTTGACTAATCGTAGAGGTGACTTTGACACTATTCTACTTAGGGAAAACATTTCCTGGATTTTCCGGCTGAGCACTCTGTCACCTAGAGGCTTAAAGTGGAGCTCCACCCTAAATAGCAACTTTTGCTATTTGGAACCCTCCCCCCCTCCGGTGTCACAATTGACACCTTTCAGGGGGGAGGGGGGTGAAGATACCTGTATTTTCACCCACATCCGGGAGTCCTCTCTCCGGGAATCTGCGGGAGTGACTTCACTTCCCGCAGACTTCCCTTGGTGTTCTGGGAGACACTCGGCTCCCAGAACACAGGAGCACCAATCAGAACGGCGCAGCGCGACTCGCGCATGCGCCGTAGGGAACCGGGCATGAAGCCGCAGGGCTTCACTTCCTGGTTCCCTCAGCGAGGATGGCGGAGGGAGCAGCAGAGCGATGAGCGATCGCTCGTCCTCTGCTGCGGACATCGCTGGACTCCAGGACAGGTAAGTGTCCAAATATTAAAAGCCAGCAGCTGCTGTAGCTGTAGCTGCTGGCTTTTAATATTTTTTTTCCGGCGGAGCTCCGCTTTAAACAACGAGTTAAGCCTCAACATCTTTCTTGAACCCTAGTATAATGTGATGTCATCACAATGTTAAAAGTATTTATGAAACGGCTATGCTTAAAGCCGTGTTCCAGCCACAATTATTTTTTTTTTAATGTCCGCAGCTACAAACACTGTAGCTGCTGACTTTTAATAGGGACACTTACCTGTCCTGGGCGCCCGCGATGTCGGGCCCCCCCGAGGCCGATCCGTCCTTCGGATCGTGTACCGGCGCCGCCATCCTCACTAAGGGAAACAGGCAGTGGAGCCTTGTGGCTTCACTGCCCGTTTCCTACTGCGCATGCGCGAGTCGCGCGAGTCGCGCGGCACTTTGTGAATGGGCGGCTGTCTTCTGGGACACACACAGGTCCGAGAAGACAGCACGCCCCATTCCCTAGAAGACAACGTGAAGAGGACGAGGAAGAAGAGTGCCGTGGTATAGGAAGTGGCAGATTAGGAAGACTGCCTAGCAACAGGCATTTCGGGTAAGTAAAAAATATTATTTTTTTCTAATGTTTTTAAAAAAAAAATGAAAGAGCGTGTTTATGTAATTTTTTTTTAGGGTAGACCTCCGCTTTAAGTAAATTCTATAACCTGCCATTCTTGCACTAATCGCCACAACTTACATGTATATCCTGTGTGTGTGTGTGTGTGTATATATATATGTGTATATATATATATATATATATATATATATATATATATATATATATATATATATACTGTTTGCATATAGGATATTTATTTGTCATTTCCTTTTCCTCTTTCCCCCTGTCTTTTACTGTAATAGTTAAAATATGATCTGTCACCACTGGATGGCCCTAAAATAAATTTCTGAGGTAATCAATGCTAATTGGGCACTTGCCCCTTTAAAAAGACGAAGATACTGAACGTCATACATCCTGACAGTTTCGCACGATCACGTGTCCGAAACGCATTGACGTAGGCAGCGCCAACTGGCCCTGCTCTCCACCACGCATTCCAAAAAGTGTGCAGCGTGACATCAGCCGCCCCTTCTGTATTGACTGACTGGATGAGACTACCCCACGAGCCCTCAGAGCTGACACATCGGCGTCCGACCGGACTTTACGCACCTAGCTGCTGCTTGCTAGACTGCTGACAAACAACACGAGGATATGTAAACACGCTGACTGCTGATCACGAAGGGAGATTCCCCATGTATCACCTTCATACCAGTCAACACAACGGAGTGGTGAGAGCCCCCAGGCAACCTCCATTGACAAATCCTAAGCTGAGCTCTTAGGGCTGTACTACCCTTGCAATATAGGACTGTTAAGTTCATGAAGGTGTATTTTTGCATGGTACATTGACGGATACCTTCGCTATTGACTGGGCTGAACCGTCATTAGGATATAAAGAGAGTAATTTCATGCTAATAAGACAACGGCTCATTCAGAGCTCAGGTCCATTCGAGTCAGCTACACTGAGGCATATGAACTGCTGCACAGCCGGTCTACAAGGCACCACACCTACACGTGGTACATGACTCTGTGAGGTCAACTTATTTTCTATATTACCATTACTGCATAAGCCCTATTCATGGATATGCTAGATGTAGAACTCCAGAACTACTGTTTATTACAACAATAATCCTCATTACACTCTTGGATTAGCGACTCTGAGCAGCATCAGCCCTTTCAATGTGGCAATGCATGGAGTGTGTGTGTGGGCCACAGGTGTTGGCGCCATATTGTGACAAAGTTGTCATTTTGTATGTGGTTTTTATATTTGGGTACACTGGGGGGTTGATCCCACTTAATTGGTGCTACTATCTCCAATAGTGGGTTTTTTATACTGTCTTTTCAATAAAGCCTGTTCACTTTTTGATATACTGTGGTTGATCCTCCTTTTTGCTATTCAGTTTGAAGACGTCTCTTTGTCTTCCTACTGTTTTATATGAATTGACTCTATATAGTCTTGGAGGTATCCCATCCACACGGACAAATCTGTGTAATTTAATTAAATACTGATACACTTTCAATTACTGGATAGTGGGCCCCCATATTGTATTTTATTTTTATGTATTCAGATGATTGATAGCCCCACACCCTCCATTCAGAGATCCTACTTTCCTAGAAGCTGTAGTAATGGCTTCTTTAAATGGAGCAGCTCAGTGGAAGACGACTTCAAATAAAAGAGGAGGAATCAGTACAAGGGAAACATTCTACTCCTGATGTCTCTAGTGCTAATTTGAATGTTTTTTTTTTTTTCATTTTAGCTACACTTACACTTTAAGAGAATAAATGCAGTGCTGGCAGTTGTTATGTTCCATATATCGATGCATGGGAAGACTTGCATGCACTGTATTGCTAAAAAAATACATGTGTGTGCCAGAAAACCCAAAGTGGACCTTTTGTTAGACTGTTCAGCAACAATCTTTTTCTACACAGCTATTTACTCTGTTGGATGCTAAATTCTCTCTCTAAATATAAAATTATATATCATTAAGTCGCAGAAGTTTTTTTGTTTTTTTTGTTTCATTTTATAGCTTTCAAGCTGACCCAAAAAAGCCAATTGGAGGTCATATACTTGCTCATGCTTCCACAACAAGAATCAGCTTAAGAAAAGGTAGAGGGGAGCTACGCATTGCTAAAATCTATGACAGGTAATTTCATATGCAGGGATTTCCAACCTCTTCAGTTCATCAACCCTTTCATAAGTGTTTCAGATTGTTCACCCCCCCCCCTTTCCCCCAACATGAATTATATGAAAATAATGTGTTAAATACTTTTCTAAATAATAGTATTAAAAAAATACTGTGTTTGTGAAGGTTCTCATTCATCCAGGTCATGGCATAGATGGTATTAATCAAACCCAAATCAACTTGTTCTGTAATGTTGAAGTTTCACAGCTTATACAAGACACTTGGATAATAAAGCATGGTACACACTACATGTTTTTTTTTTTCATGCAACCCTGTGGTTTGCACGAAAAAATACCTGACAGCTACAGTCGGGAGCCAGTGTACTAACCATGCAAGGGTTAGTCCAGCGATCTCTCCCACTGAGCTGTTGTGTTCTGACAGCGGGACAGCCATTGGCTAAGAGTACTGATCAGGAGTTGGTCGGCTGCTGGTTTTTCAACATGTAAGTCCGACAGAAGCTGGCTGAATGTCGGCCGGTATATTTTGTACTGGCAAATGTCTCCCGACATTCTGCCCGTGTACTGGGCTTAATGAGTGTCAGGAACATACCCCAGCAGTTTTATGCACACAGATGGCACAATCACCTCAATCCAGTCAACATAGAATGTGTCAAGACAGATGTTGATTGGCCGAGAACAGGGTGGGATTTGTGAAAATGAAGGAACCACTCTGTTCTAGTTACATGTTCCGTCCCAAGTTAACAATAAATCACACCTTTTACCATGTAAATTGATTGGTTAGAACTTATGCAAACTTCTAAATGTCAAATAATGGGACTAAGTAACTAGAACAGGGTGGTTCCGCAATTTTCACACTTCCTGTTTTTGGACAATCAAAATCTGTCTTGACACATTCCATTGTGATTGCATTAAAGTGGTACTAAACCCGAAACCAAAAATGTAATATATTGCAGCTTCGCAATCATTAGATGTGTTTTCTGCATTTATTTTCTTTTTTAGGCTTTTTTCATTCTGTTTTCACCTGGTGATCTGTCCATTAACACACCTCCTGTATAAGGCCTTTTTCAAACTGAGGCGCTTGAAAAACTGCCAGTAAAACACTGAGCGCTTTTGAAGAGCTTTTCAGGCGCTTTTGAAGAGCTTTCAATTCATTTCAATGGACAGGGGTGTTTTTTCACCGCTCTGTCAGCGCACTGCCCCAGTGTGAAAGCATTCATTGATTTTAATGGAATTAAGTTTTCGTAAGCTTTTTGGCCGCTTTTTTTAGCGTGAAAGCGCCTGAAAAGGGCCTCAGTGTGAAAGTGGTCTTAGAGTGCCCCCACTCTATATGAATTGAGCACAGGGGCACCTTTGGACAGCAGCATTGTCAGACTAGGGAAGAGGAGTTTTATATGGAGAAGCAGATTTAGATATGTAATGCCGCGTACACACGATCGATTTTCTCGACGGTGAAAACAGTCGAGAAAATCGACTGGAAAAATGAGGAACGGCTTGTTCCCCTACACACGGCCGGTTTTCTCAAAAATGTTTCTCTTGGTCGAGAAAAACGAACATGTGTAGGCTCCCCGGCAGTGTTTCCCTATGGGAAAACTTCTGCGGAAAAAAATGCTGTGAATCACGACGAGAAAAATTAGAGCATGTTCTAATTTTTCTCGTCGTGATTAATGCCGTTTTTCTCGTCGGGGAAAAATGATCAAAAGCCCACACACTGTCGTTTTTCTCGTCAAAGAGAAAAAATTTAATTTTTCCCGACGAGAAAAATGGTTGTGTGTACGCGGCATAAAACAAGTTGAAACGGAACTTCAGCTAACACTTTTAAGCAGTTACAGCAACAGTTTTCTTTCCTTTTGTGGTAAAGGTATTATACAAATAAATAAAAAGATGATCATTGTAAGCACCCCTGTCAGTAGTAAATGGTTTGTCTCAGTCCTCTAACTGCTACATCTGCAAGAGAACTTGTTCTTTTGAAAAGCAACAGACTTACTGGCAGGATCACCAAGTGAAAATAAAGGATAGGAAGCCTAAAAAAGAAAACAAATGCAGCCACCACATCTAAAAAGAATGAACTTTGGTCTACAAAGGAGGTCAGTTTAACCAATTAAAGACTTGACACTTTGTTGCTGACAAGTTAAAATCATTATTTTCTTTATCGTACATCACGGGACACAGAGCAGCCATATACATTACTACCTTGGTTATGCCCCACCTATAGGTGAATGGAAACTAGTAGAATAGCCAAAAACGGGAAGTGATCCCCTATATAACCCCTCACCTACAGGAAGTACTCCAGTTTTTTCGCCAGAGTCTAAAATGGTGGATGGTCAATTTTTGAGATCCCTGTGAGCTTTCATGCTGTAATCCCGCACAGTTTCTTAACCACTTGCCGACGGCTTGAACGTCTAAAGACGCCCTTGGCTTTGTGGTGGTATATCTGAACGATGCCTATAGCTACAGACATCATTCAGATATTGCCGTTTTCAGCCAGCGATTCCCTACACCATAAGAATGATCATAGCCGCGGGTCAGCCGCTTGATCGTTCTTACGGGCGGCGCAAGGGGATGTCCCCCCCCCTCCCGCCGCCCTCCGGTGCTTCTACCGACTCATCTCTGCGATCGGTGAGTCAGAGAACGGATCCGCCGGCCTCAGATGTCCACTATAGAGATTTCCGGCGGACCAGATGGTCGTCGGAGTCTCTATGATGGTCTGAGCCCGGGCGCGATGTTATGACGTCACGCCCTGACTCTGCATTCAAAAAAAAACTTTGGCGCCTCGGCTGGGACGCCGTGATCGTTTTTTTTTATTTTTCGATTTTAGGCTTCCCAGCCTAGAGGTGAGATGTGGGGTCTTATTGACCCCATATCTCACTCTAAAGAGGTCCTGTAATGCCATATTCCTACTACAAGGGATGTTTACATTCCTTGTAATAGAAATAAAAGTGATCAAATTGTATTTATTTAAAGTGTGAAATTAATTTTTTTGAAGTAAAATGAACAATAACATTTATTTTTTATTTTTTTTTAAGTGCCCCTGTCCCCGGTAGCTCGCACGCAGAAGCGAACGCATACGTAAGTCCCGCCCACATATGAAAACGGTGTTGAAACCACACATGTGAGGTGTCGCCATGAACGTTAGAGCGAGAGCAATAATTCTAGCCCTAGACCTCCTCTGTAACTCAAAACATGTAACCAGTAAAAAAAAGTAAATCATCGTCTATGGGGATTTTTAAGTACCGAAGTTTGGTGCCATTCCACAAGCGTGTGCAATTTTGAAGCGTGACATGTTAGGTATCTATTTACTCGGCGCAACTTCATCTTTAACATTATGTAAAAAAATTGGGCTAACTTACTGTTTTTTTTTTTTGTTTTTTTTTAAAGCATGAAACTGTTTTTTTCCAAAATAAACGCGTTTGAAAAATTGCTGCGCAAATACCGTGCGAGATAAAAAGTTGCAATGACCGCCATTATATTCTCTAGGGTCTTTGCTAAAAAAACATATATAATGTTTGGGGGTTCTGTGTAATTTTCTAGCAAAATAATGATGATATTTACATGTAGGAGAGAAATGTCAAAATTGGCCTGGTGGGCAAGTGGTTAAAAATCAAGGGACAGCATTTCTAGATCGGATCCATTTCAAAAAGCTACTATGCTAAGATAAATGGTACCCGAGCCTCGTAAAGAAGATTAAAGGATCAACAACGAGGTTTGCCTGTAATGCAACCTTCGGGTGCTGGACCCTGAGTAGTGTAATAATGGACACCACAGTGCTAAGGCATTTCCTGCAGGGTGCTGTACAGGTCCAAGCGAGTGGACCCTCATGCTGAAAGGGTACCCAGTCCTTGAAGGTCCGTGTGACAGAACCCGTCGCAATGGGTGAAGGACCTCTGGCTTAGGCTATTGTCCTGCGGCGGTAGTGGTAAGTGGCCCTGTGAAAAACCAGGGTCCAAATATTATATATTCCCCTGCAACAATGTATTGGCTGACATGTTTTAAAAAAAAAAAGTTTTCATTGCTATGCTTGTTTTGCCCACTACAGGGCATGGGTTTGCTGCTCTGTGTTTCTCTTCCCAGCTGCACAAGGCAAGGGAAGCTTTTGAAAAAAAAAAAGCATTTTGCTTGCAGTGCTTTTTTTGCCCACTACAGGGCATAGGTGTGCAGCTCTGTGTTTCTCTTCCCAGAATTGCGCAAGCCGTGGGAAGCTTTTTTTTTTTTTTTTTTAAAACAATTTTGCTTGCAATGCTTTTTTTTTTTTTGCCCAATAGAGGTGGTAAGTGGCTCTGTGAAAAACCAGGGTCCAATTATTATCTATTTTCCCCTGCAACAATGTTGCTGGCCGGCGGAGGGGACACAGAGCAGTCTGTCCTGGGACAGGAGTCCAATGGGTGATGACAGACACAGCCTAATTATGTTGCAGTAGCTGGAAGAACAGTTCATTGTATAAGATTCTTCCAAGGGGGAATTTTGGTACTGAGGAACTTGTGTCACAAAGCCAGTTACCAAAGAAGCGTTCTGCGGGGGAGCGCTGCAGCAAAAGGGCACATGTGTTACATCAGTGGCCCCTGTAGAGGCTAAACTGAACTCTGCTGCAATAGCCTCTCCTGTCACCGGGCAATCTGAGACACTGTGTCTATCCAGCATTGTGGCTACTACCAGTACTACTACCTCAGAGTTTATTACTAAAGAGGACCTGGCATCAGCTTTGGCTGGTTTAGAGGGGAAAATTGCTGGGATGATCGCTTCTGTCACACAAAGTGGCAGGAAGCGTGACAAGTCCCCTTCCCCTATTCCTCCTATTTTGGAGCAAGACCGGGTTGACGAGGTAGAAGAGGTAATGGCGGTCAGACAATTGATATCCAAGCAGAGGAATCTCCCTCAAGTGATTCAGAGCCTGAAGAGGCTCAGATTATATCAGCCTCTCAATCAAAAAAGCTTCTCATTCATTCTTTGTACAGATGGTCCATACAGCTTTGAAGTTACCTCCAGTAGAGGTTCCTGAAACACATTATTCCTCCCTGGGTTCCTTGAAACCACAGCAGGGTACACAGGTATTTCCTTTTCACCCACTCTTGAAGCAGGTGGTATATTCCAACTGGGAGCACCCAAACAGGATATTTGTGTCTCCAAGGAGATTTTCTCTGTTATATCCTATGGAGGAAAACTTTAGTAAGAAGTGGAGCATACCGGTTGTGGATGTAGCAGGTTTCCTCCCTGAGCAAGACCTCAACTTGTCCAGTGGAGGATACACAGGTCTTTAAGGATCCTGCAGATAAGAAGCTAGAAGCCTTGTTAAAGGCATCCTTTGCCCTGGCAGGTTCCGCTATTCAGCCCACAGTAGCAGCAATTGGGGTCTGTCAAGCCTTGAAGGATCAGGCTAGACGGCCCAATAGACCGGAGGATTCTGTTCAGGATAGAGCAGATCTGCGTCAGGCTCTTTGTTTTGCTATAGATGCCCTTAAAGACTCAATGCAGCAGATCTCCTCCATTACAGCTAAAAGGCTAGTCAGCAGAGCTCTCTTGTAAGAGGATGCTAGCTGGTTTTCCTTTTCATGGAGCACATTTGTTTGGGGATGATCTTTACAAGTACATCCAAAAGATATCTGGAGGAAAGCGTTCCCTCCTTCCTGTGAAAAGGGTAGCTACACGGCCCTTTTTTAAGGTGCCACGCGCTAATTCCTCAGGTTTTTCAGGCTTTAGGCTGTTCCGATGGCACCAGGGATCTGCTGCCAAAGGTAAACAGCAGGACCAGGGCCAAAGGAGGCCATGGGTCCAAAAGTCTGCTAATACTGGCACCAAACCTTCCTTGCGAAGGGACGCCCCCACTCCTGTGGGTGGGGGGAAGATTGCTGCAGTTTGCGGGATTGTGGGAAACGCTAATTCAGGACACGTGGGTCATCTCCACAGTGTCTCAGGGGTACAGGCTGGAATTACACTGTTACCATCCTCAAAGATTTGTGAGGTCTAGCGTTCCCACTGACCTTTCAAGAAGGGGCTTATTACTGCAAGTACTAGACCGTTTAAGGCGGCAGGGGGTGATCATGGAGGTCCCAGTTCCAAAAAGGAGAACAGGGTTTTATTCAAATCTGTTCACGGTTCCAAAGCCAAATGGCGACATAAGACCAATTCTGGATCTAAGAGCACTGAACTATTATCTCTCAGTGTGGCCCTTTCGAATGGAATCAGTCCGCTCTGCCGTTACCTCTCTGCAAGAAAGAGATTTTCTGCATCCATAGATAACAATTTTTCAACCTCATCAAAGGCTTTTGCGCTTTGTCATAGAGGAACATAATTTTCAGTTTGTGGCTCTGCCCTTTGGGCTCGCAACCGCACCTCGGGTCTTCACGAAGATCCTAGCATCCGTATTGGGTCTTCTAAGATTTCAAGGGATCTTAATTGCAGGCTACTTAGACAATCTCCTACTCAGGGATCAATCGCTGCAAGTTTTGATAAGAAACGTGACCTTTATGGTCCAATTCCTGGAACATCTCGGATGGATCATAAATACAGAGAAATCGGCCCTAAAGCCGGTTCAAAGTCTGGAATACTTAGGTCTTATCATGGACACAGTCCAGGCAAGAGTGTTCTTGCCTCCAAGAAGGGTCAAGGCCCTAAAGGTTAGGTTCGGCAGGTAAGCCGAAAGAGACGCCCGTCTGTCCGACTCTGTATGAGTCTTCTGAGAAGGATGGTTTCCTCATTCGAGGCAATTCAGTATGCCCAGTTCCATTCCAGGGCATTGCAGCAGAACATTCTGTCTGCATGGAGAAGGAGGATGCAGGCTTTGCATTCCTGCATGATCATAACCAGAATCTGGTACAGGGAAGGTCTTTTCTTCCACTGTCGTGGAAGTTAGTGAGCACAGGTGCCAGTCTTTCCGGCTGGGGCGCAGTTATGGTAAGTTCCACAGTCCAGGGGAAATGGACTCTGAAGGAACAGGGATTGCACATCAATGTGCTAGAGCTGCGGGCAATACGCCTCGCGCTGAATTATTGGACGTCAAAGTTACAGGATCACCCGGTAAGGGTGAAAACCATCAATGCCATGGCTGTGGCCTATGTCAACCATCAGGGTGGCACCAAGAGTCGTCTGGCCCACATGGAGGTCAATCACGTACTGTCTTGGGCTGAAATGCATGTGCCAGTGCTGTTTTCCGTCCACATTCCGGGGGTAGAGAACTGGAAAGCGGACTATCTCAGCCGCCAACAGATACATCAAGGAGAAGGGTCTCTGCGCCCACAGGTGTTTATGCAGATTTGCCAGTGGTGGGGTACACCGGATGTAGACCTGCTGGCATTCAGGTTCAACTGCAAGATTCACCAGTTTGTATCCAGAGCAAGAGATCCACTTGCGATCAGGATAGATGCTCTGGTAGTTCCCTGGACTCAGTTCTCTTTGATTTATGCATTCCCCCGATTCCTCCTCTGCCACATCTTTTGCGCAGGATCCGAGAGGAGATGACATCAGTCATTCTGGTATCTCCGGCCTGGACCAAGAGGGCCCGGTACCCGGAGGTAGTGAGATTAGCAGTAGGAAAGCCACGGACGCTTCCGCTCTGGCTCGGAGGCCTAAATTCCACCTGAATAAAAAAAAATTGGGGGGTTCTTTGGTGAGCTATCAGAGGTCTAAATAGACCCCCATATCTCTTTTTTTGAGACCCAGAAAGGGACTGAAGATAGTCCCTTTCTCTGCAGCACTTTACATGAATAAAATGGCGAGTCTGTATAGAGACTCGTCATTCATTAAAAAAACTGACAGTCTGACACATAGTAAACTCTTGGTTTACTATGATCAGCTGTCAGTGGACATAGGAGTGATCACTGCCTTTGTCCACTGTACTACAGGGAGGGGGCTGGTAAACACATTTTTACCAAGCCCCAACTTCACCCGCACCGTGAGGGGGAAAGCTAGCGATAAGTTACTCCTTTGACTTATTCAGTAGTGTGTAAATGTCATAAAAGCAGATAAAGATAGTCTGGAAAATGTGAGAAAGTGAACATAAACTCAAAATATAAAGATATGCTATGTTATACGGAAAATCTATATGCTATGTTATAGGGAAATTTGTACCTGAATAGTACCCCCGAAAAACATATTTTACATTTCCTCAAAAAAATAGTAGCGCACTTCCTTGTATGTGGCAGTGCTTGGAAATTCCTGTGCACCATTGCTGTATATGTGCAGTGTGAGATCTAATGCACTGTTGCCTTTGACTGCAAGTTGCAGGAGATTTAGAGTGAGGTTTGGTGATGCCACTGCTGTGCTGCTCACTGGTCCTCTTAACAGGGGCCCTGGCATGGAAAAGCGAAATTTTGCCTCTGTCAAGATGGTTGCCTCCCCACAGAGACACATGCAGGACAAGTAAGTCAATAATAGGTAAAAGATTAGCTGCAGGAAGACCACAGGGGACACTTGTGGTTAATGCCTGCCGTTTTATGAACATTGTTTCCAGAGTCTATTCAAAAGAGAAGTATGACAAACCTTTTTTGGTTATACAGTACTTCTTTTTTGGTTAGCAAGAGTACATTTACTGATGTCCTCCTGTGGCCCCCGAGTCAGTTGATAGCAGGCTATTGCCCACTTTTAGCTATTGGTGCAGAGCTGTGCAAAGTTTGTGAAGCATCCTGACAATATTGCCAAGATCCACTATCTGCCTGATTGACAGCTGGCTCTATCTTTCTGGGTGTGGCTGAGAGCTGTAGCTAGCGGTGTCTGCCCCTCCCCAGCCTGGAGATCCAGTAAGTATGGTGGGGCAGAGTGGGGAGGAAGTGGCTGACAGTTACTGCTCTCCACTGCAAGCAAACCTAAAGCTGACTAATCATCGATCAAATGTTTGCTTTGCTCGGTCTTAGACCTGTTATGGGACAGCTGTTGAGTATGTATATTTGTTTTGTTTTTTTCAACCAACCTACTAGTTGAAAATGAGAGTACAAAATATTAATATGCAACATATAATTTTTATCTGACTAAAAAATATATATATATAAACAAAACAAAAATGTTAGATTACTCCCAGCTTTTGATTGGCTATTACTTTCAATATGAAGATAAGAACAGCCAGAATAAGACAGTGGTTGATGAAATCTGTTTCTCACCTCAAAATCTAGTGAGAAGAATAAATTCTTTCTAGTAGTATCACATACTCTAATTGAACGAGGTGGACTACTGCAGTGGTTCTTCACTTCCACAGTGGTCCCATGGCATATACACCCCTCACATTTTTGTAAATATTTAATTATATCTTTTCATGTGACAAAAGTGAAGAAATTACACTTTGCTACAATGTAAAGTAGGAAGTGTACAGCTTGTATAATGGTGTAAGTTTGCTGTACCCTCAAAATAACTCAACACAGCCATTAATGTCTAAACCACTGGCAACAAAAGTGAGTACACCCCAAAGTTAATATGTCCACATTGTGCCCAATTAGCCATTTTCCCTCCCCGTTTTCATGTGACTCGTTAGTGTTACAAGGTCTCGGGTGTGAATGGGGAGCAGGTGTGTTAAATTTGGTGTTATCGCTCTCACTCTCTCATAAAGGTCACTGAAAGTTCAACATATAGTTACATAGTAGGTGAGGTTGAAAAAAGACACACGTCCATCAAGTCCAACCTATGTGTGATTACATGGCACAAGTAATACTTCATATTCCCATCGCACACGTTCCTGGATAAGCTCTCAAAGTTTGGGTGCTGCAGCAACAACCAGCTGGATATTGGTTCAAGTCACTAAGTAGATATTTGCCAGCACACCATGGATCGACACAAAGTAGCGTCCAAATGGATTGTTTATTGCATGATCACAACACAAGGAGAGTGCAACGTTTCGGAGTCACGCAGGACCCCTTCGTCACAAAGGGGTCCTACGTGACTCTGAAACGTTGCACCCTCCTTGTGTTGTGATCATGCAATAAACAATCCATTTGAATGCTACTTTGTGTCAATTCATGGTGTGCTGGCAAATATCTACTTTGATTTCATGGCACCTCGTGGCAATGAACTCGCTGAGGTTCTGAAAAAAAACTTGCTGCTCTACATAAAGATGGCCCAGGCTATAAGTAGATTGCAAATACCCTGAAACTGAGCTGCAGCACAGTGGCCAAGACCATACAGCAGTTTAACAGGACAGGTTCCACTCAGAACAAGCCTGGCCATGGTCGACCAAAGAAGTTGAGTGCACATGCTCAGCGTCATATCCAGAGGTTTTCTTTGGGAAATAGACGTATGAGTGCTGCCAGCATTGCTGCAGAGGTTGAAGGGGTGGGGGGTTAGCCTGTCAGTGCTCAGACCATACGCCGCACACTGCATCAAATTGATCTGTATGGCTGTCATCCCAGAAGGAAGCCTCTTCTAAAGATGATGCACAAGAAAGCCTGCAAACAGTTTGCTGAAGACAAGCAGACTAAGGACATGGATTACTGGAACCATGTCCTGAGGTCTGATGAGACAAAGATAAAAATATTTGGTTCAGATGGTGTCAAGCGTGTGTTGTGGCAACCATGTGAGGAGTACAAAGAAAAGTGTGTCTTGCCTAAAGTCAAGCATGGTGGTGGGAGTGCCATGGTCTGGGGCTTCACGAGTGCTACCGGCACTGGGGAGCTACAGTTCATTGAGGAAACTATGAATGCCAACATGTACTGTTACATACTGAAGCAGAGCATGATCCCCTCCCTTCAGAGACTGGGCCTCAGGGCAGTATTCCGACATTATAACGACCCCAAACCCACCTCCAAGGCGACTCCTGCCTTGCTTAAGAAGCTGAGGGTAAAGGTGATGGACTGGCCAAGCATGTCTCCAGACCTAAACCCTATTGAGCATCTGTGGGGCATCCTTAAATATAAGATGAAGGAACGCAAAGTCTCGAACATTCACCAACTCGGTGATGTCATTATGAAGGAGTGGAAGAGGACTCCAGTGGCAACCTGTGAAGCTCTGGTGAACTCCATGTCCAAGAGGGTTAAGGCAGTGCTGGAAAATAATGGTGGTCACACAAAATATTGACACTTTGGGCCCAATTTGGACATTTTCACTATAGGGTGTACTCCCTTTTGTTGCCAGCGATTTAGACATTAATGGCTGTGTGGTGAGTTATTTTGAGGGAACAGCAAATTTACACTGTTATACAAGCTGTACACTCACTACTTTACATTGTAGTAAAGTGTCATATCTTCAGTGTTGTTAAATGAAAATATATAATAAAATATTTATAAAAATGTGAGGGGTGTACTCACTTTTGTGAGATACTGTACTTACATTGTCTCATGCTAAATCAATGTAACCATGTAATAAAATCCATACCTGGAGTTCAGCTTTAATACTTTGAGTCACTGATCAAGAAAATGTATACAGATCACCTTTCATGTTTCTGGTAGCTCAACGGCCCTTGCAATATGCAAGTCTAAACTTTTGCACAGAAATTCAAGTATTTCTGTGCCACCTTCTTCAAATACTCATTGGTCCTTCAATGCTTCATCATTAATTTTTATGAAGTGGTAGGCCAGCACTTGGATTTCTCAGCTGAAGTCAAAATTTCATACTCAACTACCTGTGTTTCCAGAATCAACCTGTGTCACTGTCTGAAGCATTTGGGTCCAATGCTTGATTTTGTTCATCTGTGTGACCACTTTAGAATTCACGAGAAACGCATGCCATAGGTCCTTTTACTGTCCACACACTTTGACGTTTTTGCACTCCCCCTGCTGATTCTGGAGCGAGAAGTGCTGCCAGACACTTCTGTGGTCATGATCTGGAAAGCTATTTATACCTGCTCAGTGAATTTGTGGGTTCCCTGAGCAATACCTTTCTGAATACCTGTTCACAGGCTTCTGCTTCCCTGACTTTTGTTTTAGGCCTCATGCCCACGGACGTTTTTACAGACGCGTTTTTTACAGCTTAAAAACGCCTGTCCATGTTATTGTATACATTTTTTTTTTGAAAAAAAACAAAAAACCGTCGGAGCTCAAAAACGCAATTGCGGCGTTTTTGCGCGTTTAACGCTTCAGGTTTTTTTATGCCCAACGCCGAGGGTTTTTTTTACAGCTTAAAAACGCCTATGCTATTTGCCGCTCAAAAACGCCTAGGTGGGCATGAAGCTATAGACTAACATGGACAGGCGTTTTTAAGCTGTAAAAAACGCTCTAAAACACGGCTGTAAAAACGTCCGTGGGCATGAGGCCTAAGTGTTGATTCCTGTTAATGACTTCTGCTGGTTTTGGAGAGATCTTCGTTAACTGGTTGCCTGGACCTTTTGCCTGTTTGACCATGACCATGTTCTACGATTTTGTACCTCACTTCGTTTTGGCCTGTTGTCATCTGTTGTCACTCTGAGTGTAACCAAATCCCGCAACTTAAGAGCCGTCTACAGCAAAGCCCATTGTAACGTGAGTCCCTTTGGGCATAGGGTGACTGAGGAAATATATCTTGGACTACCTAAAATGGGTCTGTAATATTTATCCACAATATTCCCAAGGATATCTGTAAAGGACTATTTACTGTTTGTTTGATTCTGAACTCAACAGGTTAATTGAGAGATGCTGATGTGTTCAACTTCAACCACCTGGCTGCCTGTGTAATGTAGATTAAATCCAGACTAGCTTCCAAAGACCTTTTCATTGTTATTTGTGATGATGTGGATTGGAGCTTGGTAGACCGTCTGGCTGCCTATTATGGGATGTTTAAGTGTCTTGCTGTGAGGAAGGGGGGGGGGGGATCACTCCAGCAACCCCTCCTGCTAAGACGGTTTACTGAAGGAGAAGTTTGAACACACCTGACCTGTATCCCCATTGTCATTGGACAGTTTAACCTGCCCTGTTCCCCAAGGATGGGAGGGAAGTGTTTTTGAAGGGAAGTGTGTTACCATGTGCTTGTAATAAAGATTCATTCCCTGTTTTTGGAACTTCAACACAGAGCGTTGTCTCGTTTGTGCCGGGAGAAATATTTGTATGGGGTCTTATTCAGCTGGTTGGAGTGTCTGGTAGCTGCTGTGTGTTCGGGAATGGAATATATTTAAACGACGTTAACTCCTGTCGTTACACCCATCATTACTTGCTGAATACCCAGAAGATCACAGGTGTCTTCTTAGACCCTGAACCCTGGCCCTCCAAAGGCCCTTAATTTGTCTTGTGACGTGGAGGGTCCACTACCTCTGTGACAATTTGCACATGCCATGGACTCTGCTGACACTTTTCCGCAAGATCTATTTTTCTAGGTCTAAAAGAATGAGGTAAAATGGGCACTGTTTTTTTATACCTTTCAGTGATATGCTGTATGCTTTCGAACCCTGGCCTGTGAGTTAAACTGGAACAATCAGGCCTTGGTGGTGGTGTTCTGGCAAAGCTAATTGGGATGCATTGAGGAAAAGCTGACCAGCAGTAATCAACCTCAGCATCCTCACCAAAGATTGTAGGATTAGAGTGAAATGTGACCCACAGGCGGTGGGCTCTGCACTTTTTCAGACCTGTATGTATTGTGTCAGTTTCAGAGCTTTCTGGGTCAGAGCCATGGCACAGACTCTGAGGACTCAAATAGCAAGTAAGGGAGGTTGAGCTGTAGCACTGGGAGCTACTTTACAGTTGGTGCGATTGGATACCATTTTAAAATTCCCACAACTGCCACCTTACTGGGATAATGGTTACGACTGAGGAAACTGAGCACTGGTGTGATCTGCTAGGTGGAGTGTTACAAGCTTGCTCCTTCTCCCAACATAAAGAAAGCATCATCTCTGCTTCTGAAGCACCTCTTGGACTGGGTCATGTTCAGCAACCTGTGGCCATCATCAGCTCCAACTTCTTGGGTTTGTGAGTTGTCTTTTTTTAACCACTTCACCCCAGGAGGATTTGGCTGCCCAATGACCGGGCCATTTTTTGCGATTCGGCACTGCAACGCTTTAACTGACAATTGCACGGTCGTGCGACGTTGCTCCCAAACAAAATTGACGTCCTTTTTTCCCCACAAATAGAGATTTCTTTTGGTGGTATTTGATCACCTCTGCGGTTTAAATTTTTTGCGCTATAAACCAAAAAAAAGTCAATTTTGAAAAAAAAAAGCTATATTTTTAACTTTTTGCTATATTAAATATCCCCAAAAAATATATAAAAAAACTAATTTTTTCCTCAGTTTAGGCCGATATGTAATGCACAATTTACTGTGTAAATGACACTAGCAGGGAAGGGGTTAAACACTAGGGGGCGCTGAAGGGGTTAAGTGTGTCCTAGGGAGTGATTCTAACTGGGGGGGGATGGGCTACCAGTGACACGACATTGATCACTGCTCCCGATCCCAGGGAGCAGTAGATCACTGACCTGTCACTAGGCAGAACAGGCAAATGCCTTGTTTACAAAGGCATCTCCCCGTTCTGCCTCTCCGTGACCCCATCGCGGGACACCGGTGGACATAGAGTCCGTAGGTCCCGCGGGCACGGTCATGAAGCACGCGGTGAGCGCATGCCGTAATTTAAAGGGGACGTACCTCTACGCCCATTTGTCCAGCCGAGCCATTGTGCCGACGTATATCGGCATGTGGTTAAAGACACAGGACAGAAATGCTGTAATGGATGACCTCAGCCCATACTCTCCTACTTCTAGGGGCAATTTCTCGTTGTACCCAGAAGGAACCCTGGTACCTGTTGTTTTGCTTGCGTCTATCTAGCGAGGTTACTTTGTGGTATAAGCAAGGAAACTGAGACCTCTGCAGTGTGTAAATGTGCTTTTACTATAAAAAGATGCTGTACATACAAAACTATTACAATATTAGGAATACAGTACAAGACTGACAGATATATTTTTTTTGCTTATTTTTTAATAAAATAAAGATCTGTGTAATACATACATCACATTGTATTAGCTTTAACGTGCCCTCTTTTCCCATTCAATGTTTGGAGGAAGTGGCCTAGCTGACGCGACCGTAGGAAGTCCAGGCGGAACGGGCCTGCGGGGTCGGAAAGCTCTGCTGTAGTAACCCAGTGCCCGCCCGCACTGAAGTGCGAGGCCTGATGAAGGCCCGCCCCGCCCAGCCTCCGAAAGGCCGCATCCTGTGTTCCGGGTGTAAATCCAGGGTTTCCTAGTATAGGGTATAGAGGAGAGTTGAGTGAAGGCAAAGAGGTCTGAGAGATGAGCCTAGCACAGACCCATAACGTGTTGCCAGTCAGTGGGTGGCGTTTAGTCACCGTCGATAGAGTTCCGTAGCACCAGGGGGCTCTGTTGAGGGGGGGCCCACTTTGGCTCTGCTCAAGCCGTGTCCAGAGTTTGGTCTCCTGGTGGCAACACCAGTCTATAAGCCTCCCTATGTGGACTGCCTGGTGGTACGCCCGAATGTCAGGCAACGCGAGGCCGCCATGGCACTTGGGCAGCACCAGAAGTTTATGTGAGAGGCGCGGTTTCTTTTTCGCCCACACAAATTCAGTAAATGTGGTTTGAATCTGCTTGAAAAAGAAAGCGGGGATATGGATAGGCAGTGCTTGCATGAGATAAAGTATATTTTTGAGGATCGTCGTTTTTAAAATGTTACATCTACCTATCCAGGAATACAGACCCGTGTGCCACTGGTTAAGTAAGGACCTGATCGTCTTCAGCAGGGGTGGAAAGTTGAGAGCAAAGAGTCGCGAGAATGAGTTGGATGTGTGTGCCCAGGTATTTTAAGGCGGTTGTCGTCCACTTCAGTTTATAAGTAGCTTGAAAGCGTGTGAGTTGTGCTTGTGGTAGCTCAACCCCCGTCGCCTCTGATTTGGTGAAATTTATTTTCAAGTTTGAGAGTCTCCCGTACGTTTCAAATTTCCTCGGGAGGGATACTGAGGTTGCGGTGAGTGTAAACATGAGGTCATCGGCGTAAGCCGACACCTTATGTTGGGTCTGGCCAACCCGCACTCCCAGTATGTTGGGGTTCAGGCGTATATGGCAGAGGAATGGCTCTAAGGAGAGGGCGAACAGCAAAGGGGACAGCGGGCAGCCCTTCACACAAATGTCCTACGACCGGCACAATCACCGTTTTCTATTCTCTGGGGGGGGCTACTATTCCTTATTTATTTACTACTCCTCCCTCTCTCTTCCTCTCCTCATAACTTGTGAGACTAACTTCCACCTACTACTCTAGGCTTTTCTCCCCACCCCTAAGGCGTCTAGTGAGGACTACCCTTTCTTTCCACACTGTCGTATTTATTACGTTAACCCATTCTGCCGATGTCGGTGGTTTCAATGATTGCCAATTTTGTGCTATCAATTTTCTGGCCTGATACAGGCACCTCAAAACGGCTACTCTAGTACTTGTTTGCTCATTCTTCTCCTCCATACATCCCAGTAAACATATTTTATCCTCCAGTTCCAGTGTGTTCCCGAAGGTTGCATTTATGGTGTCCAATACCTATATAATTTTGGACATTTCCACATCATATGAATGAGGTCACCTGTTTTCTTGACACCTGGGGCACTTATCGTCTGGTCTCCTTCCAAACAAATACAGTCTCTTTGGGGTATAGTAAACTCTGTGCACTAAAAATAAATGAGATACCCTCTGCGATGGGGAGAGTGACACCAATGGCCCTAGCTCTGATATCCGTACCCACTGTTCAGCTGTTATAGCCCCTTTTATCCTTCTCCCATTTCCCTTTGTTTTTCCCTACTCTCTCCCCAGTTATAATCCTACCATCAATCTGCATATATAGTTATATGAAAGGAAAAAAATTGCGCTAATGAGTCCAAGATAATAAAGGAAAAGAAATTCAAAGTCCAAAAAAGTCCAATTAAAAGGTGCTGGAATAGACAAATTCCAAAAACGCACATGAATCCTAAATGAACTTGTGTGGATATATGCTTACCAGATAGTAAGCCAAACAGACAGATGGCTATAACCCAGCCCAGGCCTTTGATTAGCACACCAGTGCTAAATTCCTCAGAGATGGTGAGCTGCAGCAATGGAAGGATGACTCCACAATATGGGTAGGTATATGCATCCAAGTGTTTTAACAAAGAAAATAAAAAAACATAGCGTAATCCTGCCACATAAAGTAATCCTAAAAGGGATTATTGCTATGGAGTGTAGGAAGCGTAACAACACCCAGTGTGTGATAATTAGTAAGAGTGAGCCACCACCTTATAGGTCAGGGATATGCAATTAGCGGACCTCCAGCTGTTGCCAAACTACAAGTCCCATGAGGCATAGCGAGACATTTGACAGCATCAAGCATGACACCCAAAGGCAGAGGCATGATGGGAGTTGTAGTTTGGCAACAGCTGGAGGTCCGCTAATTGCATATCCCTGTTATAGGTAATCTCCTTACCAAACAGATGTTAAATTCAAGCCTTGACCAATTTTATAAAAATGGTAAAAATCCACCACAGAGTGAACCGCCACCTCACAGGTAATCTCCTTACCAGATTGTACCAGGTTATGAGCGAAACAAATCAACTGCCGACAGGTGGCTGATTAACAGATGTAGATGTCCTCCCTGTGGATATGGCTGCTATGGTAGATGGATATGGCTCCCAACTTCTAACGATATAACTCCATATAACACACACAAACGCAACACATTCCGCCCTTGATCTTTCTCTGACTACACACAGAAAATCTCTTCATTACTAACAACTCATTCTACACATTGATTTTCCTTGAATGCAACCCCTCCCATATTTCTGTCACTGAGAAGGTGTTTCAGTCTTTGGATAAAAGTTCATTAGAAAGTCCACTCTAAAGCCTTTCTCTCCACAGCTCTTGTAGTCTTCCATTATTCTGTCCATCATGAAAACACTTTTCTCTGGTCTTCCTATGGATCAAATCTGAGACAGCCTGCGGAGTGGAAAACAAAGCGGATTACCTGTTCCTTCTAATAATACATAAACAGTAGATCCTGGCCCTTCAGCTACAACTCTCCTCTAACTGGCTTCTTGCCTGGATATCTGACCAACTCTTTGCCACCTGCCTGTATCCACTGCTCACCCTCCCAAAGAACATCAATAGGGAGGAGAGGAAATATGCATATATTTCCCAGAAAATCACTGCTGTTTATTTTGGAAGGCTTGATGTTATGTAGCCTCACTTTCCACTCTTGCTGAGAAGTATCCACTAACCAGTCAGAGTCCCAGCCATCGTCTTGAAGCTCATCTGCCAATGCAAATATAACTTCAAACCTTCCTTTTTTAGATTCCCTCTCATTCCTAGATAGGCTTCAGCTACGTCACTCTTGGTTTCTATGTCTTGGGAAGCAGTAACATGGTATCTGTTAAGCCCTGTTCTTTCAGGAACCTTACATAAATACTGAACTCCAGCTGTAGAATCTGTGCCCCAGCCCCTACCATCCTCTCATATGGTGTGCTTTTGGCTATTGACCTAGAATTTAACAACATGACTGCTTGTGTGAGGACCCAATCCCACCCCCTTAGTGTATGTGTGGGTGTAAGTTTGCATATCTGGTCCTTCAATAGCCGTTGCATCTTTCAATCAAACCAGCTGCCTGTGGATGGTATGGGATGTGGCACAACCAGTGCACTCCAGAATCTTTGGCCCATTGCTGTACTGTTGATCCGGTGAAGTGTGAGCCGTTATCACTTTGGACTTGTTTGGGACAACCATAAGAAACTACAAGTTTCTGGAGCAGTTGAAGCGTTGCGGCTCGATCTGCACGTTTGTGAGGATGAACAAGCAAAAGTCCTGAATTAGGTGTCCACTGCATTGCAAGAATATCTCTTTTAAAGGGTACATTTTATAAAAAAAAATCCCAAAAAAAAAAAATTGCACAGGTTACATTCCACAAAGCATAATCAGTACATAGGAGATTATTTCTTGGATATAAAAACATCAATCAATACTTATAATATCAGAAACATGTAGCTAAGACACATAGCAGACAGATACTGGTTAATCAACAGCACGCTGGGCCAACCCCCCCCCCCCCCATCTTCACGTACATACCCCCTACGTATGCTTATATAGCGAAGGAATATGCAAACGGTAACATCAAAGAAAGGTAAAAAAAAAGGGGGGGATTTAAAAACACAAACAAAACAAAACCATAACGGGGGGAACCCAAGACCATAAGAACATCTTGACATACTGTATGTTTTTCCACCTTTTAGAGGCCAAACTGTATGAGCAATATACCTATGTCACCGCCCAGCATGTCCCACTGAGGATGAGCATGATCCCTCTAGGGTCTGTCCAGGCCATCTCACACCTCTATCTCTTCTGACACCGATTTTCTCCATCCAGCCCATACTTTGTTAAATTTTTTTGTACACCCCCTGGAAATGTAAGTTAACTTATATTTTGGGAGGGCTCCATTAACCAGGTAAATCCAGTAGTGGAGCAACGGAGGCCTATCATCCTTCCACTTCAAAGCCAATGCTTTCTTAGCATGGAAGAAAAGTGTTCTCAACAGAGTTTTTTTTAGAGTCTGACAATTCCTCATCCCCAAAGACACCCAGTATACATCTGGCCAGATCACATATATTCGGGAGAGCCAGTCTCTCCTCCAGGAATGACATAACACTCGACCAGAATCCCCTCACCTGCGGACATAGCCATACCATATGAAAGAAATCACCTATCTCCACCCCACATCTGTTGCACTCAGGAGATTCCGCCCTGCCCATCTTATGAAGCCGCTTCGGGGTGTAATACACTCGATGTAGGAAGTTAAATTGAATGACTTTATCTCTGGCCGAAATCAGACGGCAACAATGATGCGGTGACTGCAGCCCAAGATATCACCTCTCCACTGCGCCTCCACCCTTTCCATCCTAGGGGATGAGGATGTCATTAAGGAGAAATAATATCTCAATACTAGTTTTGAGTGGTCTTCCTCAAGTAACAGTTTCTCCAGCTCTGAGTTCCTCAGCTGAACCTCCTGCAGGCCAAATTTAGCCGCTACAGCATGGCGCAGCTGAAGATACCTATAAAAGTAATTGTTGGGGCACTTATATTCCATCTAAAGGTCCCTGAATGTCCTAAAAGTCTGGTTCCTGAACAGTTGATGCAGATATTTGAGACCATACTGAGCCCAATATGCCCCATCAGGGATTTTACAGATCTCTGCAAGTTGAGGGTTATACCACAAAGGTGCGTTAGGGGAGAGAGTTAGCGGGCCACCCCCCGTTCGTTTGTTACATATGTGAAAATTTTTATAGGAAAGTTTAAGAATCTCTGCGCCTTGAGGCGGATATGGGCCATTCCTGTATAGTACATTAATGATTGCCTCAAACTAGTGCATCAGGGCCGCCTGAGTTTCCACCTTGCAAGAATATCTCAGTTCAATGTTTCTCCGGGGCAGGGGACCGATGAAGTCAATCTGCCAGATCTCTGCAGGCCTTTCACCCCTCTTAATCGACCCAGTGGAGTACTTTTGCAATGGCCATTGTCGCACTTCTCCACACACTGTACAGTTCCCTATTAGTCTTTATCATGTTCATGGAAATAGGCAATCCTCTCTGCTGTGCCCATTCATATGTTGCTTTCTGCCCCAAATGTCCAAATTGCTTGTGGGCCCAGTTGACCAAGTTCATTAAGACCGGATCAATTGGGTGCGGGGGGGTGGAGTAACATCATAGCGCCGTAGTGCAGTGAGCTGCTGCCAGCTCCATGCTCCCTCCAGGTGAGCCAGTAGAGGATGGGAAATCCCTCCACAAAAGCTGGCCCTGAAGGTTGCAAACAACCTGCCCTACCTTAACCTACCGGGACTGAGTGCGGACACAGTGGTGGCTGGCTTGTCGGCGCTGGGTCAGTGGTGTCAGCAGTGTTTGTTGCGGTCCGGCCCCCTCTGGCATCGCAAGGATCCGGAGCGGGAGGGGAGGAGCGCAGTGGGGATTAGACCGAGGCCGTGTGAGTCCGTGAGTAGCCATCCTCAGCCAGGGCTGAGAAAGGAGCTCCGAAACTAAACCCCAAGGTACCATTCCCCCCGCTAACCTGCGGGTTTTATTCTTAACACACAGCGGCATGGCGGACTGAAACCAGCCGGAGGAAGTTGAAGCAGTCTGGTCCTACGGAGGGTAAGGTGGCCGATGGCCTGCTTTCTTACATCCCTAGCCCTTTATTAGACTGTGTGATAATAGCCATTGGAAATACTGAGAAGTACTGATGAGCATTGGAGCAACAAGCAAAAGTGATGGTAGATATTTAAATAGACTGTGAAAAACCTGCTGATGTGTATGTAAAAGTGGTTGGTGTGCAGTGGAGAGTGTAACTAACATCTTAAGAAATATATTGAAACTGAACTGCACATGAAGTTCATTCTCTTCCTGGCCTCTGCTGTTGGGGTCTGTAGAGGATAAGGTGGATGTCAGCCTGGTCCCCCTCTTCCTCAGCCCCCTATTAGACAGTGTGGTAAAAACTATTGGAAACTACTGACAATTGCTGATGAGCTATTGGAAATACTGTGAAAAAATATATACCATTAACATATGTAACATATTTCCACCACAGAGAACATTGAAGCACCCTCAATATTCTTCCATATAACATAAAAGTGCAATAACAGAATTAAGAGAGAGTGCCGATATGGATGGGATAGAGATAAGAAATGCCTGGTATAAACTTGAGGATCAAGAGAACCGTAGCTAGCAGAAGGAAAAACCTCTGGATAAGAGGACTCCCTGAAGAGGTTAAAAACACAGAATTGGGAGAGGTGCTACGAGAGACATTTAATCTGGCCCTAAAACGGGAAATAACTGCGCTGATGCGTTCTGAAAGAGTGCATGGAATACAAAGGTCATACAATACTCATAGGGATCTACCGAGGGATACTATAGTAAGAGTTCATGACTATGAACAAAAAGAGCAAGTATCCCAAAGTACAAGGAACTCTACCCCTATGGAATACAAAGGCACTAAACTTCTTATTTTATCAGACTTGGCGCCAGAAACTTTAGCACGTAAAAGGGCACTGAAGCCGCTTACAAGTTGCTTACAGGCAAAGGATATCCCTTATAGGTGGGGGTTCCCAGCTTGTCTTTTGGTGTAAAATCAAGGGGTCTCAGTATATATACGGTTCCCAGAGGATATAAAGGAATTTTGTAATAGACTGAATATACAACCTATACAAGTAGATAACTGGGAAAAGAGACCTCCAGTATGGAGAAGGTGGAAAGACCAGGACTGGAATAGAGCTTAGATTGTCATGTTTAAAACACTGAAAATTTCTAAATGGAAGGAATTGAGGGAGGGGGGGAAGGGGTGGAAGAAAAGGGAATTAATGAATAATAGCTGAACTCACCTGGGGGGGGGGCGCACTTGGAGTGGTAATGCCCACCGCTGCTTTGGGACTGACCTTTTAGTTGGAGGATGGGATCCCGAAGTAGATCGCCAGGAAGAGCGCAGACCGAGGGAGCTTTAACATTGGTATGCAATGTGATTGGGGGGGGGGGGTTTATGTGGACTCCGTGTACCCTATATGGGTTGATAAAAATGGAGCTAGACGGTATGATATGGACAGTAGGCCTAGATCGATACCCTCTGAAAGTAAGGTTATATTATATGCAATTAAGGTCTGATGAGATCTCCTTGAAAGAAAAAAAGAGTATCTGAGGCCCTTTCCCACCTGCTGGTGTCTGATATTTTGCTATTGGTATAGTTTAAATGAATCAAGAATAGAATATGGCAGCTATGAAAATAGTCACGTATAACGTGCGAGGGTTAAATAGCCCAAATAAACAATATCAGATACTGCAGGAGATGAAGGGTATGTCAGCTAATATAGTGTTCCTACAAGAAACTCATTTAAAGTTGACATCCGAGAGTAGACTGATCTCAAAAGATTTTCCAACCTGGATACATAGTTACTCACCCAACAAAAGATCAAAAGGAACTGCGATTGGGTTTGATAGGAACACGCGATTTTTTATTAGAAGCTATGGAAACAGACCCTGAGGGAAGATATCTCTTTGTTAAAGGTTTTTTATTTAATGTGAAATACACTCTGGTAAACGTATACTGCCCTAATGTTCGCCCAGCAGTATATTTGAGAAAAATCTTGAATCGACTAGAGGGCTTTAGAGAAGGGAAGGTGATATTAGCAGGGGATTTTAACTTTGTTTTTGACCCTGCAGTAGATACCCAACCTATATCTCTAAGGTCAGAAGGAAAATATATCAGAGCAATTAAACATAAATTATACCAAATGCACCTAGTAGAGGCTTGGAGCATATTACAAGAGATGAGGATTTTACATACTACTCATCGGTTCACAGGTCATACTCTAGAATAGACCATATCCTACTAGATCATCGGCTACTTGACGGATTGAGAAGGGTCGAAATAAAATCAACAACGCTCTCTGACCATGCTCCGGTAGAGATGACCCTGGATATAGGGGAACTCTTGGTGGGCCAGAGAGTCTGGAGAATATATGAAACCCTCTTAAATGACATCAAGGTAGCTAATGACCTGGAAAAGGATATGTGTCTCTTCTTTAAAGAAAATAATGTAGAAAATGTCCTCCCATTGATTTTTTTGGGAAGCACATAAAGTCTATATGAGAGGAAGGATGATAGCAGAAAAGGCAGGCCCTGTATCAGCAGCTGCAGTGCTTCAGTTACATCTTATTTTGTCCCAGAGATCATGATGTCATCAATTTAGTGAAAGACAGCGACTTTCAAATTCAGGGTACTTAAATCTCGGGCAATCAGTCCATGACAAATCGTTGGAGAATGAAGATAGCCTTGCGGAAGGACAGTGAAAGTGTGCTGGCGGCTGTCCCACACCATGGCAAATTGGTCTTGACACTCTGGGTCTATCAAAATTGAAAAGAAAGCATTAGCCAGGTCTATCACAGCATGATATTCACCTGCCTCTTGAGCACTTTTCTCAAAAATTTAAATCATATCTGGTACAGCTGACTTCAATGGAGGTGCCACTTTGTTTAGACCTCTGTAATCCACAGTCATTCTATATGTCCATCAGGTTTCTTTACTGGGAACACCGGAGACGAGAAAGGACTTACAGCAGGTCTAAGGATCCCTACTCTCAACAGTTCTTGAATAGTCGCCCCAATTTCTTTGTGGCCTCCAGGAAGTCTGTACTGCTTGAAACAGACTGGCCTCTCTGGTGGAGGAATGTAGACAGGGGTCCATTTTGCATGACCTCTGACCACAGCCTTCACCGCCTTAACCAGATATGCTTTATCAGGATACCCGAATGTGAATATACCCCTTTCAGTCTGAATTGACTGACCTTGAAGTACATCCATCCCAAGAATATTTTCGGGTAACTCAGATACCAAAACATTTGTCATAAATCCTGATCCCTTGCCAATAGCCAATTTCACCCGTATCCTCACTGCTGGTGTGGTTTGCCCTCCCAAACCTTCTACATAAATCAATTCTCCTTTGTGATGAGAAGTGCAAAAGTGTAACTTCAGCTCTGGTATCAATTAAAGCCGTTACATGTGTAGGAGAAGATGACTTCCCCCACCATACAGTGACAGGTGCATATGGGCGTCGGTCTCCTGCTGTCACTGCCCTCACTGCTATCACAGGAGACTCACCTTCCCTTTATAAAAGATAAGGAACATCCCAATCCCCTTTTCTGATTCTCTCTCTAACTTGTCCCCAGGATAAAGGGATTTGGGTTCATGTTCAGTTTTGGGAATTGGTTTGGGGCTAACAGGAGGGGTCTGTTCTGTTTTCTCTAAGTCTAGGCTGATGTTATCTTCACTAGGAGTATGGTTTCTAACCCTGACTGTTTTCCCTACTAAATGTTTCCACCTCTTCAGCATTTCTGCAGTAGAAATTCCATCTATCTCCTCTTTAGGTACTCCTGCCTTTAATAGGTCCACCCACATTTCTTTCCTAGAAATAGCTAGCCTGGTTTTCACTTCACCTCCTGTCTTCTCTCCCACATTCTCTTTCTTCTCTGTAAAAGTTATCTTCTGCTTGCATTCTTCCTGTCTGGCCTTGACCGTATCTACTTCTCTGACAGGTTTTGTTTTAGTCTCCTCTATTTCCCAAACTGGCTTAAAAGGGTAGTGGCTTCATGAATCTTGCTGTTTACTCCCAGGCCTCCCAGCAAGGACAATAAAGGAGCCCTGAGATTAAATGGGGCAGACTTCATCAGCTTAGAGTGCAGAGCAGACGTAAAGGGTTCCATATCTGGACCCATCCATTCTGGAAATGTATTTAATCCGGTTATACAACCCCTCTCACGTAACCTGGAAATACCCTCTCCTATTGTTCTCCAGGAGTAAGTATTTTCCGGGTCACTAGGGCTAGCGTGTATCATGGGTTAACACTCCCATAGCCACTGCTTCCTTACCTGACAAAACAACAGTCTGCCCCTTCATCCCACAAGCGTAGGAGCCAACTCATTATGGGCTCCCTGGACCTTTGTTTGTATTGTTTTGCCAGCTCGTGGAGTTCAGTTTGTGTAAACTCCCATACTTCAAATTCAACATCTCTGGGGTTGCAATAATGCACCACCCCATCTACCATATCCTCGCTATCATGTTGCCGTTTCCTATGCTTTGTAACAAGAGGTCTGACATATTTTTTTCTTTCCCACTAGAAGATCATCATCTGAAATATCAAACTCTATCTCCTCATCCTCACTATCATTTGAGGAGAGCACATCCTCACAATCCCAGTTTTGGGATGTGACAATGGCACGTACCCTGGCTTTACTAACAGGTTTACGGCCCTTCCTTTTCCTTAAGGCATTCATTGATTTGGTCATGAGGGCTGCACACCGCTCTTGCAAATCATCAGCCTTACTAGCAGTTGAACGAACACACTCAGAAGCAACTGCCAGCTGGTCTTTTAATAACTTAAACTTCTGCCTCTGCCTTCTCCCTTCTATGTGATTCCATATAACTAGCATGAAGGAAGTACCAACTCACTGTGGACACTGTCCTCTTGTTTTTTTACTTAAATCCAACCCATTAAGGCTAAAATCTACAAAATTATCTGAGACTTTATCACCCCAAGTCAGCTTTAAGGGAGAAGCATACGTTACAAATTCTTTAACAAGAGGCTCCCACTCATTATCTATGGCTCAGATAGGTAAGCTGCACATTTTCTTCTGGCCACCAGAACCCTCTGCAGCCTTGCTTTTCCTAAACAGCTTATGCAGCATTTTACCTAGCCCAAGTTACACAACACACTACAGAAAAATCAGATCTGCTTCAGTTGAATTATAGCACAAATTGTTTTGCATGCGTCTATCTAGCAGGTTTACTTTGCAGAGTTCTCAGCTTCCTTGCTTATACCACAGTGGGTAAATGTGCTTTTACTATACAAAGATGCTGTACATACAAAACTAATACATTATTTGGAATATAGTACAAGACTGACAGATATCTATAACAAGCAAAATGCCTAGCAAATAAACAGCCTATGGTCTGTAACAGTAGGAATACACTTAAAAGTTACTTAACTCCGGTTACTGTGATCTCCAGTGACAACGAGGACTCAGTTGGTAGTCATTGGAGAATCAGGCGAAAGCATCTTTTTTCTTCAATGGCTGGTTACAGGTGAGTGATTTGATGTTAAAGCATGATGAGCCCTCCTAGCTTATGCCTGAACCCCCCTTTTATGTGTCGGGCTGTTTACCATAGTTACCAAACAGAAAACATACCTGTTTACTGTAGTTGCAGAGATCAGGGCCGTCTTTACCGCAGGGCAAACCGGGACATCTGCCCAGGGCCCCGCCATTGTTGGGGGCACAAAGCAGCTGCCCCTGGTGCCTGCGCTGCCTGACGGATTTTTTTTCCAGCCGAGTTCCTCCACCTCCGTGATCTGGTGACGGCTGCTCGCAGGGCTGATCCGCCCTATACGCTTGCTACGCAAGCTGCGTAGGGCCCGAGTTAGTACTCGGGGCCCCCGAATCTTCACGGCCACCGCTGCTAGAGGTCCGCGGCCGGGCGGGAGATGATGTCTCCGCCAGCCGCCATTTTCTTGTAGACCAAAAGGAGGCCGGGTGGCTGCCAATAAGAATTGAGCTGCGGCACCACCCACCTCCTGCCCCGCTGATGTCTGTCTGTGAAATGATGTGGGAAGGGGCAGGGGTGGGCGGCGCCGCAGCTCAATTCCTATTGGCAGCCACCCGGCCGGCTCCTCCACTGTCCACTCTGTGCTATAATGGGCACGGAGAGAGTCTCTGCTGCTGGGGCATCACATCTGATGTAAGGGGGACTCCGCTGGGAATGCCTGATGTAAGGGGGACTCCGCTGGGTATGCCTGATGTAAGGGTGACTCCGCTGGGAATGCCTGATGTAAGGGGGGATTCCGCTGGGAATGCCTGATGTAAGGGGGGACTCCGCTGGGAATGCCTGATGTAAGGGGGGACTCCGCTGGGAATGCCTGATGTAAGGGGGGACTCCGCTGGGAATGCCTGATGTAAGGGGGGACTCCGCTGGGAATGCCTGATGTAAGGGGGGACTCCGCTGGGAATGCCTGATGTAAGGGGGGACTCCGCTGGGAATGCCTGATGTAAGGGGGGACTCTGCTGGGAATGCCTGGTGTAAGGGGGGACTCTGGTGACGGCTGCTCGCAACCAGCCAGTGAGCTGTAAGGATAGGCTTTAACCTCTGTTAAACAATTGAAATCGCTGCGTGATCTGCTGCAGTAAACTGATTTTGAGTCTACCTGCAATTTTTTGTATGTCTTAAATTGGAGGGGGGGGGGGCCCCCAAGAAAATGTTTGCCCAGGGCCTAATCAAAGTTAAAGACGGCCCTGGCAGAGACAATGGACTGCTGAAACTGTCAACAGTTCCCATTGTATAGGACAGTCTATGTATTAGTTATCAAAAAATTAGTTTGAGAAACAGCCTTAAACAAAACCTGATTTTGGTTTCTAGTAGGAGCCTGTCTTTAGGGATGGTATCCTACTCAAACTCGCACTCCTTCCCGCACGGAAGTCCTTTTCACTTACAGATGTTTGCACCCCTTGCAGTGCTCGACTCCCCTCAGCCATATTCCTCCCCTTAGGAACTTATTGACCTACATAGTCAACAGGAATCAGTCCCTACAGCTCATTCCCTACCAAGTACCTGGCTCTTCTATAACCTACAACAGTTCCAGACTCTGTTCATCGCACTGGTTCTTATGTGTACCCTAGTGCTTTTTCCTGGCATTCCCAATGTAAAACTCTCAAGAGATCTTTCCTAAAATGTCAGTTTCTTGGACTCTTGCAGTTTACTAAAGGTCATCTACAATCCTTATCTGGATACCGTCTATTTAACTATTTAGTAATCTTGGGTCAAGTTTTTTTAGCTCCGGTCTATTTCGTTCGGCTCTACAGTGGCTTAAAAAAGTATTCACAACCCTTGAAATTTCCCACATTTTCTCATGTTACAACCAAAAACGTAAATGTATTTTATTAAGATTTTATGTAATAGACCAACACAAAGTGGCACATAATTGTGAAGCGGAAGGAAAATGATAAATGGTTTTCAAATGTTTTTGCAAATAAATATGTGAAAAGTTTGGTGTGCATTTGTATTCAGCCCCCCTGAGTCAATACTTTGTAGAACCACCTTTCGCTACAATTTACAGCTGCAAGTCTTCTCAGGTATGTCTCTATCAAGCTTTGCAGATCTAGAGAGTGACACTTTTGCCCATTCTTCTTTGCAAAAAAGTCTTGCCACAGATTCTCAATTGAATTTAGGTCTGGACTTTGACTGGGCCACATAAACATGCTTTGATGGAAACCATTCTATTGTAGTTCTGGCTGTATGTTTAGGATCATTGTCCTGCTTGAAGGTGAACCTCCGCCCTAGTCTCAAGTCTTTTGGAGACTCTTAACAGGTTTTCGTCTAAGATTGCCCTGTTTTTGGCTCCATCCATCTTTCCATCAACTCTGACCAGCTTCCCTGTCTCTGCTGAAGAAAAGCATCCCATCAACATGATGCTGCCACCACCATGTTTCACGGTGGGGGATGGTGTGTTCAGGGTGATATGCAGTGTTAATTTTCCTCCACACATAGCGTTTTGTTTTTAGGCCAAAAGGTTCAATTTTAGTCTCATCTGACTAGAGCACCTTCTTACACATGTTTGCTGTGTCTCCCACATGGCTTCTCGCAAACGGGACTTCTTATGGCTTTCTTTCAACAATCGCTTTCTTCTTGCTACTCTTCCATAAAGGCCAGATTTGTGGAGTGCATGACTAATAGTTGTCCTGTGTTCCAATTCTCCTACCTGAACTGTGGATCTCTGCAGCTCCTCCAGAGTTACCATGGGCCTTTTGGCTTCTTCTCTGTTTAAGTCCATTTACATCTGCCATTCCTTAGAGGTGAATGGAGGGTCTGATTGGGTCGGACCGATCATGTGAAAGGGGCCTAAGGCTGGACAAGGAGGAGAGTTGTGTTTGCTTTAAGAGCACATTAAATAAGGGCATTAGCCAGTGAATCCCATTGTGAATTTTTTTAAAAGCGAACAAAAGTCCTGGATGGCTTAACTGCAATGTAAAAATGCATATAAAAGCAAAGGAGAAGGCCTTCAAAAAATACAAGGCTGAGGGATCATCATCAGCATTCAGACTTAAAAAGAATGCAACAAGATATGTAAGGGTGCAATTAGGGCAGCTAAGATGGAACACGAAAGACACACAGCGGAGGAGAGCAAAAAAAATCCCAAGAAATTCTTTAAGTATATAAACAGTAAAAAAGGGAGGACAGACCATATTGGCCCCCCAAAGAATGAGGAAGGACATCTGGTTACAAAGGATGGGGAGATGGCGAAGGTATTGAACTTATTCTTCTTCTCACTCTTCACAAGGGAATCGAGGGGCTTCAGTAACCAAAACTGCAATGTTTGTCTTCATGAAGCACAGGAAGCACCCTCATGGCTAACAGAGGACAGAATTAGAAATAGACCTGGGAAACTTAACATTAATAAATCACCGGGACCAGGTGGCTTGCACCCGAGGGTACATAGGGAACTCAGTCATGTAATTGCCAGACCATTGTTTCTAATTTTTACTGACAGTCTAATGACTGGAATGGTACCAGCTGAATGGAAAAAAGCCAATGTAGCACCAATATTTAAAAAAGGCACAAAATACGTCCCTGGGAATTATAGACCAGTTAGCCTAACATCAATAGTATGCAAGCTCTTGGAGGTGATGATAAGGGACTATATACAAGATTTTAGTAATGAAAACTATCATTAGCAGTAATCCGCATGGATTCATGAAGAATTGTTCTTGCCAAACCATCTATTAACCTTCTATGAGGAGGTGAGCTGCCATCTAGATAAATGGAGGCCATAGATGTGGTGTATCTGGATTTTTCAAAAGCATTTGACACAGTTCCCCATAAGCGTTTACTGTACAAAGTAAGGTCCATTGGCATGGACCATAGTGTGAGTACATGGATTGAAAACAGGCTACAAGGCCAAGTTCAGAGGGTGGTGATAAATGGGGAATACTCAAAATGGTCAGGGGTGGGAAGTGGGGTCCCCCAGGGTTCTGTGCCGGGACCAATCCTGTTTAATTTGTTCATGAACGACCTGGAGGATGGGGTAAACAGTTCAATCTCTGCATTTGCGGATGACACTAAGTAAAGTAGGGCAATAACTTCTACGTAGGATGTGGAAACCTTGCAAGAAGACCTGAACAACTAAATGGCAAATGAGGTTTAAATGTAGAAAAATGTAAAATAATGCATTTGGGTGGCAAAAATATGAATGCAATCTACTCACTAGGGGGGGAATCTAGAATGGAAAAAGACCCGGGGGTCCTAGTAGATGATAGGCTCAGCAATGGCATTGAATGCCAAGCTGCTGCCAGCAAAGCAAACAGAATATAGGCATGCATTAAAAAGAGGATTAACTCCAAGGATTAAGCGATAATTCTCCCACTCTACAAGACTTTGGTCAGGCCTCACCTGGAGTATGCAGTCCAGTTCTGGGCATCAGTCCTCAGGAAGGATGTACTGGAAATGGAGCAACTACAAAGCATTGCAACAAAGCTAATAAAGGCTCTGAAGGCTTTAGGTTATGAAGAAAGGTTATGAGCACTGAACTTATTCTCTCTGGAGAAGAGAGGCTTGAGAGGGGATATGATTTAAATTTACAAATACCATACTGATGACCCCACAATAGGGATAAACCTTTTTTTGCAGAAGGGAGTTGAGAAAGACAAGTTGCCACTCATTACAATTAGAAGAAAAGAGGTTTAACCTTAAACTGCGTAGAGGGTTCTTTACTGTAAGAGCGGCAAGGATGTGGAATTCCCTTCCACAGGCAGTGGTTTCAGCAGGGGGCATTGAAAGTTCAAAAAACTGTTAGATAAGCACCTGAACGACCACAACATACAGGGATATATAATGTAATACTGACATATAATCAAACACAAAGGTTGGACTTGTGTCTTTATTTAATTTCACCTACTATGCAACTATGTGCCCCGGTTTACCCATACCGTGGGTACAGCGCAGTGCACCTGTGGTTTTCCAGTGGGTTAGATGAACTTTGCCATAGCCTTTTATTATATCCTGCAGGTGTGGTTCACTTTCAGAAAGAGCACCAAACCCACAGGTAATAACATAAGTCTATGGCTCAGTGCAGGTAACCCACAGGTGCACTGAGATGCACCTGCAGATCAGTTTGAAAGCAGTCAAGTAACCACTGCAGAACAGATATGCCCATATATACACTGTGATTTTAGTAATAAACTTGCCTTTAATAACAGTCTTCCATTCAGGTATCGCCGGCTGTTGCTGTCCCGGGCAGAATGCATTTGGTATCACTCCACCTGTGACAGGAGCCGACGTTACACAGAAAGCATTGGCTTATGCGGCTCTGCTCCGCAGCTGCTTGCTTCGTCTTCCACCGGCTTCATTCACAACACAGATGCTCTGGGGTGGTGGGATCTGCCATACCAGAGCAGGAGGTTGCGTCCACATTAAAGGGCTCCACGGGCCACATCTGACCCCCGGGCCACTGGTTGGGCACCCCTGGTTTAGATCAAAGCATATTCATGTGTTAGCTTTAGGTCTGGACTTAGACTGGGCAATTCTAACTGAGAATCTGTGGCAAGTCTTGAAAAATTCTGTTAACAGATGCTCTCCAATCTGACAGAGCTTGAGCTATTTTGCAAAGTAGAATGGGCAAAAAAGTCACTCTAGATGAGACATTCCCAAAAAGATTTGCAGCGAAAGGTGGTTCTACAAAGTATTGACTCGGGGGCTGAATACAAATGCACGTCACACTTTTCACATATTTATTTGTAAAAAATGTGGAAAACCATTCATCATTTTCCTTCCACTTCACAATTATGTGCCACTTTGTGTTGGTCTATCCTATAAAATACATGAAGTTTTTGCATGTAACATGATAAATTGTGGAAAATTTCAAGGGGTATGAATACTTTTTCAAGGCACTGTAGAGTGCAGGGTTCAATTGTACTCTACATACAGAGTTCAAGCTTCAGGGTTGCTCTGTATACAGGGTTACAGGGGTGCACTGCGTACAGAGTGCAGAGTATAGATAGGTGTCCCCCCACCCCTAAAGCCCCCTCTTTGACAGTACCTGATTTAGAACTACGACGGCAGAAGAGCAGGATGGGTTACTCAAGAGGAGATTGTAGTGTAGCTGCAGGGCATGTGGGGCCGTGGGCACAGGCTTCAGGAGCTGGTTCTGCCAGACAAGCACCAGGTTCCAACTACCTATCTATGCAGAAAGGCAGCAGGCAGAGCAAAGTTGAGGTCACTCCGCAGCTTGAACTAGAGGAGCAGGATCTGCAAATACAGCCTGCTTTTATTTAAAAATAATCCCAACTGGCTCCAAACTCTGCCTGGATAAGTGGTTGCGGGGGCTGCATCAGGCTTTTAAGGGGTTCATTCTTACACTTGCCAAGCCAACACTAACCTGCCTGAAAAAAAGGAATGATTTATACTGACATACAATTTCTCTAACGGACATTTACTGACAGCTGGAAAAAAAAACACAAGATTTTTACAAACTGTCGGTAAATTTTTACTCAAGGTTGGTAACTCTGGCTGGATGATTTATAGAATCATATGTTTGGTAAATAGCTATGCAATTTTGCAGTGCGGTTGTATGACTATCACCCAGAAACACCAAAGGGTGTTGTTTGGAATGAGTCCTACTCATTCCTATGATCATGATGTTCTTGTACACCTACAGTATTCGTGTTACTGTTCATGCTCATCCGTGCCTACTCTTTTATGAAGGTGTTGTTGATCACTCTATTCTTTCTTTAACCAACTCCTGCCCGCCGTATAGTAAAATGATGGCGGGCGGAATCCCCTCTCGTTCTGGAGCGACGTCATGAAGTTGCCCCAGTCTCACCACTCTTGCTTGCCCGTGAGGGCACCGCAGCATTGTGATCGCAAGCGTGCCGTGTCCCTGGGACATGGCGCGACCCCGATATCGATAAAGAGCCAATGATGCAGCACTTTACCCATGTGATCATCTGTGTCCAATCACAGCTGATCACATGTAAACACAAAAGTGTTGGTAATCGGCTCTCCTCGCTTCACACTGACAGAGTGTGAGGATAGGAGAGCCTATCAATGGCATCTCCTCGCAGGGGAGACCTGTACCTGATTATCAGTGCAGCCCAACAGTGCCCAGCAGTGATGCCAATCTGTGCCCATTAGTGATGCCGATCTGTGCCGCCAATCAGTGCTGCCTTTCAATGTCGCCAATCAGTGCTGCCTATCCTTGCCGCCCATCAGTTCTGCCTATCAGTGCGGCAAATTAGTGCCTCCTTATCAGTGCCACCTCATCAGTGCTGTCTCATGAGTACCCATAAGTGCCACCTCATCAATGCCCATCAGTGCTGCCTCATCAGTGCACATTAGTAAAGGAGAAAGATTACTTATTTACAAAATTTTCTGCCAAACTAAGTGTAGCGGCCTCCACTCTCTCTCTCTGCTGCTGGCTGGTTGCTGCTTGTCTAGGGGTATCCTGGAGGAGAGAGTGCGGGGTCACCACGCCAAGCCTTCACCGCAGATGTTTGTGTGGTGTGAGCAAAGTTTCTTTACCTTCGGGTCGGTGTTTGGAGCCTCCGCTTCTTCTGTGGAACAGTGTCTGCCAGTAAATGAGCCCCACACCAACAAAAGTCCAACACTCCTTTATTTTCCAATGTCAGGATGAAACACAATCAGTTGGACTCCCTCAACGAACAGACAGGGGGTGTGGATACGAGTAGGCCCAGGCACAATGAACTCTCCTATTCCTCTATCAGCGAATAGGTTTGGCACATGGTCTCTGCCACCTGCTGAGAATCTTGGTCGCTGCCACCGAACGGGTGAACGGTGAACCTTCCTCCTGACTGCACTCGGCCCGTTTGGGAAGATACCCCTCCGGGCGGTCTCCTGAGGCTCACCCGGCACCGGCAATCTGCTGCACCAGGTCTTTTGGTGAGTAGCTCCTCCGGTCCCTTACGCCTCTGGATTCGGGTACCCCACTCCCGGGGTCCCCTAGGAAATCCTTCCCTCGTGGAGCCCAGCGGAGGACACTGGGCCCCAGGCCTCCAACCGAGTACCTCACCCCAGGCTGAAGGTGCCTGGGGTGGAACACGAGCTCCGGGTGTCCAGGCCTAGGGCGCCTGGACATCGACCACGAACCACAGCCCTCAGGCTGAAGGTGGCTGGGACTCGACAACCCCGTGACCAAAATGGCCGACCCCTTTATACCCTCCCCCAGCAAGCCCAGCGGAGCCCCCGCCCCGCTGTACTCATGCTGCGAGATGCCAAAAAGGGTACGGCACTGCAATGACGGCTCAACCCCGGGCCCAAAGCGACAGCGCCACCTGCTGGGCCCCAGGGAAACCATACATTACAGATATCCCCACCAAATTCAAACATGAGAGAAAAGCATATATCCGCTACATAAGAAAAAAATAAAAATTTTCCAACATTTTCGTTTTCATTTGTTGCAAAAAATGAAAAACCCAGTGGTGATTAAATACCACCAGAAGAAAGCACTATTTGCGTGAAAAAAACTATAAAAATGTCATTTGGGTACAGCAATGCATGACTGCGCAATTGTCATTCAAAATGTGACAGCGCTGAAAATTGGCCTGGGCAGGAAAGGGGGTAAAAGTGCCCAGTATTGAAGCAGTTAAAGAGGATTCAGGGTTAGTACCTTTCTTTTTTTCCACAACATAGGATTTTTTGCCTCTCTATACATTTAATTTTAAGGCTGTGAGGCTGTCTCTTATGAGATTAGTTATCTACTCAGGTAACATCCTTCCTTATCTAGGACCCTTTTCCCTTAAGAAGTGTTACGTTTTATGGCCCGTACACACGACCTGAAATTCGTTAGACAGATCATCCTTTTTTTCTGCATGCTAGTCGTATATCGAAAATGGAGAGGTTACTAAAGTTACGAAAAATTCTCGTACTACAGAATAAAAGATTGGAAGTGATGTAATGTGTTGTAGTGTATTTGTATTGTATTTTCGGACGACAACTGTACTGATTAAATGAATACCGTATGATCTGGTATCATACGAGAAAAATGTTGTTTGTCCCATCGGATAATATCGGATGAACTGTCGTTATCGGCTCTGTACTAAAGATCCGATTATGGTACGATTGCTTCAAAAGCGTTTTTTTTTTCCGTCCGATTTTGGAATCGTTTGTATGAGCCATAAGCCTCCTGATGTTGAATGGCTGGTATTTCTCTGGATGTACTATGTCTGTCCAAGCTTCCTTTCTGTGAAGTCAAGGGTTAGGTATCATTAAGCTGTAAGCCAGAGATTCCTAGCTGACAGGTGAATGTAGTCAAAGGAATACCACTGCTAAATGTTTTAATTATTACTGCAGCTGGAGATACCCAGTGTGTAGTTTAAAAAAAAAAGGTGTAAAATACTACAAAAGAAAAAATGTAACACATGCAGTATTTAATGTACACTTTTTTTGCGAGTATCCTGTTCCTGTGATAAATACCACATGAGTTATTTTAAATGCAAAAATTAAACAGTATGTAAACTCAACATTTTATATTCCTGATATGTGCATGCTGTACCATGTACTTGTATGAAAAGGTATCCTGTTCTCTTTGTATTGCTTTCTTTGTGTTCCTGCCCAGTCCCTCTGCTTTCCAATTAAAAACTGACCACACTAGGCAGGAGAGCACAGGGAACGCAGCCTGTTCTCCTCCAACGGTCAGACCTGAAGGTTTACATATACTTTAATGCAGTATTTATCTCTTATTGAATTAAGCCCCCCAGAGAACAATTACAGAACATTGTTCATTGGAAGGGTTACGGTCTGGAGGAACTTACCTGGGTTTCCCTTAACTTCCCTGCCGGTAATCCCAATTGTGGCTCGGGGTTAATTTTCAGCCACACTCAAGGTTACACCGTAGTATCCCTCTAATTTACTTACCTTGTCCCTACGATCCCCCGATGTCCCCCCGCTGTGTTCACCTATCTTCCGGGTTCTGTTCCCTGTGAGCGCCACATGGGGGCGGAAGCCCGTGGGAAATTCAAAAAAGTTTAAAACAACACAATACATTGTAATCTGTAGATTACATTACTGTATCAAACCAGTTTACCTCAGTTTTGTTCCTAGTGCTTTGTCCAGTGCCCTACCTGAACTTTTACCGTTCTTTCTGCCTGGAAACTTGAGAACGTCTATGGCATCCAAAAAGCATCCCTGTAGGTCAAAAGCGGTATTTGACCAGCTAGAAAACACAGATAGTGAATTAGAATCACTTGCAGAATTGAGCGATTGTGATTTGTGTCGCTATTTTTGAATGTCAAAGCGGCACATTGTTTTGCATGAAAATTTGTAGTTTTATATTGTAGGCCTGTAATTCTTATGCCCTGTACACCCGACCGCATTTTCCGATTGAAAAAGTCAGACGGGCTCTTTTCATCAGATATTCCGACCGTGTGTATGCCCCATCTGACTTTTTTCTTTGGAAATTCCGACGGACTTAAATAGAGAACATGTTCTCTTTTTTGCCGCCGGACAAAAATTTCTATTGGAAAATAAGTTTGTCTGTATGCAATTCCGACGGACTAAAAACCACGCATGCTCAGAATCAAGCAGAAGAGCCGAACTGCCTATTGAACTTCATTGATCTCGGCTCGTCGTACGTCACCACATTTTTGACGGTCGGATTTTAGTGTGACCATGTGAATGCAAGGCAGTTGAGCGGAATTCCGTCGGACAAACCGTCAGACTTTATTCCGACGGACAATCCGGTCGTGTGTACAGGGCATTGGGGATAACTCATTTAAACCTGCCCAAACAAGAGTCTAGTAGACATCCCGGGTATGATAAAGTTTAAAACACAAAATCATAAAATTATAATAAAATAAATTTATAAAAAACAATAATATAATAATACATTTTATTCAATAATGCAATCTAACCAAAAACACAGAAATTTGTCCAAACAAGGGTGCAATATTGCTAGTCACTGTAATAGTAGACACTGTATGTTTGTTTAGTAAACATCCCGGGTATGAAAAATTTTGAAACATGGGACTGCACAAAGTCCATTGTCACAATCGGGACAATGGAACCTCGTTTCCTTTCAAATTTTCTTTCCACTGTCATCTTGCTTCAAACAACAACAAACCAAGCACATCCTTGTAGGTGCTGACTTTTTCTTGGTTGGTGGAATGTAGTCTATGAGGTGACGACCAGTCAGGCGTCCGGGTTGACAATGCCAACAGCTCAACGTCCAGCTCTATTCACACCCATTGATGGTGTTTGGTGATTCACAAAGATATACAATTGGCAACTTTCCAAATGAAGTCAGAATGAATCAGACTTGTCTTTTATTTATTTTGTTGCAGAATGCAGGCATTCCACAAGCATCGCTCAGGAAGATTCTTGTAGTACTTCTTTTGCCGTTTCCTCATTGCTGGGTAGAATGTCATTGCTTGGTCGGCTCTGTCGACACCTCTCATGGTGTTATTGTAGTCCATCACTACTTGTGGCTTCATGATTTCTTTCCCACCTTTCGTGCATACCATAACAGGGGAGGTATTATGAATTGTACTCATTAGCCACACATCTTTCTTGTCACGCCATTGCAGTGCCATCAATTTGCCTTTCTGACAGGCAACCATTTCTCCAGTCTTCAGCTTCCTATTGCCAAACATTGGCAGCATGTCGCGCCGGTCAGCCCTAATCATGAAGCCACAAGTAGTGATAGACTACAATAACACCATGAGAGGTGTCGACAGAGCCGACCAAGCAATGACATTCTACCCAGCAATGAGGAAACGGCAAAAGAAGTACCGTATTTTTCCGTGTATAAGACGCTACTTTTTGCTAAAATAATTCGACGGAAAATCAAGCAGCGTCTTATACACGGTCAGTGAGCCTTGGAGAGAGACGCGTGGGTGCGTAGCGGGTCATAGGTCATCGAACGGCTTCCTCCAATCACAAGCTTTGTGTTAGTGACGTCAGCTGGAGGAGGAGGTGGAGAGTGTGGATAGTGTGCAGATGCGATCCTATTGGACGTGAAGAGTGCGCAGATCAGGGACCGGAGCATATTGAGCCCAAGATGTCACAGAATAATAAAAGTACCGGTAAGCGATTGTCTTATTCTGCAAAATTCAAACTGAATGTTGTCAGCTATGCAAAAGAGCATGGAAATAGAGCTGCAGAGAGACAGTTTGGACCTCCCCCCACTGAGAATATGATCAGACAGTTGAGAAAACAGGAAGAACAACTCCTTAAGATGCCAAAAAAGAAGAAGGCCCTAAATAAAAATGTGTTCTGTTTTACCTATGTTTAAAACATTGATTTCTTGATTTTGGGTTGGAAAAGTGGGGGGCGTCTTATACACGGAAAAATACGGTACTACAAGAATCTTCCTGAGCGATGCTTGTGGAACTGCACATACTATTCTAATGGCATCCCCATATTCAATGCACCTGCGCTGCAGCACACCGCAATGCATGGTAATGCAATGTGCTATAATAAAAGGGTAACGTCCAATTTTAGGAGCTTTAACCACTTCCCACCCGGCCTATAGCAAAATGACGGCCAGGCGGTGGTTCAGTTATCCTGACTGGACGTCCTATGACGTCCAGCAGGATAACAGCCGCTGCGTGCCCGTGGGGGCGGCGATCTGTGGTGCGGTTTGTCAGTCTGACGCACCACTACACCTATCTCGGAGGCTCTTTACCATGTGATCAGCCGTGTCCAATCACGGCTGATCACGATGTAAACAGGAAGAGCTGCTGATCGGCTTTTCCTCACTCGAGTCTGACAGACATGAGTAGAAGAGAGCCGATCGGCTGCTCTCCTGACAAGGTGGGTCTGTGCTGATTGGGATCAGCGCAGCCCTCCCCCCTCGGATGCCAGCCCAGGACCATCAGCATGCCACCAGGGATGGCCATCCACACTGGACCACTAGGTATGCCCCCCTAGACCACCAGGGAAATGCCAATCTGTGCCAAGGCAGCTGCCAATCAATGCCCAGGCACCTGCCAATCAGTGCCCACCCACAATGCCTGCCAGTGCCACCAGGGATGCATATCAGTGCCATGTATCATTGCCCAGCAGTGCCGCCTATCAGTGCCACCCATAAGTACCCATCATTGCAGCCTTTCAGTGCCCAGTGTCGCCTATCAGTGCCACCCATGAGTGCCCATCAGTGCTGCATATCAGTGCTGCCTACCAGTGCCCATCAGTGCCACCTCATTGGCAGTGCCCATCAGTGAAGGAGAAAAACATACTTATTTACAAAATTTTATAACAGAAACAAAAGAAAAGAACAAATTCCCCAAATTTTTGGTCTTTTTTTATTTGTTTAGCAAAAAATAAAAACTGCAGAGGTGATCAAATACCACCAAAAGAAATCTCTATTTGTGGGAACAAAATGATAAAAATTCTGTTTGGGTACAGTGTAGCATGACCGCGCAATTGTCATTTAAACAGCGACAGCGCAGAAAGCTGAAAATAGGCTTGGGCAGGAAGGGGGTGTAAGTGCCTGGTATTGAAGTGGTTAAGGAACATTGGCAGCCTATTTTATTTAAATAGGTTGCTTGAACATAACGTGCACTAGTAAATAAGTAAATGGGCTTCAAAGTATTCTCAAATGTATCTTGGTTTGCCTTTATATCAACCGTTTTTAGATCCTTTCACATCAGGATTTAGTCTAGGAAAGGAGAAGGCAGCACTGTGTGCCAATATGGCTTTAACCACAGTGATCATAGAGAACTTGGAGGTTGGTAGGTCAGAGCTAAGGTGTGACCTCATCAGTATGTTGCCATCACTTGGGTGTCAACCAAAGGGGTGATCCTTGATCAAACTGCATTGCTTTAACTGCAGTAGAAAAAAAAGTAAGGGTTGAATCTGGCTGTGCTGTCTAGCAAGTTGTGTGTATTAGAACGCAGACTGAATAGAATTACATACAGTATATTTTGACTGTTAGGACGGTTCAAACTTTGTCTACTTCAACTGTCAAATAAGCTGTTTATTTACTTAAAGCAAAAGTGTAATCAAAGATTTCAGCACTGTTTTATTTATGTATTTTTGTATCAGTATGTATATGTACATGTTTGTCCAACCTCTTTCCTGTGTGATCAACCCATTATCGACTCTTTACTTCCTCCATGTTATCTTTCTCAGGCAGTCACAGAGCCATGACAGGACACGGGACAGGAGGGCAGGAGAGCTGTTCCCAGGACAGGGCAGGAGAGGAGGACAGGACAGGAAACGCAGGACTGGAGAGGAGAGCTGACCGCCCGAGCGGGGATCTTCTCACAGTGACGCGGCACAGCGGCCGCATTGTAATTCCCACCTTCTGGAGTCTGCAGCGACTATGATGGACGTCCCGCGGTCCTGGCATTGGACCAGTGGGACGTCCATCATAGGCACTGCAGGCTCCAGAAGGCAGGACCTGTTATGTCGATCGGCCGCGTTCAGGATCAGATTGGTCCCTGCTCGGCTGCGGCGCTCGGGGCTAATAACAGAATTGTGCATGCCCGGGGCTTTTTGGGGACCCACTCGGGGCTCCAGCCCCCCGACGCCACTGCTCCTAACACTATTACTGTGAGATCTGTCTCAACTTTTCAACACGTTAAGTTATCTCAGGGACATTCCCTGGTGTTAAATATATTCTTCTTTGGAATTTTCTTGAGTAGAGCTGACTACATTTACAATAGAAGCCCTTTTTCCCCACATGTTAGAAGTAAGGGTAACATCTATAAGTGTTACAATGAGGGCTTATGAGTGTTACCTGAGGAGCCCATAGAGCAGTGGTTCTCAACCTGGGGGTCGAATGACTATTTTCCAGGGGTCACCAAATCCTGGGCTGTTCCTGGAGCCCACAGCCGCCCATTCAGTTCACGTCATGGCTGGGGAGCAGAGACTAGAGGTCAGCTGACTGGTGAGGAATGTGAAGTGGGAGGGGCTGGAGGAGACCCTATCTCCTGATTTCGGCATAGGTGTCACTGCTACGAGACACCACAGAGCTGGAGACGCAGTTAAGCCGGAGACACAGTGAGTAACACTACCTGTGATTAGAGTTACCATTAAAAGTCCCCACTACAGTTCTCAGATCAGCAGATGACCTTGATCAAGAGCACCAAAGTTGGCTGATCAGAACTCTCCCCCCAGCACAACCACTCATCCCATTTACCCCCCACCAAGGAGTAAGAGAAGGAAAAAAGGGAGAATACATGGAAGGGAGAGGAAAAGAGGGGGAGGAACAAAGAAAAAGGGAAAGAATAAGGGGGGAAAAAACAAGAAATTGGGATAGAGAGAGATAAAAGGGAAAGAAAGGAGCACAAAGAGTGGTACATCCTAAAATGTACCATAAAGGGTTTTAATACTGTACGAGTGGAAGGGACTCGGGGACCGCTAAATGTCCGTGGGCTAGGGGTGCAAATTACTTGTATTGCCCTGGGTGCTGACAACCCACGCTACGAAAATTTAACTGTTAGGGGTCCCCACAACTTGAGAAATTTTATCAAGGGGTCACGGCCCTAGTAAGGTTGAGAACCACTGCCATAGAGGATGTTTTATCAAGCCATTTAATTAACAAATTGTCATTCAATATAAAACAAGTACATCCCATATTAAATCTTATATATAATGTTTATATTTTTTCACCCTTACAGCCCAGAAATGCCAGAAAATGAAGCCACATTCGCTATCACAGCTGGTGGTATTAGTGATGCAAAAGAGTGATAACTACAAGCTTTCGAATTATTTTTATTCATAAGGTTTAACATTTAGAAAAACTATTTTTTTTTCCAGTTTATGCTTTTACTTTAAAGTAGATCTAATCTCAGTCACTAAATAATATGTACATGCAATTTAAAAGTAGGTTTAAATATATGTAGCTTTATATTTAGTAATTCAGCAATGAAAATTCTTTATTTATGCACTTGCTTTAATGATGTGACAACTGTCAGCCAAATGTTCTCCTGCATTGTCACCCTTCCCCCTGATTGTGATTATTAGGGTTTGTATTATTGCACATTACACAGCCATGGTCCATCTTTTTCAGTATCAGAAACCCAATCTAGAGCAATGTTGTATAGCTGATGAATGTAGACTGAAAAAGTGTGGATTAAGCCAACAGCACTGATGTGAAGAAAAACGTATTTTATGGAAAAAAAGTTTAATTGTTTATGCTAAACAAAATGTTACCCAGTTGGGGCTTAGATCTACGTTAATTTACAATAATGAAAGCATGTGATAGGAAACATTCTTGTTTCAGGATCTTCTTTTTTTAAGTTAATGTTTACTTTAATATATTTCTATGTATGTATTCTTGAAAGAATTATATAATACTTGTATTAAACAGTTGCTCTATTATTCTTTTTTTCCTACTGTTGTAGCTGGTGTTGGCAACATGTGATCTATGCAGCTGTAAATTACTCTATATTATGAGGATTTGCACCCCATTGTAACCTAAGTAAGGAAGCATGTCCCTCATAATAAATTGGGACACCTGCCTACTCATTCTTGCCTTCTCATCATCCTCTCATACTAAGGCAGGGATATGCAATTAGCGGACCTCCAGCTGTTGCAAAACTACAAGTCTCATCATGCCTCTGTCTCTGGGTGTCATGCTTGTGGCTATCAGAGTCTTGCTATGCCTCATGGGACTTGTAGACTTGTTGACAGCTGGAGGTCCGCTAATTGCATATTCCTGTACTAAGGCCTCTTGCACACTGCAGCCTGAAAAAGCTCAGTACAGCTTTTTTTTTTTTTAAACTGATCTAAAATTCAACCCATTGGTTACAATGTACACACAGGTGCATAAGCAAGCGCTGCATATTCTTGAGTAAAATTCTTAAAGATAAAATCTGCTTTCCTGGTCAGTATTTTGCTTCGGGGCACACAAATACGAGCTTAAATATTAATGAATTTTATTTAGGAATGTATTCTGCACGCAAACGTGCAAAAATACACGCAAAACAAATGCCTAAAATTACAGCCAAAAAAGCAGATGCTCAAACATCATTACCGCGTACAAGAGGCCTAATACTTATTTACCACACTGGAAGAAATAGTGTGGTGACAGTTTTTAAATTATTCTTCTTCTCCTGGAATGAAACAGTAGATGAAAAATACAATATATACTGTCCACTGCCAGTTTCTGACCAACAGCTGGAAATGTCAAATCAGAAGCAAATAGTAACAGCAGTGCACATTGCAGTTTGTGAGCAGTGCCCTGTAGGACCAGAGACTGCTGCGGTACATTCTACCTTTTCATTTCCTGGTGCAGCATACAATGGGTTGTGGCTCCATCCCCACAACCTGATAGGACTGGTTAACTATAAATCAAAGTCAGACCCGGCTCATAGCATTCTTTATTTCCTCACCTGATCAGGACTGGAATCACGAGGTATCCGAAGGCCCCTTTCACACTGGGGCGGGAGGTGCGTCGGCGGTAAAGCGCTGCTATTTTTTGCGGCGCTTTTCGGCCGCTAGCAGTGCGGTTTTACCCCCGCTAGCGGCTGAGAAAGGGTTAAAATCCACCGCAAAGCGCCTCTGCAGAGGCGATTTGCCGGCGGTATAGCCGCGGTGCCCCATTGATTTCAATGGGCAGGAGCGGTATACACTCCTTCACCGCTCCAAAGATGCTGCTAGCAGGACTTTTTTTACCGTCCTGCTAGTGCACCGCTCCAGTGTGAAAGCCCTCGGGGCTTTCACACTGGAGACACAGCAGCGGCTGTTTTAGATCAGTTTGCTTTTGCTTTGATTTTTAGCGCAATAGGGCCTGCAAAACGACCCAGTGTGAAAGGGGTCTTACCGTTTTTGCCCCAGCCAGGTTAAGCCTCTCCTGGGTGGAAGTCCTTCCTGTACAGTCTCTAAATGAGCTATATGGTTGGAACCCCATTCTAGTGGTCTGGGGGGCATATTTCAGCCTCTCCTGGGTGGAAGTCTTTCCTCAACAGTCTCTAAATTAGCTATATGGTTGGAGCCCCATTCTGGTGGTGCAGGCCTGTCAAAGAAAGCTTTAAACAAGCTTTGACGTAAGTGACAGAGTTTCCCTTTGCTTTTTACAATTTTTTTTCTGTTTTATGGCATTTGCCATTTCCAAGATGGTGGCAGCAGTGCAAGTACACTGAGTATGAGAGGCAGGAAGTGATGTGGCCTCTGTGACCAGTTTCCTGGCTAGAGCTTTTCCAGGATGAGAGATGATACCACCCCAAAAACTACAAATCCCTTGGCTTGGCTTCCGTCCCACTAACTTGTATACTTGTGTGTATACACAATGGAACATGGGGGAGATCATGTCCATAATGGGGGTGGTAGTGACACAGCCCCAAATCCACAATGGCTCAAATGTGATATGGTCCAGAAATATTTAGACAGAATAAAGGTGGATAAAGCACCTGGACCAGATGGCATCCACCCACAGATCCTAAAAGAATTGAGCTCTGTAATTTCAAAGCCATTGTATCTAATTTTTAGGGACTCAATAATGACAGGAATAGTACCACTGGATTGGCGCAGGGCCAATGTGGTGCCTATATTTAAAAAGGGAACAAAGTCTTTAACAAGTAACTATAGACCTGTTAGTTTAACTTCTATAGTTGGGAAGATACTGGAGAGATTAATAAAAGACCACATAGATGAGTTCTTGCTGGAAAAAAAACAATTTAAGCAACAGACAGCATGGATTCATGAAAGACAGAAGTTGTCAGACAATCCCGATTTCTTTTTATGAAGAGGTAAGTAAAACCTTGGACAGAGGGGTGGCGGTGGACGTGGTATACTTGGATTTTGCAAAAGCGTTCGATACAGTTCCCCACACACGGCTCATGTGTAAGGTAAAGTCTACAGGATTGGAAATATCAGTTTGTAAATGGATAGAAAACTGGCTAAAAGACAGAATTCAGAGAATAGTGGTTAATGATTCTTACTCTGAATGGTCTAAGGTTCTCAGTGGTGTACCCCAAGGTTCAGTGCTGGGACCCTTACTTTAATATCTTTATAAATTATATTGGGTCTGGGATCAAAAGTAGAATTTCTGTCTTTGCAGATGACACCAAGCTATGCAGTGGAATAACGTCCTTACAGGATGTCGCCAATTTACAAACAGACCTCAATGCTCTGTCTACTTGGGCGACTATGTGGCAGATGAGGTTTAATGTTGATAAATGTAAAGTTATGCACTTGGGGGCTAAGAATATGAATGCATCATACATACTAGGGGGAGTACAACTGGGGGGATCCGTAGTGGAGAAGGATCTGGGGGATTTGGTAGATCATAAGCTCAATAATGGCATGCAATGCCAAGCTGCGGTTTCCAAAGCGAGCAAAGTCCTTTCTTGTATTAAGAGCGGTATGGACTCCAGAGAGAGAGATATCATTTTGCCCCTGTTCAAATCATTAGCAAGACCTCATCTGGAATATGCAGTTCAGTTTTGGGCACCAGTTCTCAAAAAGGATATCGGGGAACTGGAGAAAGTGCAGAGAAGGGCAACCAAACTGATAAGAGGCATGGAGGAGCTCAGCTATGAGGAAAGATTAGAGGAACTGAATTTATACCCTCTTGAGAAGAGGAGATTAAGGGGGGGATATGTTCAACAAATACAGGAGTGGTCCATATCATGAACTTGGTGTTGAGTTATTCACTTTGAGGTCAGCACAGAGGACTAGGAGGCACTCTTTATGTCTAGAGGAAAAAATATTTCATCTCAAAATACGGAAAGGTTTCTTCACAGTAAGAGCTGTGAAAATTTGGAACAGACTCCCTCCAGAGGTGGTTCTGGCCAGCTCAGTAGATTGCTTTAAGAAAGGCCTGGATACTTTCCTAAATGTACATAATATAACTGAGTACTAACATTTATAGGTAAAGTTGATCCAGGGTAAATCCGATTGCCTCTCGAGGGATCAGGAAGGAATTTTTTCCCCTGCTGTAGCAAATTGGATCATGCTGTCCTGGGGTTTTTTGCCTTCCTCTGGATCAACTGTGGGTATATGGGATTGTACGATTTTTTTTTGTATATGGTTGAACTGCATGGACTTTCTTTTTTCAACCTGACAAACTATGTAACTAAACCACAAGGTGCTGGCTATGCACAGGTGCATTGGATAGAAGAAAAATCCTGGACTGCTGCACTCCATAAAACTACGTCTTTATTGGGTAGGTAAAAACCAAAACTATACAGTCAAAATAAAGTGAACAACAGGAAAAAAAATAGCTGACATTTTTCACATCGTGTGATGCTTACTCATAGCTAGTGAAGAAGTGACAAGACAGTGTTTAAAAAGGGGAGGGTGAATGGGATGTTCCACCGAACAACCCACAGGTGATAGTCAAAAGAACACATAAATTAACCTTGACGTGTCACACATGGAGTGCTGTTGTTTAAAAGTTTAAATAAAATCTCATACCAGTGGTTAGATAAGGAGATAATGAGAAAAATCTACCTATTACCATGTGTGAACTGAATATAGATCATAACCAATGTGGTAAAAAGGTAATGGTGTATACCGTGAATAAAGTGAAAAAAGACATTGAAATACAACAATTGGATTAATTGATTGGATGTGAATGTGACAAAAGAAAAGGAGGAAAAGAGAAAAACAGAGAAAGGAAAAAAAATGCATGTCAGCGTGCGTGTAAACAGAGAAAAGAAAAAAGGAAAAAAATGCATGTCAGCGTGCGTGTAAACACATACAGACATATGGAAAGTCTCAATAGCCACACACAATGTTTGTGCATTATAGTTTGGAGTGCTGTGAGATAAACATATATTTCTCTAAAGTACCGTATATACTCGAGTATAAGCCGAGTTTTTCAGCCCTTTTTTAGGGCTGAAAATACCCCTCTCGGCTTATACTCGAGTCAGTGTACCTTGTGCGTCCATTTTTTAAAACTCGCAGCTTCCTCCTGGTCCCGTAATAGGCGATTGACATTGTATTCAGTGTTCCGCCTATCACGGCCATCTTCTCATCCTCTGACTTTCCCAGCAGACTCTGTGTTTAGTGATCCGCCAATCACGGACCTTCTCTTGTTCGAAGATGAAAGAACGTCCGTGATTGGCAGATCACTAAACACAGTGTCTGCTGGGAAACTGAGTCCGAGGATGAGAAGAGGGCCGTGATAGGTGGAACGGGACGGGACCAGGAGGAAGCCGCGAGTTTTAAAAAATGGACGCGCGCAGCCTGTCAAGAATTTCAGGTACGCTGCTATGGGCACAGTGAGGATATGGGCACAGTGAGGATATGGGCACAGTGAGGATATGGGCACAGTGAGGATATGGGCACAGTGAGGATATGGGCACAGTGAGGCGTGCAAATGGGCATTGTTGACCCTCTTTTCCGCTTAAAGTAGCTGCTGCATTCTTACCCTAGGCTTATACTCGAGTCAATAAGTTTTCCCAGTTTTTTGTGGTAAAATTAGGTGACTCGGCTTATACTCGAGTATATACGGTAAATGTAGTGAGCCCATATAGTAACCTGAATGATTATCAGTATATTATATCAAAAATAGGACTCGCTACAAAAACAAACAAAAAACGTGTAAATCACAAATATCTAAAAATATGATGTATTAAAATAGTATATAAATAAATGGAAAAGATGATACTATACGCAATACAATGTCATGCTGGTTTGGATATTGTTATAAAATATCTTTATATCCTCAATGTTTCATAAGAGATACTCGAAGAAACGTGCTGATATGATATAAGATACAATAAAAAGAACAGATAAGACAAACCAGAAATGACATGTAGTATGCATCAAGGGCAGAACCCTTTTGGGACCCCATCGTTTTCTACTTTCTATTTTTGAATAAATTATGCAAGCAGCACAAGATCGTCTGCAGTGTCTCAAATAGATGTCTTAGGCCCCTTTCACACTGAGGCGTTTTTTCCGCGTTTTTGCGGTAAAAACAGCGCTGTAAAAATGCCTGAAATAATCCTGCCCCATCATTCTCAATGTGAAAGCCCTGAGGGCTTTCACACTGAGGCGTTTTGCTGGCTGTGCGTTGGAAAAAATCCTGCAAACAGCTTTTTTGGAGCATCTTTGGGGCGCATAAAATAGCGCTGTAAAAACGCCTATCCCCATTGAAATGAATGAGTACCGCTGTAGAAACGCGGTAAAAAACAAACACCCAGAAGCTGTGGGAAGGTCACATGACCGCAGTAGAGTGGAGGATTGTGGGATACCAAATAATCCTTTTTACCGTAAACACGCATATGCGTTAGCGGTATTTTTACCGCAAACGCGGTAAAAAAAATCATTTTTTGGCGTTTTTTCAACGCCTCGGTGTGAAAGGGGCCTTAAGGTAAACAAAAACAGCCCAGCAGAACGCTGTCTCCCGGTGGCCGTTTTTGTTTACCTTAAGACGTCTTATTTGTCTCTTGGCACTATACGCTGGTTGGGCTATGTATTACCACACCAACGTTCATTGAAGTTCCATGTGCTCTGTCCATATTGGATTTTGGATTGCTTACTGTGTTCCTTCCATGCATGAGATGCACGATTGCCCCCGCTAAGCAATATTTTTCTCTATTTGCAAAACTACTAGTGCGTTGCTCTTCTCCTTTTATTTTGCTGCAAAGCTTCCATACTTTGGAAATCTTTACTACTGAATGAGCCAAGCAGCTGCCTACTAACCTTCTATCTGATCTGAGAAACTACCTGCACGTAGATAACTCCACTTGCAGTTCTTTGGGTGTATTAATAAATAAAAATATTTATACTCATCAATGACCTAAGCAGTGATAGATATTTTGGTGCATGGAAGCAATTTAAAGCTGAGTAAGATCAGGTGGGTAGATTGCAGCTTGAAGGAAATAATTAGGACAGCACCATCTAGTGGTGAATATCCATATGGCCGGAAATACCAATAAAACAAAGGAAATAACTAGGACAGCACCATCTATGGTGAATATCGATATGGCTGAAATTGCCAATACAACCATGCCTATTGTTTCCTATATAAAGGCAACAGCTAGAACAACACCAACCATGCCTAACAGATTAAAAGACATGTTTGAAATGATTATTATAATACACAAAAAAATATATAATAATAAAGAACTTCTTAAAGTATATTATACTAAAAAATAGGTATTAAGATAGAAACCCTGAAAGACCAGGGCTCTAATCTAAAAACCCAATCTCGCTAAAAAACAAATATATTATTGCAATCAATCGGTTAAAAAACATTTTGAATCAATATCGATGTTTAATCCCAAAGGCTGGAGAGATTGAAGTCTATATATCGTCTCCATCTGCGACACTTTTTTTGTCATGTCAGTTCCTCTCCAATGCTGGTGAACCCCATCGATGCCCAAGAACCTGCGTAAGGAGGGGTCCTTATTGTGCATCAGCCTGAAGTGGTTGAATACACTGTGGTGTTTGAACCCATTTTTTATGTTATCTATATGTTTTCCCACTCTTTTGGCCATATGTTCTCCCCCTCTGTGGGTGGGGATACTAACTCCCCCTCTGTGGGTGGCCTACTATCTACCTCTGGTACTGGTCCCTACGCAAGTAAAACAAAGTGTCACGTACCTGGTTAGGGAGCCCAACGTGCAGGGAGTGGCCTCTCGTAAACCTCCGGCTCGAGAACCCCTAGTAGAGCAGACAGGGGCTCAAGAGGGCAGAGGGACACAAGTGCCTGGTGGAAACTGAAGCGGATGGCGGTTGTGGCAGCTGGAGGGTAAGCAGCAGGAAGTAGCTGATGGAGGGCATGCAGAGGCCCGCAGCAGGGCACTTGTAAGTCAGGAGACAGGCTTGGTGAGGACAGGCCGGGTCAAACACAAGCGGGCAGGTAAGGTGCAAGCAGGATCCAAGAATGGTTAAAGTCCAGGCCGGGTCAGGTTATCAGGCGGGCAGCAGACAGGTAAAAGGGAGCAGGCAGAAGCGAAGTCGGGACAAGCCGGGGTCGAAGGCAGGCAGCAAACAGGAGAAGTCAAGGAGAGCCGGATCAGGTATCAGGGTAACACAAATCAGTAGTTCAGGTGACAGGGGTCTCAGGAAACGCTGTAGACCGGACAGCAAGGAAACAAAGTGACAGCTCTCTTTAAATAGGCTGATTTGGCGGCAAGCACCATCATTAGGTGCGCGCGCGCGGCTATCGCGCATTCGCGTACGGCGAACAAATCTCCCGTGCACAGGAATTCTGACACCCAGATTGCTGGGATGACTGTGAAGACGTCTTTCCTGACATTGCCCCCTCCAACGGGGGCAGCCTCCGGATGCCCAACTGGGCCAACCTACCTGGGTGAGATCTCCTGAAGGACATGATCAATCTTTTGGCATGGATGTTGGTTTCCGGTTCCCAGGAGTTTTCCTCAGGGCCATAACCCTTCCATTTAACCAGGTATTGGTTTTGGTTGCGTCTCTTCCTGCAGTCCAGGATGGACTCGATTTCAAACTCCTCCTCACCATTGATGAGCACGGGCTCCGGAGGACCAGTACCTCGATTAGGAAAGGGATCTGGAACTGCAGGTTTGGAGTAGGGACACATGAAATATTGGGTGTATCCGAAAAGATTCCAGTAGTTTCAGTTCATATGCGACGTCATTAATTCTCCTTGTCACAGGGAAGGGACCCACAAACTTAGGGTCCAGTTTTTTAGAAGGGCATGCCATTTTTAGATTTACTGTAGACAGCTAGACCTGATCTCCGGGTATTAGGTTAAGTTCCCCCCTCCTCTTCTTGTCGAACGCCTCCTTATTACGCTCCTGAGTCCTTGCCATTGTTTCCTGAAGTAGCTTACTGTTGGTACTGAGGAAGTTCAGGGTTTCTTGGGCGGCTGGAACCGCACACTCTGGAATGTTATTGGACAGGAACAGAGGGTGGAAGCCGTAGTTCGCAAAAAACGGTGACTGTTTGGTAACTGAGTGGATGGAGTTGTTGTAAGCGAACTCGGCGAGGGGCAGTAATGGTACCCAGTCATCTTGGGAGAAGCCAGAGAAATAGCGTAAATATTGCTCCAGGGTCTGATTTGTTCGTTCCGTCTGACCATTGGTCTGGGGATGGTATGCCGAAGAGAAAGAAAGGTCAATCTTTAAAGATTCGCAGAGTGCCCTCCAGAATCTGGATGTAAACTGCACCCCCCGGTCAGATACAATGTTCATAGGAATGCCGTGCAGCCTTACTATTTCCCTGATGAATAGTTTTGCTGTCTCGGGGGCAAAAGGTGTACATCTCATGAGCAGAAAATGGGCCATTTTGGAAAGTCTGTCCACTACCACAAAAATGGTAGTGCAATTTTCTGACGGTGGTAGTTCCACAATAAAGTCCATGGATATCATTCTCCAAGGTCTTTCCGGAATGGGTAATGGTCTCAATAGACCCCAGGCTCTGGTCTTACTGCCTTTATTTTGAATGCACGTAGTGCATGATTCCACATAGTCTTTGCAGTCCTTTGACAGTTGAGGCCACCAAAATGTGCGCTGGAGAAGTTTGGATGTTTTGTGCACCCCAAAGTGGCCAGCTAGTTCATGATCGTGACAAGACTTGAGAACGTTAATCCGTAATTGCCGAGGTACAAAGATCTTGTCCTTAAACCATTGTAGGTCGTCTTTCAACTGCAGGGTAACATCCGGTGGGTAGGACTCATTGGTAGAAGCCTGCTTTATCTGGGAAAGTAAGTCTCCTTGAAGCAAGAGAAAATTTCCAGGAGTCAGGATGGTGTCTGGAGGTGAGAGAGCTTCGGCTCCACTAAACATCCGGGAAAGCGCATCTGGCTTGGTATTTTTTGACCCGGGCCTGTAGGTTATGTGGAATGAAAATCTGGTAAAAAAAAAGTGCCCATCTGGCTTGACGTGGTTTCAGTCTCTTGGCTACTTTCAGGTACTCCAGATTCTTGTGGTCCATATAGATCAAAATAGGATGTGCTGCCCCCCCTAGCAAGTAGCGCCACTCTTCCAATGCGGCCTTAATTGCGAGTAGCTCTCTGTCCCCCACATCATAGTTCCTCTCAGCTTCTGACAATTTCCGAGAAAAAAAAGCGACTGGATGCAACTGAGATTTGGGACCCTGTCTCTGGGAGAGTACTGCCCCCACTGCGATCTCCGAGGCATCTACCTCCAAAATGTAAGGCAGAGCTGGGTCTGGGTGTTTTAGGACTGCGGCAAAAACAAACTGATCCTTTAGGGTGGAGAAGGAAACCTGGGCTTCCGGGGTCCAGTGGAATCGTATGCCTTGTTTCGGCAGGCTGGTGATGGGTGAGATGATGGAAGAAAATCCCCGGTAAAAATTTGCAAACCCTACAAAACGTTGGATCCCCTTTTTGTCTGTAGGGGTTGGCCAATCCAAGATGGTGGAAACTTTTTGTGGATCCATTTTGACACCTTCTATGGAGATAATCAGTCCCAAAAACTGAATGCTTTGTTGTTCAAATTCGCATTTCTCTGGTTTTGCATAGAGGCCATGCTGACGGAGTCGGGTTAATACTCTCTTAACATGCTCTCGATGAATAGACAAGGAAGAGGAGAAAATCAGGATATCGTCCAGGTAAATAACGAACAAGTCTAGCTAATCTCTGAAAATGTCATTCACAAAGTGTTGGAATGTGGCAGGGGGGTTGCACAGACCAAAGGGCATTACAAGGTATTCAAAATGCCCGAATCGGGTACGGAAGGCAGTCTTCCATTCGTCCCCACTTCGAATCCGGACCAGGTTGTAGGCCCCATGAAGATCCAATTTAGTGAATATAGCTGCAGCTCCAAGTCTCTGGAATAGTTCTGGCACCAAGGGAAGGGGGTACCGGTTTTTAATTGTAATTTTATTGAGTTCACGGTAGTCTACGCAGGGGCGTAGAGAATGGTCTTTTTTTCGACGAAAAAGATTCCTGCCCCTGCTGGAGAGGTAGATGGGCGGATGAACCCCTTCTCCAGGTTGTCGTCGATATAGGTCTTGAGGGTCCCTAGTTCCAGTTCGGTCAGGGGGAAGATCCTTCCAAATGGCACCTCCGCCCCGGGGAGGAGCTCAATTGGACAATCATAGGATCGGTGTGGGGGAAGTGTTTCTGCACCCTTTTTGCTGAACACGTCCAGGAAGTGGTGATATACTTCCGGAACGGACTGGCGGGTTTCAGCGTCAGTGTCCAAGCAAAGCAATGAAGAGGGGACGTCAGCGACCTCTGGCACACAGTGCTGACGGCAGTAAGGGGAAAGGAAGCTGATCTTTCTCGTGACCCAGTCAATTTGTGGGTTGTGTGCCCTCAGCCAGAGCATGCCCAGTATAATGGGAAACGGGGGACTCAATGATGTGCAGGCAAAGTAACTCCCGGTGATTACCGGAGATGGTTGCATTCAGAGGGACGGTTTCCTGCGTGACTGGTCCAGATTTAATAGCCGATCCATCGGCCAGATGCACAGAAAGTCCCTTAGCTCTGGGTTGCAGGGGGATTCGGAATCTGTTAGCAAAGGAAGCGTCCATAAAACCGCTGCATGCTCCGGAGTCAATTATGGCGGTAGTTTGTATACTCCTTCCTGGAAGCTGTAGGGAGACAGAGACAGCCAGATGAGTTGCGTTGTCAAACGGAGTAGATGAGTAGGTAGAAGAGATAGAGGAACACTTACGGGTCTTTGCAGGACAGGTCCTCACATAGTGTCCTGATTCCCCGCAGGAGAGGCAGAGATTGTTGAGTCGTCGACGTTGGCGCTCCTCGGCGGTGAACGAGGGGCGAAGCAGGCCAAGTTGCATCGGTTCCGAGGTGTCGGTAGAGGGATGAGCAGGAGCCAGAGGAGCGGAGTGAGGAGGGTTGAACACATGGGGAAGCATCCATACAGGACGAGAAGGGCCAGCGGTACGTTCAGCTCTTCGTTCCCTTAGCCGTCTGTCAATTAAGGTAGATTGAAGAATTAGGGCGTCTAGTGTCGCCGGGATGCCAACCCTAGCCAGTTCGTCTTTAAGGGGCTCGGAGAGGCCCATACGGAACTGGTGGCGCAGGGCAGCATCGTTCCAATTCGTGTCCGAACTCCAACACCTGAATTCTGACACACAGTCCTCCACGGGCCGGCGACTCTGTTGCAGGGAGCATAATGCCGCCTCTGCGGTGGCTGCCTGTTGGGGATCCTCGTAAAGGAGATCCATGGCTTCAAAGAAGGTGCTCAGGAGATTGAGGCAACTGTCTTTATGTTCCAAGAGGCAATGGGCCCATGACTGTGGTTCGCCTGATAGTAGGGCGATGACAAAGCCCACTTTGGTAGTTTCAAGAGAAAAAGTCCTGGGCTGTAGGGCGAAGAAGAGCTCACAGGCGTTGCGAAATGCCCTATATTTGCTGCGATCTCCAGAGAACCTCTCGGGAGGAGGAACCCGGGGTTCGGGCGGTAGCATGACGACCGAGGGTGCAGTTGAAGTTCCTGATGCGGCAGGTGCCGTGGTGGACAGGGTCTGGACACGCTCCTCTAGACGGGTATAGCCTTCTTGTAAGTTCCTGACTGCCGTTGTGAGTCCATCTAGGTGACTGCATAGTTCCTCTATGGGAGAGGCCCCCTGCGTGGGCTCGGACATGGCTGTCCGGTACTGTCACGTACCTGGTTAGGGAGCCCAACGTGCAGGGAGTGGCCTCTCGTAAACCTCCGGCTCGAGAACCCCTGGTAGAGCAGACAGGAGCTCAAGAGGGCAGAGGGACACAAGTGCCTGGTGGAAACTGAAGCGGATGGCGGTTGTGGCAGCTGGAGGGTAAGCAGTGGTCCGCAGCAGGAGGTAGCTGATGGAGGGCGTGCAGAGGCCCGCAGCAGGGCACTTGTAAGTCAGGAGACAGGCTTGGTGAGGACAGGCCGGGTCAAACACAAGCGGGCAGGTAAGGTGCAAGCAGGATCAAAGAATGGTTAAAGTCCAGGCTGGGTCAGGTTATCAGGCGGGCAGCAGACAGGTAAAAGGGAGCAGGCAGAAGCGAAGTCGGGACAAGCCGGGGTCGAAGGCAGGCAGCAAACAGGAGAAGTCAAGGAGAGCCGGATCAGGTATCAGGGTAACACAAATCAGTAGTTCAGGTGGCAGGGGTCTCAGGAAACGCTGTAGACCGGACAGCAAGGAAGCAAAGTGACAGCTCTCTTTAAATATGCTGATTTGGCGCCAAGCACCGTCATTAGGTGCGCGCGCCGTTATCGCGCAACCTGCGCGCCGCTATCGCGCATACGCGTGCGCTGAACAAATCTCCCGTGCACAGGAATTCTGACACCCAGATTGCTGGGATGACTGTGAAGATGTCTTTCCTGACACAAAGGGAACAAAAAAGCTATGAAGGTACACTATCCACAAGTACCATATGGTGGGGAAGGAGAGGCAGAACCCGAATTTTGGGGTAATGCCTCGCCTATAGAGTTCCCACCCATAAATATTACGCATCCCTAATGGATCAGGCCCTACAGACCCTGAGGACACCTTCTTATGATGCCTATGTGTGCAGGTCTAGACCATATCGAGGTAACCAAAGGGGAAATTTTAGGGGGCGCAGCAGAGGTAGAGGGAGGTTGCCTTATAATACATACCCTACCCAGGGGGAGGAATGGAGGTAGTGGAGAGAACCATTCAAAATTGTGCCAGGCCACCCCCAGAGAGAGGAAACCAGTATCCCCATCCACAGAGGGGGGAGTCAGTACCCCCACCCATTGCCGAGCATTCCTCTTCCGGCCGAACACGCAGGAGAGGATGCAGAGGGGGCAGAAAAGAAAAAGAGAAGGCTAACTACGGGTAGTTGTAACCTCATTGATATTTCATTCACTGAGGAGGAGCTTATTCTCAGGGAGGGTTTGAAAATTTGCTCCAGCAAAATTTTTGGACAAGTTTGAAGCATACATTGACCTGGAAAAGTTTGCCAGGAAATTGAATGTCCAGAAATTGTTTGAGGAACATCCTAGTGCTGACAACACAACGGTTTTATTTTGGCAATAGTGGCACAAAATGTATATTTCTTGTTCATACATCACGGGACACAGAGCTCTTGTTAATTACTTGGTGGGTTAGATAGTCACCTTCAGGTGTTGGACACTGGCAACCCCTAATTACAAGGCGAGTTCCTCCCCTATATAACCCCTCCCATATGGAGAGTACCTCAGTTTTTTTCACCAGTGTCTAAGGTGTTTGGTCACGATGCAAGATCTGCTAAGAAGAAAGCTCTGCTTGATGGTCCCTGCGGGGGTCTAGGAGCTACACAACCGGATCCATCTGACGGGCCAATGAAAAATGCCTAAAATGGATGGTACCCGGGCCTCGTGGAAGAAGAAACAAGGTTTTGCAAGTAATGTTTCTCTTTGAGGACTGGGATCCAGCACTTTGGGCACGTATTAAAAAATGCGTAAAGGTTTTCTGGCAGAGTCTTCTACAGGTCCAGGGAAGAGACTCCTGTAAGTAGGAACCCAGAACCCTGAAGGTTGGCACAACACTACCCGCCGTGATGGGTGAAGGTTGGATCTGTATGTTCTCAGCAGTATCCTGCTGCGGGGATAAGGTAAGTGAAGACAAGGTGGATGGATACCTTAAGGATTATCTTCTTTGAGTAGTTTGCATGGCTTACCTGTTTTCCGCCACTAGAGGGAGTAAGAGACATACCTGGTGTTTACTTACATGCTCTCAAGGAACACAAGCTCAGTGAAGCTGCTCTATCAGCCGCTCACCTCCTCCGCTGCAGGCTCTGCCACATGAGTAGAAAGGGGATCCCACAAAGTTGGGGTCCCAGGTAGTCCCCCGGTCATCTCCTTTCTCGCCCACGGCCACCGCCATGTTGGTACTACGCGCGCGCTTTTATGGCAGAAATGGAGGGGGAGCGTGCACGGCGAATCTATGCGCAGGCGCGAGGCAGTTGTTTTAAAGGCTCAGGTCGCCAGGGGTCTGTAAGTGGCAGGACACAGAGCTGTGGTTACGTAAGCATCTCGTGGATCGGATACAGGCATTCCTAAGACACCTACTCAGCATCAGGTTGTGCAGGCTAGAAAACATTATTATTGTAAGACTAGGCACAACAGTGTATGCAATTGTATTAGTACCTCTGCTTTTCTCAGCTTAGGACTATGTCTCCCCATAAAAGGGCTTCAGGAGCAGGTAAAAGGAGCACCCAGAAATCACCGTCCGGATCTGGAGGCTCTAGACGTGCCTGTAGGATAACATCCCCCCTGAGAGACTGGAGGCAGCCGCGCAGGATGAGCCATTTCCCCTGTCAGACATCGCAGCCTCTCCCAATATTGCAGCCCCTGCATATGTCACTGAGGACGCTATGGAGGCTGCATTGGGTGGTTTAGAACAAAGGATTACTGCTTTAATCACAGCATCCTTAAAGGATAGCAGAAAGCAGGGTAGATCCCCTTCCTCTGCTCTGGGTTCCCTATCCGATGATCAGCAGTCTGATGATAATACAACACTGTCTGGGGACAAGGATCAGGAGCAGTCGGACGAATCAGGGGGATGAGGAGAAGCTCTCTTCTGCCTCGCAGGCCTCTCAGGGTGCAGGTGCAATATTATACAGAGATGGTGCGTGCCACATACAAATTGCCCTCTGCTGAGTCAGCCGTGTCCCCTGTTTCCTCCTTGGGGTCTCTGAAGTCTCCACAGGCTGCATTTTCCTTCCCTATCCATCCGTTAATGGAAAAGCTAATGTATGATGACTGGGCTCACCCAGATAAGTAATTTTCTCCTAAGAAGTTTTCCCTGCTCTATCCAATGGAGTAGAAGTTCGCCAAGAAGTGGAGTGTGCCAGCAATAGATGCAGCTGTTTCTTGCGTGAATAAAAGCCTGACCTGTCCTGTGGACAATGTTCCGGGGTTTAGAGATCCAACTGACAAAAAGCTGGAATCTTTATTTAAAGCCTCTTTTGCCATGTCTGGCACTGTGGTCCAACCTGTAGTTGCAGCAGTTGGTATGTGCCAATTTTTAAAGGAGCAGGTAAAGCAGGTGGTTAATTTCCTCCCTGTTGAGCAGGTTCAGGATTATGCAGGTCTTCCTAAGGCCTTATTGTTTTGCGGTAGATGCCATTATGGATTCTGTCCAGCAAGTATCCTGCCTTACGCTCCTGCTGGTATAAATGCGCATGTCCCTTTGGCTTAAGCATTGGGCAGCGGAAGCTTCATGCAAAAGATATTTAGCGTGATTCCCGTTTCATGGGGAACGCTTGTTTGGGGATAATCTGGACAAATATATCCAGAAAATTTTCGGTGGCAAGACCACCTTGTTGCCGGTTAAGAAGAAAGCCTTTTTGGCCTCGGAAGAGGGAGACTCCCTCCTTGAGAATGAAATGATGAATGAACCCTAAGTCTATCTATTTTGGTAAAGTTTAGTCAAGGAGAGAGAGAATGGGGAGAGATATTTTTTCTTCCCCCCCCCTTTTTTTTTTAATTAATTAATTTTCCTTTTTTTTTTGTATCGAAGGTCTGTGTGATTTATGAAATAATTAATATGTAATCTGGAGCAGTGTGTATTTGTTTTATGTGGTATTCTTTTGTAATGGAAAGGAAAATAAAATGATAAATTTGAAAAAAAAAAAAAAAAAAAAGAAGAAGAAAGACAAAATGTCCTTCTTTTAAATGTTCTTTCCCCAGCCCCGGGAGCCTCGGCCTCTAGGCAGTGGCGATGGCCTCCCCAGTCCAGTACAAGAGGAAAGGGCCAAGGCCAAGCCCATGGGCAAAAGAAGCCTTGGGGTCAAAGATCTGCTAAACAGAACCCCAAAGCCTCCTTGTGAAGGGGCGCCCCCGCTCGGCCAAGTGGGGTGAAGGCTTCTGCAATTTGTGGGCATTTGGTAGAAAGATTCAGGACAAATGGGTAACCTCCACGGTATCTCTGGGATACAAGCTAGAATTTCGATAGCTTCCGCCATCCAGTTTTCTTTGGTCAAGTATTCCCATGGATCCAGAAAAAAGGAAGCCCTTGCTTCTAGCCTTAGATCGCCTGTTGTCTCAGGGGATGATTATAGAGGTTGTTCCAGAGGAGCAGGACTTAGGGTGTTACTCAAACCTCTTTACAGTCCCGAAACCGAACGGAGATGTCAGACCCATTCTGGATCTAAAAGACCTAAAATCAGTTCTTGAACATTTGCTCATTCCGCATGGAGTCAAACCCCTCAGTGGTTTCCAACCTTCAAGGGGGAGAATTTCTGGCATCAATAGACATCAAGGATGCATATCTACATGTGCCAATTTTTCCCGCTCACCAGAAGTTCCTAAGATTTGCGGTGGAACAGCGCCACTTCCAATTTGTGGCCCTGCCTTTCGGTCTAGCTGCTGCACCTCATGTGTTTACGAAGGTTCTAGCTCCACCCCTGGCAAAACGAATGGCTTGGGGGCATAGCAGTAATAGCTTATCTAGACGATTTGCTGCTAGTAGAACAGTCAGTAGCACGCCTGGAGCACAACGTGCTCAGCACAGTAAGTTACTTGGAGCACCTAGGCTGTGTCCTCAACCTTGCAAAATCATCATTACAGCCCCTAAGGAGGCTGGAATATTTGGGCATGGTCCTAGACACAGTCCAAAGCGGGGCATTTTTAACCAAGGCAAAAGCCATAAAGGAATTGATCCAGGTAGTCAAGGCCAGGAAAAATCCTTCCATTCGTCTCTGTATAAGATTATTGGGGAAGATGGTAGTTTCATTTGAGGCCGTTCCTTACGCTCAGTTTCACTCAAGGCCTTTGCAGAGGAGAATTCTGTCTGCCTGGAACAAAAGAATTCATATATGGATCTTCCAATGCACCTCCAGGGGTGCGCCACAGCGTCAATTGGTGGTTACCAGCAAAAAAATCGACAGAAGGGAAAGTCCTTTGTTCCAGTTTCTTGGAAGGTCGTAACTACAGATGCCAGCCTCTCAGGCTGGGGAGCAGTTCTGGAAGAGGATTCGATCCAAGGAAATTGGTCCAGAACAGAAGGGTTCCTACCCATCAACATTCTTGAGATACGGGTGGTTCGTCTGGCCCTCAGGGCCTGGACATACAGGTTGCAAGGCTATCCTGTCCGGATTCAGTCTGACAATGCTACAGCAGTGGCCTATATCAATCACCAAGAGGGCACCAGGAGTCTGAATGCCCAGATGGAGGTGAACCACATTTTCTCTTGGGCAGAGAAGCATGTCCCTTGCCTATCTGCAGTCTTCATTCCAGGGGTAGAAAATTGGCAGGCGGATTTCCTAAGCCACCAGCAGCTGTACTCAGGAGAATGGTCTCTACACCCCACTATATTTCAGGCCATATGCCAGAGATGGGATACCCCGGATGTAGACTTGCTAGCTTCCAGGTTCAACAGGAAGTGTAGATAGTTCTGTGGGATCAGTTTTCTCTGATCTATGCGTTCCCTCCAGTTCCGCTTCTTGTGCGGTTCCTTCACAGGGTCAAGAAAGAAGGGAAGCCGGTAATTCTAATAGCCCCGGCTTGGCCCAGAAGGTCCTGGTATGCAAAAGATCGTGAGGATAGCATTTGGAAGTCCATGGGTTCTTCCGCTATGACCAGACCTGCTTTCACAGGGGCCAATATTCCATCCTTCTTTACGAAGTCTGAATTTGACGGTTTGGATGTCGTGGGCTCTCAGGCCCAGTCCTATCCACTCTGGTTAATGCCAGGAAGCCGGCCTCCTGGCTCATCCATTATAGAATCTGGAAGGCACATGTTTCCTGGTGTGAATCAAAGGGTTGGCATCCTAGAATGTATGCCATTAGCAGAATTCTTGCTTTTCTTCAATTAGGAGTAGAAATTAAGCTGGCCTTGAGCACTATCAAGGGTCAGATCTTGGCCTTGTCGGTATTCTTGCAAAAACCGCTTGCCTCTCATTCCCTCGTCTGGGCTTTTATTCAGGGGGCACTGCGTTTAAATCCACAAGTCAAGCCGCCAGTGTGCCCATGGGATTTGAATTTGGTTTTGGCTGTTTTACAAAGGCAGCCTTTTGAACCATTACACCATGCTTCTTTGATTCTTTTGACCAAGAAATTGGTTTTTCTTGTTGCCATATCCTCTGCCAGGTGGTGTTGCGTGCTCACCCAACCCTTTTGCCTAAGGTAGTGTGAGGGGGTTAGCTCGGCAGCGGGTGTGTGTGACCCCCGAGATGGGCTCCCCACACAAAAACAGGCCCAGCAAACGGAGGTTGTGGTTTTCAAAATCAAAAAGGTGTGGTTTATTTTCTATTTACAGTGACAAAACACAGCAAAGCAAAAGAAACATAAACAAAATAAATCCTGGTCAACTTGACCTCTGACTAAACATACAGGTTTCCTAACTAACAACTGAGATCAGCCTAGTGCTGTCCTAGTCCCTAAGTCCCTGGTTTTAAATGTCCAAGCAAATAGCCACACAGGCTTTGTCTCACCGCACAGGGGTTCACTCTCCCTAGACAGTCCACACAGGTCTGGTTCCAGGCATGAGCTAACATCTAATGAAGCTGGGAGTTCTTATAGAGGCCTAAATGAGCTGACAAGCTTCAGCTGGTCTCATCAACTCCCTGTCTGCACGACGCCCCACACTCTCCCTAGAGGTATGAGTCATCCATGAGCCCACTAGCCTCAGCTGGGCTTATACAACTCTCCACCTAGTTGTACAAGTCGGCGTAAAGCCTGAATCTGGGCGAAATATATCTACCCCCCTGGATGCAACCAGGTGACTTTACCTTCCTGCTGTCACAGTAGTATCAGGATTCCATCTGAACCAAGGTGTGGTCCTACCATCCTTTTTTCCAGATCCGCAATCCGGAGGACAGATTGTTACATTCTTTAGGTGTTGTAAGAGAAATCAAAAGCTAACTGAAAGCAACAGCTCAGATACAAAAAAATGATTTCTCTTACGTTCACTGACTGACACAGCTCCTTTACTTTAGACCATTGGTTTGCTACGCCACCTTCAGGAGAGGACTTGGCAGAACATGTTAACATGTACAAAAAAATAGAACTTTCTAGTTCCGCCCAAGGGGCGGTCCCTTCAGTAACAACCCCCCAGCCTGCAACCTTGCAGCCTCAGTTTTTTTCTGCCTAGTGAAGGAGAAGGACCTAGAAACCCTGCGGGCCCATCGGTCCGGGGATTTTTTTCTGCAGAAATTTGCCTTTTGCGCAACATTAGGTTCCTGGGATCTGCTATCAACAGCCGGCTGGTTGACAGGCTGGATAACCTTATCCTCGTAGTCTCCCCAGCCTGGCCAGCGAGCGTGTGCAGACCAGAGCTCCGCACTGGGTCGGCTACGACATGCCCCTCCGGCTCACCGGCCCTGTGGGGGATGCTGCATGGGCTGCTGAGCGGTGTGTGTGCCACATGGACAGGGGCCCCCCGGGGGGCTCTCACCTTGGGTGGGGGGCTGCGCTGGGGGGCTGTGCCCTGGGTGTCTGTTGTCTCTCCCTTGGGTGTCTGGAGGTCTGCTATGCTGATCGCTGTAGCGCGGTCTTCCGCCTTTTTCTCTGCCTGTTTTCACTGTTCCTTTCTCTGCATACAGTTGTTTGGCAGCCATCTTTGGTGTGCCCAGGGAGAAGCATGGTCAGGAACCATTTTCTTGTAGTTTCGGTGGCCATTTTCCCTGTGATTATGTCCTTTATACTGGACGCTCGGCAGCCATTTTCTTGTAGCCTAGCACGTTTATTATGCTCAGCGCTGATCCATGAGGCTCAGAACCGCGCAGTTTCCTCTCACAAACACCAGGGAGCTGACACAGGCACACCTAGCTGGAGGGCACAGAATTCGGTCAGGGTGGTGAGTCCTGCGGTGGGGGCCCCTCAGCCTACAGCAGTTAGGAGGGTGGGACCATTCACTGTCCTAAGTCCCCAACAGGCGGCAGACAGGGTGGGCCAGCATGGCTTCAGAAACTGGTGTTTCTTCCCCCGAAATCCAGGCAATTGCAACCGGTTCCTCTGCCTCCAGTGCCTCTGGACGCTTTGTCGGCGCTCCTTAACTCGTTCGTTGCCGAAATGGAGGCGGTGCGTGGGCGCAAAGGTGGTAAAAAGCGGCCTCCACCGCCCCCCCCCCCGTCCGTCCGTCCTCCGGGGAGAGCTCTGACGCAGACTCGGGCCCCGCTGAGGCTGGTGACCCCTGCTCTGTTGTTTCAGATGACGCTGACCAGGACCGATCGGACAGTGAGGACGAGTCTGGGTCCGCGCGCGACAAAGCGCTAGTTGGAGCACTTATCACAGCTGTGCGTGATACCCTGAAGATTCACGATACAGCAGATTCCTCTGCTGAAGTAGTGGTCCCGTAAGCCAGCCCGTACACCTAAAGGTGTTTCCGTATCTGACTTATTTCGATAAGTTCATATACAAGGAATGGGGACGACCGCAACGGACCTTTTCAGTCCCAAAATATATGGCGGTGCGTTACCCATTTGAGGAGAGCCTTCTTAAGAAATGGTCAGCTCCTCCGGTCGTGGACCCCCCTGTATCCAGGTTAAATAAGGTAACCACGATCCTGGTAGAGGGGACTCCTGCCTTTAAGGACCCCACAGACAGGAAGGCCGAGGTAGTGGCCCGTTCCTTATTTACGGTTGTGGGGTCAGCGTTGCGACCAGTACTGGCCTCCTCGCTTGTGTCAGACACTGACCAAGTGGGCAAAACTTTTGCACCCCGAATTGGGGGAACAACAGGCTTCTCCTGTCTACATGGAACTAGCAGACCAGTTAGTGCAAGGCCTTAAGTACGTTTGTGACGCGGCCCTGGAAACCCTCCCTCTGTTATCCAGGGCTTCTGTGTCAGCAGTGGTGCTGAGGCGCCTGATTTGGCTAAAATGCTGGTCTGCGGACCAGGCATCTAAAAAAGCCTTGACGGATCTACCCTTCCTTGGCGAATGGCTCTTTGGAGCCTCGTTGGATGACATCATTAAGGATGACATCGGTGGGAAGAGTACCTTACTCCCGCAGACCAGGAAGGCTAAGGAGCCACGCCGTAGGCAAGGGCCCTCTTTTTCCGCTCACAAACGACTTTTTCGTCCCTCCGGGGCTTCGGCTAAAACGTCCTCAGCCCGACAGGACAACCTCTGAAGGACAAAAGCGTCCCTGGAACCGAAAGCTTGCGAGCAAAAGCGCTACCGCATGAAGGTTTGCCCCCGCCCGCCACACGGGTGGGGGGGGGTCGCCTTCGGGAGTTTGCAGCCCGGTGGGCCTCTCGGCTGTCCGACCAATGGGTCTGCAAACCAATTTCCTCTGGCTACAAGATCGAGTTCCTCTCTTGGCCACCAAACAGATTCTTCCCCTCCAGCATACCCGTCCTCCCGGCTCGCCGGGAGGCCCTCATGGGGGCGGTAAGGGACTTGCTGAGTCACGGGGTGATAGTACCTATTCCGGAGCCGGAAAAATTCCAGGGGTTCTATTCCAATCTGTAGTTCCCAAAAAGGAAGGGGTACGTCCAATCTTGGACCTAAAAGCCCTCAATTGCTTCGTGAAAGTACAGAGGTTCAGAATGGAATCAGTTCGCTCGGTAGTTGCTGCACTCCATCAAGGGGACTTCCTGGCATCCTTGGACATCCAGGATGCGTACCTGCACATACCCATATGCCCTTGGCATCAGAAGTTTCTGCGATTTGCAGTTGGGGATGCCCACTACCAGTTCGTGGCTCTCCCTTTTGGCTTGGCATCAGCCGCCCGAGTCTTTACCAAGGTATTGGCTCCAGTTCTGGCGTTGCTGCGACCTAGACCTAGATTGTAGGCTACCTAGACAATCTCCTCCCAAGAGCATCTTCCGCCTCAGAATTAAAGGAGGATGTGGCGATCACCATGCAGACCCTGCAGGATTTTGGGTGGCTGTTGAACCTAAAAAAGTCGGTGCTCTTACCGACTCAGCGTTTGGAGTACCTGGGCTTACTGCTGGACTCCGTGGAAGCGAGAGTGTTTCTCCCTCCGGACAAGCTACAGACTCTCAGAGCCATGGTAAACCTGTTGGTGAACCGCAGGTGGTCGTCGCTACGCTTCTGCATGCGAGTCCCGGGGCTCATGGTGGCCTCCTTCGAGGCAGTAGCGTATGCTTAGTTTCACACCAGAGTCTTGCAGAAGGAGATCTTGACAAAATGGGACAAATATCCGTTATCCCTGGATCGGCGGATTCAGGTGAGCCAGTCGGTCAGGGACTCCCTGCTCTGGTGGCTGAGATCCCCAGCACTTCGGTCCGGAAAGTCGTTCCTACCTCTACATTGGACAGACTACGGATGCCAGCCTGTCCGGCTGGGGTGGAGTACTGGGAGTACAGTTGTCCCAGGGCCTCTGGTCGGAGGAGGAATCCAAGTTGCCGATCAATGTGCTCGAGCTACGTGCGATCAGGCTATGCCTCTCCACATGGTCAATGAGACTTCGAGGACGTCCGATCAGGATCCAGTCCGACAACGCCACTGCAGTGGCATATGTCAATCATCAAGGAGGAACAAGAAGCTCGGCCGCTGCACGGGAGGTCGCTCACATCCTTCAGTGGGCAGAGCGACATGTACCGGCCCTGTCGGCCATTTACATCCCGGGAGTAGAGAACTGGCAGACAGACTACCTGCGTCGCCAGATGCTGGACCCAGGAGAATGGGCGCTGCATCCGGATGTGTTCAGGCTACTGTGCCTGCGATGGGGCACACAAGACGTGGATCTCCTGGCTTCCCATCTCAATCTTAAGGTGCCGAGGTTCGTGTCCAGGACAAGAGATCCTTGGGCAGACGCGTCCGATGCGCTGGTGGCTCCGTGGGGTCAGTACCAACTGATCTATGCTTTTCCTCCGCTCAAGCTACTACCACGTCTGCTCCGCAGAGTGGAGGCCGAGGGGATTCCAGTAATTCTGATTGCCCCAGATTGGCCTCAGTGTCCCTGGTACGCAGACCTAGTGCGCCTGGTGGCGGACACCCCCTGGCGTCTGCCGTTACAAGAGGACCTTTTGTCTCAAGGTCCGATTCTCCATCCTGCTTTACCATCGCTGGGTTTAAGGGCATGGCTGTTGAGAGCCAGGTGCTAAGGAACCGGGGCCTATCGGACTCGGTGATTTCAACTATGTTGAGAGCACGGAAATCTTCTTCCTCGGAAGATATATCAGCGTACCTGGAAGGCCTACATCGCTATGTGTGAGGAGAAAGGATGGCGTCCGCGCTCCTATTCCGTAGCTAGGGTCTTGCTGTTTCTGCAGCGAGGAGTTGACCAGAAATTGGTTTTAAGCACCATTAAAGGACAAATATCGGCCTTGGCTGTTTTTTTTCAGCGACCCCTGGCATCTCACTCTCTAGTGAGCACCTTTGTTCAGGGGGTTCAGCATGTAGCTCCTCCGGTGCGTCCACCGTTGCCCCCGTGGGATCTGAACCTGGTGTTGTCGGCGCTTCAGAAGCCGCCGTTTGAGATTATCAGAGAGATTCCCTTGACTCTTTCCCAGAAAGTTGTCTTTCTTGTGGCCATTACATCGGCTAGGAGGGTTTCGGAACTGGCGGCTTTGTCTTGCAGGTCACCTTATCTGGTTATCCATAAGGATAAGGTAGTGTAGCGTCCGCAACCTTCTTTTCTGCCGAAGGTGGTTTCGGCGTTCCACATCAATGAAGACATTGTATTACCGTCTCTGTGCCCTAGACCGACACATCCTAAGGTGGTAGCCGTCCATTCCCTGGACGTGGTCCGAGCTTTAAGGGTATATTTGTCTGCCACGGCTCCCTTTTGGAAGTCAGACTCTGTTTCGGTAGCTGGTCCGAAAAAAGGCATGGCGGTCTCGTCGGCCACCATTTCCAGGTGGATCAGACAGATTGTGGTTCAGGCCTACGCCTTGAAGGGGGAGATGCCCACCTTTCCGGTCACGGCCCATTCCACCAGGGCAAATGGAACCTCTTGGGCTTTCCGACATCAAGCGTCTGTAGATGTCAGTGCATCGGCTGATGCCCGTATTGGCCGCAAAGTTTTGCGGGTCGGCCATACAATTTGCAATTGCAGTTGATTTTTGTCAAGAACCACAGTTACTTTTCAGTCAATGCACTGTTGCATTGTTACCGCAAGTTCTGAGGCGGTTAGATAAGGTGGTGTCTTCCCTGTTAGGGAGCACTTCTGTTTTTGTGGGTGAAGTTTTTTATGGTATTTCCCACCCCTCGTTTTGACACTGCTTGGGGACGTCCTGATGGTCTAAAGTAAAGGAGCTGTGTCAGTCAGTGAACGTAAGAGAAAATACGATTTTTGTACTCACCATAAAATCCTTTTCTCTGTAGTTCACTGACTGACACAGCACCCACCCCTCCTATTTTTTATGTTATACTGCTTGTTGACGTACTGAGGCTGCAAGGTGCAGGCTGGGGGGTTGTTACTGAAGGGACCGCCCCTTGGGCGGAACTAGAAAGTTCTGTTTTTTTGTACATGTTAACATGTTCTGCCTAGTCCTCTCCTAAAGGTGGCGTAACAACCCGATGGTCTAAAGTAAAGGAGCTGTGTCAGTCAGTGAACTACAGAGAAAAGGATTTTACGGTGAGTACAAAAATCCTATTTTTCTGTTTGTGCTGCCAGAGGGTCCCAGAAAGGGCCAGGCAGCGTCGAAGTCCACCATCGCTAGGTGGATTCGACAAGTTATTGTTCAGGCTTATAGTTTGAAAGAGAAAATTCCTCCTTTTCATGTTAAAGCGCACTTGACTAGAGCAGTAAGTGCTTCATGGGCAGTGCATCACCAGGCCTCAATGGCTCAGATCTGCAAGGCTGCAACTTGGTCTTCGGTCCATACATTTACTAGATTCTATCAGGTGGATGTAAGAGGGCATGAGGATGCCGCTTTCGGGCGCAGTGTGCTGCAGGCAGCAGTATAGGTCCTCATGTCCAATGGCCGTCTGTGTTTTTGGATCTGTGTCTCCCTCCCCTCAAATTGGGCATTGTTCTGGGACATCCCACTAAGTAATTAACAAGAGCTCTGTGTCCCCTGATGTATGAACAAGAAAATATGATTTTTTAAAGACAGCTTACCTGTAAAATCCTTTTCTTGGGAGTACATCACGGGATTTATGTATATGTACTGTGGTAGCGTGGTACCCCACCAGTGTATGAATACAGGATTCTCAACCAGGCAGGTTGAGGGGCTCCAGGGTATTTGCTTGTTTGGGAGGAAACTGGCTTTTCAGTTTCCTCATGATTTACTAAAGTCCACTTTGGGACCTGGAGCTTGGAAATTTCTTAGAGATCCGGGTGGGATGAAATCCCCAGTCCTGGATCCGGGTTTTGAGACTCAACTGCACACTGATTGTTCAGGTGTGTGTGGGCCTGATAGTAGAGTCAGGACCAGAATTCTGGGCTCCACCCTCCCGACGAGTGCAGGTGTGCACTGGAGAAGCCAGAGAGTGGTTGCTGCACACTGGAAGCCAGAGACCCAGGTCTGAGGGTCATAGCAGTGAGGGGCTGCTATCTAAATGGACGGTGTTGCCAATAGTCTGTAGGAGACAGACAAGAGCCTGAAGTGGAAGGCCTGAGCAACACTGCTGTATGTATAAGCCAGGAGGCTGAATGTCATGTTATTGATGAAAAGGAGTGTTGAAACCCCTGCAAGGGAAACCTTTGATTTTGTTTGAACTTCTTTTAATAAAAATGGGCAAATAAAGCCCTCAAAAAGAAGACCCAGCGAGTGGCGGTGTCCTTCAAGCTCTACCTTTTGATGCTAGTCCTTTACAGTACGTTGGGATACTTATTGCTTTGCTACAAAACTGAGGTACTCTCCATATGGGAGGGGTTATATAGGGGAGGAACTCACCTTGTAATTAGGGTTTGCCAGTGTAATTAACAAGGGCTCTGTGTCCCGTGATGTACTCCCAAGAAAAGGATTTTACAGGTAAGCTGTCTTTTAAAAAAAATCCTATTTTTTATAGTAGTTGCACGGTGGACTTTGAGAATTCTTTTTATGTTTGCCTTTTTTTTTTTATTTGTCACAACATTGGTTTTTGATTTTGCACTACTACAAGGCTATCACATTTAAGCGGACACCACTATATATATATACATATACATACATACATACATACATACACACACACACACACACACACACACACACACACACAGGGTTCAAAATTTCAAGTCCTGAGCTACTAGCCAAGCCTCAAGGGTTACTCGCCATCAGTTGCCCCGCCCAACCCCTGCCCCGCCCCCTAATTCCGCCCTCAGAAATTATTTCATGAAATTACACTTAAATGTTTTATGCAGAATTAAGTTATAAAAATAAAATATTAACAACAGTTTTATTCGTGCCCAACAATGCAAATTACCTGTGTCCATCAATGCAGCCTGCCCGTGCCCACCAATGCAGCCTGCCCGTGCCCACCAATGCAGCCTGCCCGTGCCCACCAATGCAGCCTGCCCGTGCAGGGGAACAGGAGAGCCGCCCAGATGATCAGAGCGCGGGGGGGGGGGGGAGGGAACACAACGATAACAGCTTTCATTTCAATTGCTGTATGTTTCCGCTGCTCGCCATCACAAAAAAACATTTATTTTTCAGGTAGATTAACCGGTTGCCGGCCGCCCAATGTATATGTAATGCGGGGCGGTGGCTCCTACAGGCGAAATCACGTACCTGTACGTGATTGTCTCTTCCGGGTTTGTGGCGCACACTAGTGCCGCCGGCGACCAGCTCCCGCTGTGATTGGACACATCAGGAGCCAGAGGGTCAGCGGACCCCCTGATCGTTCACGAGAGAGGCAAAATGGCGGTCTGCCTATGTAAACAAGGCAGATCGCCGTTCTGCTAGTAGGGGAGACAGAGACCCTGTGTTTCTGCTAAGCAGGAACATGGATCTCTGTCTTTTCACAGCCAAAGCACACCCCCCCCCCCCCCCCCCACAGTTTGAAAGCACACCTAACCCTTTTATTGCCCCTGATGTTAACCCCTTCATTGCCAGTTTCATTAGTACAATGACTGTGCATTTTTTTTAGCACTGATCACTATATTGGTGTCACTGGTCCCCAAAAAGTAGCACTTAGTGTCAGATTTGTGTGCCGCAATGCCGCAGCCTCGCTAAAGAAAATAAATAAATACACTTAAAAAAAAAAAAATTAAAAAAAAAAAAAAATCGCTGATCCATTACTAGTAAAAAAATAAAAGTTCCATAGATCTATCCCATAGTTTGTAGACGCTATAAACTTTTGCGCAAACCAATCAGTATACGCTTATTGGGATTTTATTTTTACCAAACACATGTAGCCAAATATATATTGTCCTACACTGATGAAGAAATTTGATTTTTTTATTTTATTTAATGGGTGTGTTTTATAGCAGAAAGGTTTTTTTTTTTTTTTTTTTAACCACTTAAGCCCTGGACCATTTGGTAGCTAAAAAGGACCAGAGCTGTTTTCAGAATTTTGCACTGTGCTGCTTTAACTGGAAATTGGGTACAACATTGCATGTCCGCACAAACGAAATTTGCATCCTTTTCTTTCCACAAATAGAGCTTTCTTTTAATGGTATTTGATTGCCTCTGCGATTTTTATTTTTTGCGATATAAACGGAAAAAGACCGAAAAATTTTGAAAAAAAAAAAAAAAGATATTTTCTACTTTTTGTTGTATGACTAAAATTGAGTTTATTCGATTTTTTCTTATATTTAGGCCAAAATGTATTCAGCCACATGTCTTTAGTAAAAAAATGTCAATAAGCGTATATTTATTGGTTTGCGCAAAAGTTATAGCGTCTACAAACTAGGGTACATTTTCTGGAATTTACACAGCTTTTAATTTATGACTGCCTATCTCATTTCTTGAGGTGCTAAAATGGCAGGGCTGTACAAACCCCCCCCCAAATGACCCCATTTTGGAAAGTAGACATCCCAAGGAAATTGCTGAGAGGCCTGTTGAGCCCATTGAATATTTATTTTTGTCTCAAGTGATTGAATAATGACAAAAAAAAAAAAAAAATACAAAAAGTTGTCACTAAATGATATATTGCTCACACATGCCATGGTTATATGTGGAATTACACCCCAAAAGACATTTTGCTGCTTCTCCTGAGTACGGGGATACCACATGTGTGGGACTTTTTGGGAGCCTAGCCACGTACGGGACCCCGGAAACCAACACCGCCTTCAGGATTTCTAGGCACAAATTTTTGATTTCACTCCTCACTACCTATCACAGTTTCGAAGGCCATAAAATGCCAAAATAGCACAAAACACCCCCAAATGACCCCATTTTGGAAAGTAGACACCCCAAGCTATTTGCTGAGAGGCATGGTGAGTATTTTACAGCTCTCATTTGTTTTTGAAAATGAAGAAAGAACTTTTTTTTTTTTTTTCTGCAAAATACTCACAATACCGCTCAGCAAATAGCTTGGGGTGTCCACTTTCCAAAATGGGGTCATTTGGGGGGGTTTTGTGCCATCTAGACATTCCATGGCCTCCGAAACTGTGATAGGCAGTGAGAAGTGAAATCAAAAATTTACACCCTTAGAAAGCCTGAAGGCGGTGCTTGGTTTTTGGGGTCCCGTACGCAGCTAGGCTCCCAAAAAGTCTCACACATGTGGTATCCCCGTACTCAGGAGAAGCAACAGAATGTATTTTGGGGTGTAATTCCACATATGCCCATGGCATGTTTGAGCAATATATCATTTAGTGACAACTTTGTGCAATAAAAAATTAAAAATAAATTGTCTTTTTTCCGCAACTTGTGTCAACATATAAAATATTCCATGGACTCGACATGCCTCTCAGTATATAGCTTGGGGTGTTTACTTTCCAAAATGGGGTCATTTGGGGGGGTTTTGAACTGTTCTGGCATTTTATACACAACATTAGGAAGCTTACATCCACTCTTCTAACCACTTGAAGACAAAGCCCTTTCTGACACTTTTTGTTTGCATGAAAACCTTTTTTTTTTTGTGCAAGAAAATTATGTTGAACCCCCAAACATTATATATATTTTTAAAGCAAAGACTCTACAGATTAAAATGGTGGGTGTTGCATTTTTTTTTCTACACAGTATTTGCGCAGCGATTTTTCAAACGCATTTTTTGGGGAAAAAAATACACTTTTTTTAATTTGAATGCACTAAAACACACTATATTGCCCAAATGTTTGATGAAATAAAAAAGATGATCTTAGGCCGAGTACATAGATACCAAACATGACATGCTTTAAAATTTCGCACAAACGCGCATTGGCGACAAACTACATACATTTTTAAAAGCCTTTACAGGTTACCCCATTAGATTTACAGAGGAGGTCTACTGCTAAAATTACTGCCCTCGATCTGACCTTCGCGGTGATACCTCACATGCACGGTGCAATTGCTGTTTACATATGACGCCAGACCGACGCTTGTGTTTCGCCATTGGGCAAGAGGACAGGGGTGCTTTTTTTTTTTTTTTTTTTTTATTATTAATTTATTTTTATTTTTTTTAAACTGTTCCTTCCATATATTTTTTTTATTTTTTTATCATTTTTATTGTTATATCAGGGAATGTAAATATCCCCTATGATAGCAATAGGTAGTGACAGGTACTCTTTTTTTTTTGAAAAAACTGGGGTCTTCTAGACCCTAGATTTTTCCTCTGCCCTCAAAGCATCTGACCACACCAAGATCGGTGTGATAAAATGCTTTCCCAATGACGCTTTTTATATCGGGGGGGGGGGGACATTCCCTCCCACTGCTTGTAAAAGCAGTCCAGAGGCTAATTAGCCACTAGGATTGCTTTTACATGAAAGCCGGCCGCTGGCTGAAAAGAATGATACCAAGATGATACCTAAACCCGCAGGCATCATTCTGGTATAAACATTCAAAGTCCAGCAACATACCAGTACGTTGCTGGTCCTTGTTGGAAATGTACTGTGATCTTTTTTTTTCCATGCAGCCTGTTGGCTGAACAAAAAAAGAGATTGATCGGTGGGTATGCCCACCATTAGAATACCGCCCTTCATCCACCCACTTCTAATGATGGGCATACACGCACCATTTATATATGCCGAAGCATGGGGGCATCCTCCCGCAAAAAAGTTATGCCGCACACACATGGTCGGACTTTTCCACGGGCAAGCCTCCGTCGGAATTTCGACCGTATGTACGCGGCATTAGGAGCAAAATCGCTCCTCCGCCCCTGCTGCCCCCATGCTTCGGCATATATGCTTTTTTTTTTTTTAACTGTGGTGGTGAAATCACCTCCTACAGCACTGGAGTCGCAGGGATCAGGCCTGTCTCTGCGAACGCTGCAGTTATGTGTGTTGTGTTTTGTAAGTGACAGTGATCGATCGATACTGCACTTGGGTGACCTGGGCTGAACGGAAGGGCAAAACGCAGGTGCTAGCAGGTATCTGGGCTGATCCCGCTAACACTGCGTTTTTGGGAACCCTAAACTGCTGGGGACGCTGGTATAGATCTGATCAGATCAGATATTGATCTGTTCAGATACTATACCACTAAGGGAGGTGTATGCTTCACGCGTGGGTGTTGGCGTTACTGGCACTAACCTGACGCTGCCTGGGGTGTGACGCAGATCCTCTCTGACGCTAAAACCTAATTGATATCACCTGCCGGGCGATCAGGGGGTTAAACCTTTATTGGGTTATATACGGCAGGTGCCTGAAACTATAAAAAGCAAACTAACTAACCAGCGTCACCCATAACACTTATATGGTGATCACTGGTGAAAGGGTTAACTAGGGGAAATTAGGGGGTTAAAACCTTTATTAGGCAATATATGGGGGTACCTGACGCTATATAAAAACCTGACGGGGAACCTAAAAAAAATTACTGGCTACCGATCGGCATCACCGACGCTAAGACAGCGATCAGAAAAATGATCACTTAGCGACAGTGGTGATAGGGTTACCTGGGGGGCGATCAAGGGGGTTAAACCTTTATTAGATAATATATGGGGGTACCTGACGCTATAAAAACCTGCGGCGAACCTAAAAAAAATTACTGGCTACCGATCTGCATCACCGACGCTAAGACAGCGATCAGAAAAATGATCACTTAGCGACAGTGGTGATAGGGGGTGAAAGGGTTATCTGGGGGGCGATCAGGGGGTTAAACCTTTATTGGGGGGGGGGGTTACGGGGCTACACTGGACCTAAAACTAACTTTAGTGACACTTTTACAGTCACAAATGTCACTGATTGCAGTGATCAGTAAATAAATGGTCACTGCAATCAGTGACACTGTGACTGGGGGCTGGTCTGGGGGGGCGTTTTATGTGCCTATGTGTCCTGGTGTCAGTGTAGTGTTTTGTGCACTAACCTGGCATCTTCTCTTGTGCAGCGCTCGGTATATGTGAGCGCCGCAGGAGAGATGACATCACTTCCTCTGCCTGTGTTTACATTACACAGGCAGGGGAAGCTCTCTCATTCGCCGGGAGCGATTGCGAGGGGGTGGCCGGAATCGAACGGCCGTCCCCTCATCCCGGATCGCTCCTGAACAATTAACCACCACTCACTGTAAAGAAGGGGGGTCCGATCGGACCCCCCCCCCAACTATACAAAGGCGATCACGTAGATATACGTGATTCTGCCGACGTATATTTACAGTGGGCGATCGTTAAGTGGTTAATTGTCTGCCATTTTTTTGCTTATAGTGCAAAAAATAAAAGCTGGAGAGGCGATCAAATACCACCAAAAGAAAGCTCTGTTTGTGGGCAAAATGGTGGTGGGACTAGGGAAGGAGAGCTGTTGACAAGGAGCCAATGGAAGAGGCGGCTTTGGCAGCTGCATTGGCAGGCAAACTACTCTGAGCCTGGGTGACAGAGGATGAGGACGGCTTTGTTAACCACTCCACCAACTCTTCTGCATGTTGTGGCTCAATGACACGGCCAGCAGCAGAAAAAAAGGACAAGCGTGCACCACGGCCACGTGCAGAGGATGCACCGTGTCTACGACCAGCACTGTTGATTGTAGACACAGAGCCTGCTTGGCCTCTTTTGGCCTGTGAGCGTCTGCCTCTCCTTGGTGGCCTTCCAGACATGCTGTAAATTTTGTTTTGCAACACCACACTACACTGTATTGTGTACTGTGTACACCACCAGAAAAGTTGTAGCAACTGCACTAGGGGTGCACTTTGTGTACACCATGTAACCTGGGGGACAGGTAGCAGGTACAAAAGCTCCCTGGGATGAGCAGGCACAGATAACCAGTCCATGGGATAAGTGAAAAAACAGTGTTGTTTATTGGTGCTATATACAAAGTCTATTGACAGGTACTGTACAGTGTGCAGAAAAACAAACCGAACAAAAAAATTGCTAAACAAAACCCTAGCCGTGTCTCGGCTCTAACTATACAGTATATACAAGCCCTCACCACCAGGCTGAACAAGCCTACCGCTTGCCAGCTTACACATCAACTGATTAACAGTTTTCACCAACCTTCTTGCTCTCACAAACCAGCCGTTGTCTGTGTGTCCCAGGCAGAGCACAGGCTATCTGCTCAGGTGAGCTTTTAATTGACCTGGGAGAGAGGACCAACACCTGGACTGGATCAGAGATCCCTAAACGTATAAGAGAGGAGCCTAGGAGATGTATAACCCCCGAACAAGACTTTTCCTGTCTCTCTCAGGGACGCTCTGCTACAACAACCGGAAGTGTAATAGCAACTACAGCTGCACTGACTTGTGTCAGGGACGCTCTGTTACACATCCTCCCCCCTTGTTTCAACCCCAGGGTTGGAACACCTGTGGCCCAACAGGAGTGAACACGGGACAGGGCATCTACAGTCCCCATTTCAACACCTGGCCTGTGTTTTACAGAAAAGGAATAATCCTGTAGAGCCAAAAACCACCGGTTCACCAGTCTATTAGTCTCCTTCTTTTGGGCCATCCATTTTAGGGGAGCATGGTCAGTTATTAACTCGAACTGGCGCCCTAACAAGTAATACCTGAGCGCATCCACGGCCCACTTTATGGCTAAGCATTCTTTTTCAATGACTGCATACTTTTTCTCATGGTCATTTGAGCTTTCTGATTAGGTACACCACAGGATGTTCTTCCCCATTGTGTACCTGTGATAGTACTGCCCCGATACCAACATCAGACACATCCGTTTGAACCAAAGAGTCTTTGGAGAAATCGGGGGAGTACAATACTGGCTGTGCACAAAGAGCCTTCTTCAGGACTTGGAAAGATTCCTCCGCTACTGGGGACCATTTCACCATTACAGAGTCTTTCCCTTTCGTAAGGTCTGTCAGTGGGGCAGCTATAGTTGCAAAATTTGGGATAAATCTTCTATAATACCCTGCAATCCCAAGAAAGGCCCTGACCTGCTTCTTGTTTGCAGGACGTGGCCACTCCTGGATGGCTTCTATTTTATTCACCTGTGGTTTTATGACACCACGGCCAATAGTGTAGCCCAAATACCTGGCTTCCTCCAAACCAATGGCACATTTTTTTGGATTTGCCGTAAAGCCTTCTTTGAAGAGGGAATCAAGGACAGCCTAGACACGGGGCAAGTGAGACTCCCAGTCAGTGCTATGCACCACTATGTCATCCAGATAGGCTGCAGCATACTGTCGGTGAGGTCTTGGGGTCCTGTCCATAGCCCTCTGAAATGTTGCAGGGGCATTTTGCAACCCAAAAGACATTTTCTTATACTGAAACGACCCCGCTGGGGGTCACAAACGCAGTCTTTTCTTTGGCACTCCCAGTCAGGGGTATTTGCCAATATCCTTTGGTCAAGTCCAAAGTGGTCAGATAACGGGCCTTGCCAAGTCGGTCTATAAGTTAGTCTTTCCTGGGCATTGGGTATGTGTCAAACTGTGTCACTGCATTCAACTTCCTGAAGTCGTTACATAATCTCCAAGTACCATCCGGTTTTGGGACCAACATGATGGGGCTAGACCAGTCACTATTGGACTCCTCAATGACATCTAGCTCCAACATTCTTTTACCTTCATCACTGATGTCCTTTCTCCTCGCTTCAGGAATTCGGTATGGTTTGAGCTTGACACGGACCCTCGATTCAGTAACAATATCATGCTGAACTGCTGGAGTCGTGCCAGGTAACTGAAAATTTCTTACTATTCCTTATCAGGAACTCTCTAGCTTCCTGTTTTTGGGAATATGACAGGGTGTCTGGAATCGTGACTTCAGGGACCAGAGGGAACCCAGTACCCTTAGGCGTTCCCGGGAGGTACCTCGCAGTTAGCGCCAGTCTATCCTTCCAGGGCTTTAACAGGTTTATGTGGTAAATCTGTTCCGGCTTCCTTTTACCTGGTTGATAGACCTTGTAATTGACTTCCCCAACTCTTTCAATTACTTCAAAAAGGGACCCTGCCACTTAGCCAGGAACTTGCTCTCAACAGTGGCAACTAACACGAGGACCCTGTCACCAGGTGAGAAAACACGGAGTTGGGCCGCCCTGTTGTATATCCTCTGTTGGGCTGCTTGGGCCTGCAGTAAATGTTCTTTTACCACCGGCATTATTGCTGCAATCCTGTCCTGCATTTGAGCGATATGCTCAATGACACTTTTTTGCGAGGTGTCTGCTCCCCCTCCCAAGTTTCCTTGGCTATGTCTAAGAGACCCCGAGGGTGTCTCCCATAAAGCAGCTCAAATGGAGAGTACCCCCTAGAGGACTGGGGAACCTCCCTGATGGCGATCATCAAGTATGGTATAAGGAAGTCCCAGTTTTTCCCATCCTTGTCAACAACCTTTAACATACTCTTTAATGTCTTATTGAAGCGTTCCACCAAGCCATCCGTTTGAGGATGGTACACCGAGGTTCGTAACTGCATCACCTTAAATAACTTGCACAGCTCCCTAGTTATTCGTGACATTAATGGGGTGCTCTGGTCTGTAAGGACTTCTTTAGGGATGCCAACCCGACTGAACACCATAAACAGCTCTTTGGCAGTGTTTTTAGCAGACGCGGTGTGCAAGGGAACGGCCTCGGGGTAACGGGTAGCGTAATCCATGATCACAAGGATATGCTGATGACCACGGGCAGATTTGGGGAGCGGACCCACAAGGTCCATGGCAATCCTCTTAAAGGGCACTTCAATAATGGACAAGGGCACTAAAGGACTTCGGAAGTGGGGCTGACATCTGACACACAGGACAGAATTGACAATAATTCTCTATATTTTTCTGTATCCCAGGCCAGTAAAACCTGCGCAACACCCTTTCAGTGGTTTTCTCAACCCCTAAATGGCCTCCTAGCAAGTGCCCATGGGCAAGTTCCAACACCAGCCGTCTGTATGGCTTAGGGACTACCAACTGTTCAACCACTTCATCATTAGATTTACATACACGATACAGTAAATCCTCATTGCTGTAGAAATATGGAAAACAGGGCCTGTCCCCTGGTTCGACAGGTACATCATTAATCATAATTACATTTTCCCAGGCCCTGGCAAGGGTAGGGTCTTGTCTCTGCTCAGTAACAAATTTTTCCTTGTGCACATTAAGATCAGCAAACTCCAACGTAGGCTCAGGATCAGCAGACGGCTGTCCAGCTCTACTGGTTGTTAGGACTTCTTCAGGCTCCTCCAGCTCTCCTGCCATAACTGAGAAAGGATAACCCGGAGAGCCCTGAGAGGAGTCCCCTGAAACCACCATGTCAGTAGCGGCCAGGAGTTCTGGCTCTGCGACTGAGTCAGGTACTGCGACCGGGTCGGGACAATCTCACAGTACCCAAAACTTAGGGAAGTCCCTACCAATGATAGCCTCATGCACCAAGTGGGGCACAAGTCTGACCGAATGGGTCACCGTACCTAAGCCAGTTTTAAACTGAACAGTGGCTATTGGATACTCCCGGGTATCCCCATGTACACAAATCACAGCAACTTTTTTAGCATGAAAATTCACAGTTTCAACCATCTCAGCTGTAACCAAAATAACTAGACTTCCAGAGTCCAGCAAGGCCGTAATAGGCTTATTATTAACAGTCATTTGACACATGTGTTTTCCCACATTTGGCACTGCAGCGCATGAAAACAGCAGCAAACAGACTGCCTTCTAATAGAGAGATCACACTGCATTGGTTCATCTGTCAATGGACAGTTTGCCGCAACATATCCCAGTTCTTGACAACGAAAACACCTGATGTTTCTCCAGTTTGGTTTGCTGACAGGCAGTGGCTTCCCTTGTTAGGGACGCCAAACTTCAGTCCTGGCACCAAAAATCCTCCCCCCTATTTCCTTGCCATGCTTACCACCCACTTCCCCTGGAACAGTCTTACCGGTTGGCTGGGGGGACCGTGGCTTTGGGTGGAAAGTCCGTGCGGCTGTAGGGGTGGTGACCAGGTTCTCTGCAGCAAAGTACCTCTCAACGAGCTCAACCAGGTTGTCTGCCGACTTGGGGTCTCCTTGACTCACCCACCTTTGCAGGGGAATTGGCAATGACCTCAGGAATTGGTCCATGACCACACGCTCCACTATTTGTGGCGCAGACAGGGACTCCGGCTGTAGCCATTTCCGCACCAGGTGGATTAGATCAAACATCTGCGATCTTGGGGGGCCTCTCATCTTGGAAGAACCAGCTGTGGACTCGCTGAGTTCGAACAGCCAAGGTGACACTGAGTCGCGCCACGATTTCGCGCTTGACCTTCTCATAGTCTCCCGCGTCTGCTGACTCCAGATCATAGTAGGCCTTCTGCGATTCTCCAGAAAGCAAGGGGGCGATCAGTCCTACCCAATGGGTTTGAGGCCAACCTTCCCTCTCAGCGGTCCGTTCAAACGTTAGTAGGAAGGCCTCTGGATCATCATCTGCAGTCATCTTAGAAAGAAAGCGACCCACATGGATGGCTGAGGGCTTGTCTCCAATATCATTCATTTTTGCAGGTGACCACTGTGCTAGCGTCTCCACAACCTCAGTAAGGGTTTTCCTATCCGCTTTTGCAGCAGTTGCAAGCTGTTCAAACAGCCTCTGCGATTGCTCCTGTACAGCACCAATCTGTTGGCACAGCACCTTGGTTTGCTCCTGTGCGATAGCGTTTGCTTGCTTTTGTGCAGCATTTGCCTGCTGTTGTGCAGCGTTGGATAACAGCATTTGTTTGAGGATTTCCTCCATGTTTATTCACTCTAGGTACTGGCCTTTTAAATAGTAACTTACTACAGCTGGTCGCAGTCTCCACCATATGTAACCTGGGGGACAGGTAGCAGGTACAAAAGCTCCCTGGGATGAGCAGGTACAGATACCAAGTCCATGGGATAAGTGAAAAAACAGTGTTGTTTATTGGTGCTATATACAAGGTCTATTGACAGGTGCTGTACAGTGTGCAGAAAAACAAACAGAACAAAAAAGTAGCTAAACAAAACCCTATCCGTGTCTCGGCTCTAACTATACAGTATATACAAGCCCACCACTTGCCAGCTTACACATCAACTGATTAACAGTTTTCACCAACCTTCTTGCTCTCACAGACCAGCGTTGTCTGTGTGTCCCAGGCAGAGCAAAGGCTGTCTGCTCGGGTGAGCTTTTAATTGACCCGGGAGAGAGGACCAACACCTGGACTGGATCAGAGATCCCTAAACGTATAAGAGAGGAGCCTGGGAGATGTATAACCCCCGAACAGGACTTTTCCTGTCTCTCTCAGGGACGCTCTGCTGCAACCACCGGAAGTGTAATAGCAACTATAGCTGCACTGACTTGTGTACTGTGTACACCACCAGAAGTAATATTAGAAAAAGTACACCAGGAATGACCTGCAGTCAGATTTACACTAACCACCAATGTAAAGGGGATTTACACTGACCACCAATGTAATAAAGGATTTCCACTGACCACCGGTGGAAGGGCAATTCTGCTCTTACCACCAATGTAAAGGGAAATCTACACTGATCACCAATGTAATGAAGAATTTCCACTGATCACCAATTTAAGGGGGACCTTCACATTGGCCACTAGTGTGAATGAAAGGACACCAAGCCCCAATGTAATGAGAAGAGTTACACTGACCACCAATGTAACTGAGACATTTAGCCTGCGTTCACATTTCTTTGTGTCGGTAACGCATGCAAAATCGCTTTCCCGACACCACAGAAATGTGCTGCCCTTTAGCAGATATACGACAGTGGCATTAATTGTTAATGACACCCTCATGCATCTGCTGAGATGTGCGTGTTGGGCTTAACCACTTCAATACAGGGCTTTTTATACCACTTCCATACCGGGCCTATTCTGGCACTTCTCCCCTACATGTACAAATCATCATTCTTTTGCTAGAAAATTACTCAGAACCCCCAAACATTATATATGTTTTTTAGCAGACACCGTAGGGAATAAAATGTCGGTCATTTCAACTTTTTTTCTTGCACGGTATTTGCGCAATCATTTTTCAAACGCCTTTTTTTGGGAAAAAAAAATGGTTTCGTAAATTAAAAATAGCAAAACAGTAAAGTTAGCCCAATTTTTGGGGAAAATATGAAAGATGATGTTACGCAGAGTAAATAGATGCCTAACATGTCACGCTTTAAAATTGCGCACACTCATGGAATGGTGCCAAACTTCTGTACTTAAAAATCTCCATAGGCGACGCTTAATTTTTTTTTACAGGTTACCAGGTTAGAGTTACAGAGGAGGTCTAGTGCTAGAATTGTTTCACGTGCTCTAACGCACGCGGCGATACCTCATATATGTTTGAACGGCGTTTACATATGTGGGCGGGACTTACGTGTGCGTTCGCTTCTGATCGCGAGCTACCGGGGACAGGGGCGTTTTTAATTTTTTTACACTTATTTTACTTTTTTTTTTTGATCACTTTTATTCCTATTACAAGGAATGTAAACATCCCTTGTAATAGGAATGTGTGTGTGACAGGTCCTCTTTATTGAGAGATGCTGGGTCAGTAAGACCCCACATCTCTCCTCCAGGCTGGAAAGCATGAGATTGTGAAAAAAAATTCACTGATCTCATACTTACTAGCCGCAATGGCGGCTTTGTTTACATCTGAGGACCCGGGCATAACGTCATCACATCGCGCCCCGGCCTCCGACGGTCAAAGAGATGACAGGTGACCATCTGGTCACCAATCATCTCTATGCTCGTCATGTGACCCACCACCGGCACCGGACGATTGTCTCCGGGTCCCCGATGGCCCCTCCGGCCGCCTATAAGAATGATCAAGCGGCGGAACCGCCGCTATGATTATTCTTATGGTGCACAGAATCGCTGGCACAACAAAAGGATATCTGAATGATGACTCTAGCTGCAGGCATCATTCAGATATCCCCCCTCAAACCCAGGACGTCATATGACGCCCACCCAGGATGGGAGATCCCATCTGTGTGCGTCATATTACTATGGCTGGGTATTGAAGTGGTTAATGACCACAGTTGTAGGCAGGTCTTTCAAGCATGCTCCTTTAACTCCCCAGTGGGCAGCATTCAGCAGAAGTAAAGGTGGATATGACCTATGGGGCACATGATATGCATATGAATGCCACCTCTATTTACAGATCAATGTTGCTGGTCCATGGCCATTTACATAGTAATGCCGCAGCTATTTACATATCAATGCAGGTTATTTACATATAAACATAGGCGCTGCAGGTGAGTCATCTGTACACAGCAATAGGGCAGAGTTGGGCAGCATTAGTAACAACAGAACTTCACACTGAGATATCAGGACACAGCACAGGACTAAAACTTCAAGGGACGAGGGAATTTAAACTGAGATAGTTGGCAAGTATGAGGGAGCTGCTTTGAGCCCCACAACAAGGATGGGGCCCAGGACAGCTGCCCCTTTTGCCATGCCTTAAAGATGACCCTGCAGAAAATGCACACAAACCTGGCACGATTTTGTATGAATTCTCAAAACACAGAAATAAAAATATAGCTGCGCTGCAACAATGAATGAAAAAAGTGACATACAAAATATCAAGTGAATAATACGAAAATCATGAACCAGGTGTGATAAAAAGGCTTATAAAACTTCCTAAGGCCCCGTACACACGGTCGGACTTCCATCTGACTTTTCCGTGGTTTTTTGTCTGAAACGGAGTTGGTCGGGAACACCCATAGCATACACACGCTCGGACTTTCCCAAAACTTTTTGCAACATCATGTGGTTTTTCTGCTCTTTACCGCCACCCTTTGGTCAACTTCTGCTATTGTTGGTTGATTTTAACATTAGTTGTTTTGTCCATCGGACAAAAGTCCGATGGTTTTCTGTACACACGGTCGGACTTTGCTCCATCGGACTTTTGTTGGGCAAAAGTTTGTCCGTTTGCAGACCCAACTTTTGTCCGATGAAAAAAACAAAAAAAGTTTGTCCGATGGAGCGTACACACGGTCGGATTGTTGGTCCAACTTGCTCAAAACGAAGTTTGTTGGGCAAAAGTCCGACCTAAATATTAAACCAGGGCCAACTGATGGCTCCAGGTGTTGTGGGTAAATCACAAAAAAAAAAAACAGGATGGGTTACTAGTTCAATAGTTATCACTGCTGGTAAAAAACCAAAAGCATGGAAAAGAAAAAGTTCCCAAATGGAGAAAGTTCCAAGACACAATCCTGAGAAGCTGATATTCAATGCTGTTATTTATGGTGACTTCAAATCAATTAACACCAACAGGAAAATTGATTGACAGAGAAGATCCTCCACCTCTAACATCAGTGCCGCTTACCAGATCGACTGATCTCTTTTTAGGGAGATCATATCCGCTTATGGCTCTTTTACCCCCGCCCTGGGTCTCTATAGTTGACAGTAAGGCAATCCATAATCCTCTACACCATGAATCCTCGGAGTGATCCGTGTTTAATGGTTTCCCATGTATGAGAGAAAGACTGCCATAGTGTAATACTGCATAAAACTAAATTTAATAAAATCACAGGTTTACACTTAGGCCGGGCTCACACCTATGCAAATTGGTTGCGGCTTACACCGCATCCAATTCGCATAACATTATAAAATACAATGATTTTAATGAGGCTGGTACACATATGTGCGTTGCATTCGCACTGCGCATTGGCGAAAAAATGTGCGTTCTCTAGGCATTGCGGTGCGGCTCAGGTGCGAATCCAGGCCCATTATGTTCTATGGGCACGCATCTGATTCGCACATGTGTTGCGTTCTGAACAGGGATCTTGAGGGGGAACTCCACGCCAAATCGTACCCCTACCCATTCACCTGGTGGAAAAAAAAAATGTCAATAAAAAAACCACTACACAGGTTTTTAAAGTAATTAGGCAGCTCCGGGGGTGTTCTTCCGACTTCGGGGGTCTCCGGTGTCGTCTCAGCGCTCTTCGGTTCTTCCCCCGCTCTCCGTTTCTTTCTTCCTTCTTTCGGGCCTCCGCTATCTTCTTCCAGCTCTTTTGCTAGCGGGGACCCGGTCTTCTTCGTCGCCTTCTTCCCTGCTCTGCTATGGATTTTGGGGGGGACCCCCACGCCGTTTTTTTTTTTGGCGTAGGGGTTCCCATTAAAGTCCATGTCAGACCTAAGGGCCTGGTATGCTCCTGGAGGGGAACCCATGCCTGTTTTTTATTTAAAATTTTGGCGTGGAGTTCCCCCTCATGAGCACAGCGGCGAGACTTCCCTCTCCTCTCCCAGGTCGGCAAGTCTGCAGCTAAAAACGCAAAGGAACCGCTGAACAACTGATTGCGAACTTGGCAAAGACTCCGAGCTCAAAAACGCAACGCACAAGTGTGAACCCCGCCTTATAGTTATGTAGAACAATAAAAGCATGTCATATGTTACGAGCCGGCCGGCTCTCGCTATCCGCCCGTTCCTTCCAGAAACTCTGCGTTGTTCACGGTGAAGTCAGCACGCCGCTCCTCCCTACGCCGTTTCGACACAGATGACGTCATCCAGGGGCACGAGCGGCGTGCTGACTCACCGCTATTTGTATTCTACAAGGTATGAGGAACGCCCGGCTCAGAGCTCCGGGGATCCCCAGCACAACGCCACCATTTTGATATAGGCTTCTTAACTACTGGCAATTGCCCTATCACCATATACAGACAGTGTTTATAGTACTGCTAATGTGGCCGCTATATGTTAAAATGCTAGGAGAGAGAATCTGTTAAAATTGATTGCAGATAGGCTAATATTAAAATATATTGAACATATACTATTAAATATAAAAAAATAATAATGGATAAAATATGTGACGCCTCATCTGCGGGTACAGTGAATTGACGCTCCCTACCACCCACACAGGCTAGGAAGCCACAAATGAGTTGTAATGGCAAGCCTGTTATTCGGTGAACTCATATTACAACCAAGTTATTAAATTTATTTTATTTCCCGAATGGACTGCATATGCAGTCCATCTCGTGAGAACAACATCACAATAGTGGGAATGCCCCAAACACTGGTCCCCCTCATGAAGGGAGATACTCCTCAGTGGCTATAACAAATCCTTCAAATACAGTGATGCTGCACTCCTGGAAATAATCTATGCTCATCCACAAAGATGGACTGTTGAGAGTTTGTGATCAATTCGATAATAATGGTAAATATGCCATTATGAGAAAAAATTATAATTATTGACAATTAAATAAAAAACCATCTAAATGGTTGGTGAGTCACCTATCTTACGCCCAAAAAAAAAAGAAAAAGCGACCTCCCATAATAAAAGGACTGAACAAAAAATGGACGTTGACACCAAAAAAGATTTTTAAAAAAAAATGTCGGCAATATGCAACTGAATGCACCCAATTATGCGACCTGGCCCTGCTCCCCCACTGTCAGATGGCCAACAAGGGCAAAAATTCGGAAAAAAAGAAAATGGATTGATAAAAAAAAAAAAAAAAGATAAAATAATTGTTATACCTGCTGTTTACCACCACCGAGATGTGTATATGAACAAAAATTAAGTGGATCAAGGACTACAGGATCTACCCAGAACTCAGAGCTGGTTCACATCCAATGTGTATGTAGCGACCTCACCCCTCTCATTCACGGCTTGTCTGTCTCGTCTAGGGGTTAACACTGGGGGGAGGGATGAGATACACCATGGCCCATGTCCTCCAATGTGTAGAGGTGAAAGCCAGAACTATCGGGTTTTGTGTATGTGTCCCAGAGTCAAATCATCTCCTCGGATTGACTCCCCTTTGCTCCTAGTAACCAGAGTTCCACACACTGAAAGGGTCCAACTCGTATTTATTCTTCTCAATAAATAGCCATACAGCACAGATAGGTTGAGACCCATATAACACTTCAGTCTTGGTGGGGAGTAGGCCAAGGCACAATTCTTTTAGATAGAGCTAACCACTGTGGTGTCACCAATGGCGAATAGTCACTGCCACTGACTATATTGAACAGAACATGGATTACCTTCGCTAACGTAGCCACTATCAGGGGAAGGACATCCATCCAAGACAGTTACCGGAGGCCTCTCCGTCACCAGCAATGCTGCGCTGGACTCTCCGGAGAAGTTCCGCTCACCGGCCTCCTCGTCTCAGACACGGGCACCCAAGGAGTTAGGGCCCCCTCGGATTCCTCCACCCTCGCGGAACTCAGTCGAAGGTACTGAGCTCCAGGCCTCCGCCATAGTACCTCACCCCAGGCTAAAGGTGCCTGAGATGGACTCTATCTCCCGCTCCGGCCAGGTCAAGGGCACCTGGATCCGGAACGCCAGCACCCAGGCTGAAGGTGCCTGGGCGCGGCTACGTCCTATGACTTTGAACCCCGAGGTCAGGGAGTCCGCCCCCTTTTATCTCCTCTCCCTTTGCGTCACAGCAGGTTCCCTGCCCCTCTGTACCAGCGCCAGGAAAGGACAAAAAGGGATGCAGTCTTGCGGTGAGTGTTCAGCTCCGGCCAGGGCGACAGCGCCACCTGCAGGCCGCAGGGAACCTCACACCACCAGAGTCCTCCAAGAACCATAAAAGGGTCTCAGATTCCCTAACAATCAATGCATCTGGGTTACACTACCACCCAGATGCCTCCCCTAAATTCAAATACCCGCTACATGTACATTTAAAAAATTTAACAAAAGGAAAACCTGCAATACTCAACTGTTGTCTATAAAGGCATTGACATCTGTATCCATGTTTAGGCCATAAGGGGTGTAGCGGCCTCACCTCTCTCCCTTGCTTTAGCGGTTATATGGCTGTTGTCTAGGGGTTCCTGGGAGAGAGAGATGATACACACCACGGCCCGTGTCCTCCCGTAACCAGGAGGTGAAGGCCAAAGATTGGGCGTTTGTGTAGGTGTCCTAGAGCCAAGTCCAGTCCTTCGTCCCTGGCTCCTTTGCTTAGTAACCCAAGTTCCACACAGTGAATAGGTACAACTCAGTTTTATTCTTCTTGCCAAGCAATAAAACAGTCTTTCTCCTTTTGAATAATGGGGGAACAGATCGAAGCACAATCCTTTCCCTTCTTGCTGCTGCCCACTGTGCTGTCACCAGTGGTGGATAGTCACTGCCACTGACTAGGTAATTTAGAACGTGAATTTACCTTCTCTCACTTTGCCCCTGTCAGGGGAAGAAATCCGTCCAAGGGAGAAATGGAGGCCTCTCCATCACCAACGATGCTGCGCCGGACTCTCCGGAGAAGTTACTGCGCACCAGTCCTCACGAACTCAGACACGGGCACCCAAGGCGTTAGGGCCCCCTCGGATTCCTCACCCTCGTGGAACTCAGTCGAAGGTACTGAGCCCCAGGCATCCGCCATAGTACCTCACTCCAGGCTAAAGGTGCCTGGAACGGACTCCATCTCTGCTCAAGCTAGGCCAAGGGCGCCTAGGCCTGGAAGACCGGAACGCCAGCACCCAAGCTGAAGGTGCCTGGGTGTGGCCACATCCTCCGACTCTCTCCCCAAAATCAGGGCCTCTGCCCCTTTTATGACCTCTCCCTTTGCATCACAGCGGGTTCCCCGCCCCGCTGTACCAGCTCCAGGGGAGGACAAAAAGGCACGGTTTGCGGTGTATGTTCAGCTCGGGCCCAAGGCAACAGCGCCACCCAGGGACCCCAAGGAACTTCACACCACCAGAGTCCTTACAAATTCAAATACCCGCTACAGGGGTATAGCCCCGCACTCGATAAATCCACGCCATCTCAAGCCTTGAGAGCTCCCTAACCAGCGAGCTACCCCTCCAATGGGCATAGAATTTATCGATCCCCAAAAAAAGTGTATTGGCCGGATTGCGGTTATGATGGGTATATGTGTTTGGAAACAGAATGATATTTAAAACCTGTTTTAATGTTGGTGATGTGCTCTCCCAATCTGACTTGCATGGACCGTTTAGTCCGGCCTATATACTGGAGCCCACACGGGCATTGTAACAAATATACAATACCCGTTGAGCTACAAGTAATGAAGGGCTCGATGGAGTGTTCCTTGGAAGTACTGGAGGAGAAAAAAGAACTAGTTTTCCTTACTTTGTTTTTATTCAGTTTACAAACTTGACACCTATGACACTAATGATAGCTCGAGAGTTTCTGAAAAAAAGACACCTTTTTAGTCAGTGGATCCACTACATTGGGGGCCACCCTATCCTTAAGAGAGGGAACTCCCCTAAAGATAACCTGTGGATTAATTGGTAAAAAGCTTTTAATGATCCTGTCATTCCCCAAAAGGTGCCAGTGTTTTCATATGATTTTCTTAATCACATGATGCTGGGTTGAAAAAGTTGTGACAAAAACACCTGGCTGTGAATACAGCCTTAAAGCAGACGTCCGCCAAACTTTTTTTTTTTTTTTTTGAAAGTCAGCAGCTACAAATACTGCAGCTGCTGACTTTTAAAATAAGGACACTTACCTGTCCTGGGCGCCCGTGATGTCAGCACCCGAGACCGACCCGTCTCTCGGATGCTGCCGCCGCCATCTCCGGTAAGAGAATCAGGAAGTGAAGCCTTGCGGCTTCACTTCCTGGTTCCCTACTGCACATGCGCTGTGCAATCCGAATGGTCCCTGCTGTCTTCTGGGACCTGTGTGTCTCCTAGAAGACAGCAGGGGGGGGGGGGGGAAGTGGTGTAGATACCCGCAGATAATGCAGCTATCTATGCCCGGAAGTGGGTGCAAATACCTATATTATACAGGTATCTGCACCCCCCCCCCCGAAAGGTGCCAAATGTGACACCGAAGGGGGGGGGAGGGTTCCGAAAAGCGGAAGTTCCATTTTTGGGTGGAACTCCGCTTTAAGTTCCATTGCATAGTGCCAGAGAAAGGCACAGATAAAGCGGGATTCCACCCACGATTTTTTTTTTTTTTTTTAAAAGTCAGCAGCTACAAACACTGTAGCTGCTGACTTTTAATAAGGACACTTACCTGTCCTAGGTGCCCGCGATGTTGACCCCCCGAGGCCGATCCTGACAGGTCCCAGCGCCACCATCCTCACTAAGGGAAACAGGCAGTGAAGCCTTGTTTCCTACTGCGCATGCGCGAGTCTTGCGGCGGCTGCTCTCTGGGATACACACAGTTCCCAGAAGGCAGCGCGCCCCATTCCCCAGAAGACACCGCAAGGAGGACGAGGAAGAAGACCTGCCGAGGACTAGGAAGAGGCAGATTAGGAACATCCGCCTTTTTCTGGTGAGTAAAAAAAAAAATATTTATTTTTTCTATTTTTTTTTTCCAGGATTTTTGTGTATTTTTTTTACTCCATTATAAGTATTATTATGTAATATTTGACAAGTGTTATTTTACTGTGACAACTTTTCTATATATAAACATTTTTTTATTTATTTATTTATAACAATCAGCGAATGGAGTTTGTTGCTGGAAATGATTACATAATAGTGTCCCGCATTCCCGCCAGTTCACCACACACTCCACAAAACTCTTCTCCGCCACCTGGGAACGCCCACTTCTGGACAACGCTGCGCTTCGGGAGATGTAATTTGGGGGCGAATTCCTATTCTTCACCTGACTTACGAATTTCTTCGTCAGCGCAATCACGCAGCAGAGCGACCTTTACGCTACGCCAATAGCGTTGCGCGCCATTTCAAGCAATTGACGGAGAACAAGGGAAGAAGACGGCGGCCATTTTGTGCTGGCGCTTCCCTGAACGACATTCGCTGGTCTGGGGTTCGTGTCCTTTCCTCTAAAACAACTTCACTTCAGAACGTGAAAAGACGTCAGGACCGTCCACTTCATTTTATCACAATAGTGACCAAATCTTTACCTTCACCGTGTGAAGTGATTGGGTGCTGCGCGACGACACAATGAGGGGAAGCTTCATGGATCGGGACCGAGGCGGGTGAGGAGAATGTTCTTGTAGAATTGCGGTGTCTGTGTAGGAAGTGTGCTTGTTGTGGCCTCAGAGTCGTGTATTGGTAGAAGGGTGAGTGCGGCTGGGCGCTCAGTGTTAGCGGCCATTCTGCAAGCCGGATGACGACGACACTGTGTGTTGGGCCCGGCCAGCCATGATCAGACGTGCTCAGACTTGTGGCGACAATATCATCTTCCTGCAGCTGGGAGATCATGAGAGGCGGCCCAACATCCTCTGATCGCATCTCTCATTCTGTGTGGGGGACAAGACCGGGAGAAACTTCGATATGGCCCCATCTGTGCTGTACATGGCTTAGCAATGGAATTAAAGTAAATGTCAAACTAGTGTTCGGCTTCTAGAGTCAAAGAACATCTGGTGCTATGTAATGTCCAACACATCCTACAATCGGACCATATACTGTACAATCTGCCCATACACTCTACAATCTGCCCATACACTCTACAATCTGTAATCTTCTTTAGCTCTACCATCAACTGTGTGTGAGCCACCTTGATTCAATACAAATTGAATGTAGCAAGCGTTTAGTTTTGTCCCTTGTTATAGTTTTGGAAATTCTGAAGAAGATCGTACAGAGATCATACTATCAGATCTTGTCTGTAGCTAGCTTTAGATCTCCCAACAACTCCGTTGGTGGATGAGCAGTGGCGGCTGGTGCTCAATTTTTGGGGGGGGCGCAAACGAACTGAAAAAAAAAAATTGCCGCCACTGTGCCCAAACGCCACCAGTTTGCCCCCTCAAATACAGCCAGTGTGCATATATATATATATATAGCCAGTTTGTCCCCATATATACAGCCAGTTTGCCCCCATATATACAGCCAGTTTGCCCCCATATATACAGCCAGTTTGCCCCCATATATACAGCCAGTCCCCCCCCCCAAATGCAGCCAGTTTGTCCCCCAAATGCAGCCGCTGGCTCTGATAGGCACTTCCAAGTTCCACCCACCGCCGGCCGCCGCTCTAATTCATATGGCCGGCGCTCACCAGGAGGCCGGCCATATGTATAGTGGGCAGCGGTGACAATACACAGATTCATGCAATGCATGAATCTGTGTATTGTCTTTCAGTGGCGGTGCGGGAGCGAGAGGGGGCGGCGCTCCGGCGCCCTCTATGGACGCACCGCCACTGTGGATGAGACTTGCCTGATTGGGTAGATGAGGTAGGTTACACTGTTTTGTTAAAGGGGTTGTAAAGTTTTATATATATATATATATATATATATATATATATATATATATATATTTTTTTTTTAACACAATATGTTATACATTTTAGGGCGGAGTTCCACCCTAAAGTGGAACTTACGCTCATCTGATTCCTCCCCACCTCCGGTGCCACAATTGGCACCTTTTGGGGGGAGGATACCCGTCTTTGACAGGTATCCTTTTCCACTTCCAGGAGCCTCAGCTGCGGATATTGACATCACGGCTGGGGCTCCCTCCTCCTCCCCCGGTCGCCGAGCCAGTAGGAGAGAGGAGTGGGCCTCGCACATGCGCAGTAGGGTTCCCGACGTGAAGCCAAAAGGCTACACTGCCGGCTATCATTACCCGCAATGGCGGCGGCAGCGGGTGCCGACATCGCTGGACTCCAGGACAGGTAAGCGTCCTATTATTAAAAGGCAGCAGCTGCAGTATGTGTAGCTGCTGGTTTTTAATTATTATTTTTTGGGGCGGAACACTGCTTTAATGTTTGTTTTTTTTGTTCTTTTTATTGGTTTTCCAGCATGGGTGGCCCCCGGTTTCCAAAGTTTGGTAATCCAGGTGAACGTCTTCGCAAAAAAAGATGGGATTTAAATGAACTTCCAAAATTTGAGAAAAACTTCTACCAAGAACACCCAGAAGTTGCACGTATGACAATAGTAAGTTAGGAAGAAACAATTGCCACATTGTACAAATTTGAGAGGCAAGCAAAAGACTGTTGATTTTATTTTCTCATATGGATTTTCAACTGATATCTTAGTCGTTCTAAAGCCTAAACATTTTTTAACCTTAAAGTCTTACTAAACCCACAACAGTAAAATCAGTCTGTATATGCAGCATAGCATGCTTGTTATACTCACTGTGGAACTTAAGGGGTTAATCCTCTGCTTTGTGTAAAAGGGCTGTTTTTATCCTGTATGCACAGATCCCCTGCACTGTCTATCTGGGGAAGACCAGCTAACACGGGCAGGGTAGCCGACCTGCACATGCTTAGTTGTGTCTTTTATGCTGGAGAGAACATTTACTTGTTCTCAGAGCTAGCCAGGCCACATGACATTGACATCACACATGTGGGCGTGTATACAGGCTGTAGTAGAAATCTCCTACCTGAACTTTCAGCACTGGAGAAACTGCAGTTTATCATGAAACCGTGTTATAAAGATCATCCAAAAAGGTATATAGTGGCAGTATTTTAATGTAAAAGAAGATTTATAAGCTGGGGGGGGGTGAACTATTTTCATATTGCTGGTTTGAGTAACATTTTAAAGTAAAAATGGGCAAACATGCAGATTTTTTTTTGCAGAATAGACATGCTTTGTCACTTCTGCATTAGTTACCTGCCTAAAAAAAATGAGGGGAAGGGGAGACAGCGTGACTATACTGTAGTAAGTTGCTATCAATTTTAATAAAAAGATTAAATGTGTACTCACAAAAGGTGCATGTAAAAACAAAGGGGAGGATGAATGACCCTGTAGTAACAGCACTGTCCCAAACATGCAGCTGGATGGATGAGCCACTGAAGACACAGAGTCCAGATCACTGTGCTGCTGGATGGGGAGCTGCTCTGGCAGTCTGATATGCATGATGTGCCTCGGTTTCCTCCCAGGAAAGATGGCCAATGGATGGTGTAGTCCACCTGATGTCCAGGGTCAAAGGATGCATTTCAAGGGACCTTCCTCAGCTGACCCCTTTGGGCTACCCGCTCTGTTTAAATAGCCCCTAGAAAACTGACGGTGGAATGCGCTGTGCAGGCTTCAGGAGCACTAGGCTGGCTGCAAGATGCGGATGGAAGAATCCAGCTGAAACTGTCACAACCTCCCTGGCCCTGCTCTCCAACAGCCTGACACCAAAATTATATAACTATGTTACAATTGTGACTAGAATTAAAGTGGAGCTCCACCAAAAAGAGGAAGTTCTGCTTGTTTGCACCCACTCTCTCTCGCTGACAGTACTAAAGCCTCGCTGTTTCCAGATTGTGACAGCAGGTGCAGGGAGAAAATCATCCGCCCACTGTCACAAAGCTTTGGAGCCCTAGAGGTAGAGCTGCGCGATTCTGGCCAAAATGAGAATCACAATTCTTTTGCTTAGAATACAGATCACGATTCTCAAAAACCGGCACTTACGAGACTGCGCAGAAAAAAAAGAAATTGTGTGTGTGTGTGTATACATATAAAAAAACTTTTCTTGTTGAGTTTAAATTTGATATAGATTTTTCTTTTTTAAATTAACCATTTTAAAATGTAGATGTGTGTGTGTGTGTATTGTGGGAGATTATAAAATAAACAAAGTAGCGCTACTGAGTGAACAAATGAATAGATGGCTGCTAGCATCAGCAAATAGACAAATCGCAAAATAGTTAACAGAAAATAGAAAAATGCAGCGCCAAAGTACTATGCGAGAACACAGATAGATATATATATATATATATATATATATAAATCTGGGCGTGTGATAGTTTAACTAACTAATCAATACAAATAGAGGGAGTGACCCCAGAGTATATATGAATACCAAACGGTTGTGAATGATAAAATGTGCAAACTCATATATAAAGTGATGTGACTGACAACAAAGTCCAATGGGATGCTCAGTAAGTGAACTGAGAACAAATGCAATCAATCAAACTTCGGTATATCCATAGCGACTTCAAGTTCGTGTAGAATATATGTGTACATAAAACTGCAACACCCGGGTACGTGATTCCAACACCAGGAATGGGGAAAAAGAAATGGGTACTCTTACCCATATGTATGGACACACACACACACCAGCGGTGGTGGGTCAATCAAGCAAAGGTGTAGATGTGAAATACTCAGGAACCGTCCTCACCGATCGATGAATGCAGGGACACCGAATCTCCAGCCAGATCTTGTCTCCATGCTGAGTGTTTAGCCCCGCCCCTCCAGGAGCCTCGCAGCCGAGCTACTCACACTGAACTGCTGAAGTGGTGACAAGAAGATCTGGCTGGAGATTCGGTGTCCCTGCATTCATCGATCGGCGAGGACGGTTCCTGAGGATTTCACATCTACACCTTTGCTTGATTGACCCACCACCGCTGGTGTGTGTGTCCATACATAGGGGTAAGAGTACCCATTTCTTTTTCCCCATTCCTGGTGTTGGAATCACGTCCCCGGGTGTTGCAGTTTTATGTACACATATATTCTACATGAACTTGAAGTCGCTATGGATAGACCGAAGTTTGATTGATTGCATTTGTTCTCAGTTCACTTACTGAGCATCCCATTGGACTTTGTTGTCAGTCACATCACTTTATATATGAGTTTGCACATTTTATCATTCACAACCGTTTGGTATTCATATATACTCTGGGGTCACTCCCTCTATTTGTATTGATTAGTCAGTTAAACTATCACACGCCCAGATTTATATATATATATATATATATATATATATATATATATATATATATATATCTATCTGTGTTCTCGCATAGTACTTTGGCGCTGCATTTTTCTATTGTGGGAGATTAGCTTGTGGGGATCAACTTTCTGAATCACAGTCCGCAAACAGGCACTTTCTTAAAAGTCTGGTGGATGCCAGGTTTTATTTATAAGAGGTTTGCAGGTATAAACAAACAAAGCAGTAAATAAATCCTTGCCGTCCGGCGCTAAAAAAAACAAAATAGTATCCTCTCTATACAGTGCAGGGCTGGTCCCCGTCACCCACAAAACATGCGATAAAGCAAACCTTTACTTTTAGTCCACTCCAACAGAGCTCTCACTCAGGTTCCCTCCTGAGTCTCCAAAACCAGAGCAATGCTGTGCTCTCTTCCTGGATGTTTAAAGCCCAGCTGACTGTGGATTCCAGTGAATTCGAACAACTGGACCGGAACCCAGCCGACCACAGAGGCTGGAAAAACCTGGGCCGGATTCTGGTTCAGTCCCTTACAAGGGACCGAATGCGAGGTGAAATGTAGCGATTATCATGTATCTCACCTCGCATACCGTCACAGTATGTATGTGAGAGAGATATTATATATATATATATATATATATATATATATATATATATATATATATATATATAAAATCTCTATGTATGTGTGTATGAGGGCTTGACAAACCCAAGGTCGCAGAGTGGTGCATGGTGGCATAGGGAGGACTGAGATTACTGGATGTGATTGTGCAGTCATAATGAAGCTCACATGTTAGTAAAAGAATGCCATGCCTGCTTGGATCAATGCTGGTGTTTCCTGGCCGGGGTCTCCGACGAAGAAACGTGGTGCCGCCCAGGCATCCACTACATCACGCTCTCTGTTTACGTCAGTTCCGGTATCAGCGCCATTTGCGTTCCACGCTGGTTCCGACGGCTTCTCCGGTCCACGCTACATCCCCGGGACACCTGAAAATCGCAGGAGATCACAGGGGGGTGAATCGAGATCGCGATTATTATACGGGTATGTAAAGGTAAAATTTTTATTTTATTTAAATATCGAACATGTTATAATTACCTCCACTGTGCAGCTTGTTTTGCACAGAGTGGCCCCGAACCTGGTCTTCTGGGGTACCTCGGCGGCTGCCTCGGCTCCCCCCTGCAAGAACTCATCACCTGCATGCGAGCAAGCTCGCATGGTGATGAGTTCTTGCGGGCGCGCTCCCGTGATACAGCCGGCGGCCATAGCCGCTCACTGTATCACTCGGCCCCGGCGCGCCGCGTCATTGGATGTGATTGACAGCAGCGCGAGCCAATGGCTGCGCTGCTTTCAATCAACCAATGAATGAACCGAGAAGCAAGCACGTTCATGGCGCGGGACTTTTGAGGGGTCAGGTAAGTAAACGGGGCTGGGGGGGGGGTGCTAATCCACAGATGTTTTTTCACCTTAATGCATAGAATGCATTAAGGTGAAAAAACTTTTACCCTTACAACCCCTTTAATCGTGCAGCTCTACCTAGAGGTGGGTCACTAGGAGCATGTTTTACCCTAAATGTGGATGTAACATGCTCCAGTGAACTTAGCACTTGAAATAGTAAATGGGTTAAAGCAGTGTTTCTCAACTCCAGTCCTCAAGGCGCACCAACAGGTCATGTTTTTGGGAGTTCCATTGATTTGCATAGGTGATTTGAGCAGTTTCACTGCCTTAGTAATTGCCACAGCTGTTTCATTTGCAGGAAATCCCAAAAACATGACCTGTTGGTGCGCCTTGAGGACTGGAGTTGAGAAACACTGGGTTAAAGGCTATGTTTAACCCTTTAGCTGCCAGGTCCATACATCGCAAGGACCTGACAGCAGGGGTTTTACACACATTCCCGATGGCTGCAGTGTGTATATCTGACAAGCAGACTTCTGCCTGTCAGATGAAAGCAATCTTTTAGACCATGGATGTCTTATTGAAGAGAACCTTTCACCAAAAAACTGTCTTCTGTGATGTAACAAAACCTTTTTTTTCAATTGTAAAATATTAGTCACACCCAAGCACATAAAATCCCCCTCAAATTTTTTTGAGGCCTACCCCCACATATATGAAAACATTGCTTGCAATACATGTTACATATAGCTGCGCACACCGGAGTGAGAGCAATATCCCTAGCACCAGACCACCTCCGTAACACTAAACTGATGACCTATACGGGGCTTTTAAAGCATAGAATATACAGGGTACTGAAGTTTGTCACCATTTCATGGGCATGCAAATTTAAGGTTTGACATGTTGGTTATCTTATTTACTTGGCGCAACCTCGTCTTTTTACCAAAGATTGGCTAACTTATTGTGTTTATGTGCCCTAAAATTAACGTCAGTTTGAGACGAAGATCCATGTGTTCAGATGCTTTCCGAATTTAAAAAATGGCACCATTTACATCCGGGAAACCAGAAGTGATCAAATTGCTCATCGCTTCCCGTTTCCTATAGCAATGAGCTCATCGGAGGCTTTTCAATCCTCTACAAGCTTTATTGTAAGCCGGCAGAACATATGGGTCTCCTGGTGGGAGGGTGAACAGCCCCTCCCACTGCATGTAAAAGCAATCCCAGCGGCTAATTGGCTGCTAAGATTGTCTTTATAAGAAAGCCGACTGGAAAAAAACATTATCGGGGTGATGCCTGTAGATGCAGACATCATCCCAGAGTAACCACTTAAAGCCAAATGACGTACATGTACGCGATTTGGCGTTAAGTTATTAAACGCGTGTGCCAAAAAAAACACATGCAAAAACGTCTCTGGCAGTGAAGGGGTTAAGTTGCTGTCTAATTATTTTGCCTTTCCCTTGTACAGCATGATGTAGATGAACTGCGCAGGAAGAAAGAAATTACGACGAGAGGTATAAACTGTCCAAAACCTTTATATGATTTCCATCAGGCCAATTTTCCACGTAAGTAAATTTTTTGTTTATTTTTGCTTGAACAGATTTGTTACATCATTTGTGTAAATATAAGGCTCCATGTACACAGAAGCTAAAAAACTGTCGTTTTTAAAGCAGCAGAAAAAGCTAGCTTTTATCAGCGTTTTTTTACTAGCTTTTATTAGCGTTTTTCAGTGTAGCGTTTTTTTAGTTTTAAAAAAAAAATAAAAATTTTTTCAATGGATCAAACGCGAAAAAACGCTCGCGGCCAGCGTTCATGAGCGTTTTTCGGCGTTTAACGTTTTTTTTTTCTGCCGAAAAACAGCACTTTGAACGCAAATTTCTTGCGTTCAGAAAAAAGCCCATTAACTCCACTGCTCATTAAAGCTAAAAAAACGTTATGTGTACATGAACACATAGGCTAACATAGAGTGCAGTTAATGGGCTTTTTAAAAAACCGCCAATAAACTGCAGTTTATCAGCTTCTGTGTACATTGAGCCTAAATGTACATTTGGGGGTTTTACTTTTATTTTGTCAATTTTCAGAATATGTTATGGATGCGCTCCTTGACCAGCGTTTTAAAGAGCCCACACCTATTCAGTGCCAAGGATTTCCCCTTGCTTTAAGTGGTCGAGACATGGTGGGCATTGCACAGACTGGATCTGGCAAAACACTTGCGGTATGTGATGATTCTTATAAAGCTACCCGTTTCCTATTCGGCAATGTATTAACCAATCGCACTGGCAGCACGAGCACTCACATATTTAGCTGTGGCCTTCTTCAAATAGTACAGTGCTGTCTCCCCCAAACCTCCAGAAGGGAAAGGTTGTGCTACCTGCATTTTTCACATCCACTCTTTGGCCAAAACAGCACAGGGTAGTGGCTTTCTTGGGGCTGTCATTTTGAGTGGATGCACACAGCGTTTGTCCCAAGCCGGAAGTACACACAAGAGTGGCTCTATAGGCTTATGTAATGGAAATGAATTGCCCTGATTCTGGAAAGGGAAGAAGCTACATACACTGTAAGGATCTATCGCTGCTTTAAAAAAAAAAACACTCTTAATATTGCTTTAACCACTTCAGCCCTGGCAGAATTGGCTGCCCAATGACCTGGCCATTTTTTGTGATTCGGTACTGCGTCGCTTTAACTGACAATTGCGCGGCCATGCGACGCTGTACCCAAACACATTTTTTCCCCACAAATAGAGCTTTCTTTTAGTGGTATTTGATCATCTCTGTGATTTTTTATTTTTTTTATTTGCGCTATAAACAAAAAAAAAGAGCGTAAATTTTGAAAAAAAAACCACACAATTTCTCTTATCGTCCATGGACCGACACCGCTCTCATACTGATTAAATGCGGGTATATGTCCCTGCTTGCAGGAGAAGACCTAGGCAGAATGTTAGATGTTAAAACATTCTAGAACAAGCCAGAGCTGAACAGCCCCGCCCCCTCCGGACATTACCCTCCCACCAGCAGCCTCAGTTTTTTTTTTCTGCCAAGGAGAAGACGTGGCTCTCTCAGGAGCCAGTCTCCTGGAAGATTTTTACTTTTAAAATTTTATTCCTTTGGGAATTTTTATTTTATTTTTGAGACCTTCAATCAACTGTCGGCTGGGCAACAGGTTGGGTACACTAGTATCCTCGTAGTCTTCCCTGTCCGACCATTGAGTGTGCTGATCCTCGCCTTGTGTGCGTGAGACTCAGTTCACGACATACCCCATGGCTCCAGGGGTGGCCGGGTGGCTTTCATGCTCCCGCAGTCCTCTCGAGATTGAACAGTACCTACTGTATCTTTCGCGGTTGAGCGGGCCGACAGCTACGCAGTACGACTCTGTGATAGGTCTGTCTGAAGCTGAAACAAGCCAGTGGGTCCCTCTATTGGCACCAAGGGTGTTCTCCGAGGTGCTTGCAGGACGGGTAAGTAGTCTCTCCTGAAAAGAAGGTGAGTACATACTGGCTGTGTTTCTGTGTGTGGGGGGTTATCCCTGTCTCCCCCCTGTTATGCTGCTCTCTGCACCCTGCTGGTGCTGTGCTGTGTGGGGATGCCTGGGGGGGGTAGTTCTGCCCAGGGGGGGCCGCTCCATGTCTGTTTCATATGCTGGAAAGTGTTCTGGAAGACTGTGTGTGGGGTTTTGCGTGCGCCATTGGCGCGGTATTTTAAATTTAAAAAGTGCGCCATCGGCGGCCATTTTGCCGCGGCTCAAGCACAGTGATGCAAGCACCCGGCGGCCATTTTCTTGTAGCCGCTGCGCTTTTAGTTTCGTTTTCGGCCTCTAGCGGCGCTGCTGAACGGCGTGAAATACCTCTCTCCTCACAGATTCTTCACTCTCAGGCTTCACCCGCACTACAGCGCGGCTCGTACAGCGGAACCGAGCGGTCCCTAAGGGTGGTGAGTCCTCCGGGTATCACCTCCTCAGCCTCAGCACAGCCAGTGGGTGGACTGTACTATTCACTGTAATAGTGAATATGGTCTCAGAGTGTGGCAATATGGAGTCTGGTTCACCTGCTTCTCCCCTCTTCTCAGAGGCAACTGGCAGTGCTCCTGCGGTCCCTATGGACCAGTTGTCGGCAGCCCTGGAATCATTCCTTGTCAAGCTGGAAGCGGTGTGCGAACGCACGGGGGCTGTAAAGCGCCCCCTCCCCACACAATCTCCACATGGGGAGTGCTCTGACTTGGATATGGGCCTAGCTACTGCTGCTGAGGACCCTAGTTCTGAGGATATTGATGTGTTTGGACAGGACCTTCCTTGTGAGGAAGACCCCTGTCTTGAACCACCTACTGACAGGGTGCTTGTAAGTGAACTCATTGACGCTGTGAGGGACACTCTCAAGCTGAATGTTGAGGCTGAGGAACCTCAGGTGGAAACTATGACCTTTGGTTCTTTGAAAGCCGTGTCTTCAAAAAAGGTTTTTCCATATGTGCCTTTTTTTTTATACATACATTGACCAAGTCTGGGATAAGCCGCAGAAGGCTTTGTCAGTCCCGCGGCGCATACCCTTAAGGTACCCCTTTAAGAAGGACCTAGTTAAGAAGTGGGCTCATCCCCCAGTGGTCGACCCCCCGGTCGCCCGTTTGAATAAGGCTACCATGCTCCCAATGGAAGGGACTCCTGCATTTAAGGATCCTGCTGACAGGAGGTCAGAAGTGGCGTGTAGAACTATGTTCACCTTATTGGGGGCCGCCTTACGCCCTATAGTGGCGGCGACACTTGTGTCTCAGACACTCACAGGCTGGGCACGGATATTGCACCAGACAGTGCAGGAGCATAATCTTCCTCCTGAAACCATTGCCCTGGCCAGCTTGCGCAGGGTTTAGGCTTCGTGTGCGATGCCACTGTGGATGCGACCCCTTTTAATAACGGGGGCCTCCATTTCTGCTGTGGTGATGCGTCGCCTTATCTGGCTGAAATGATGGTCGGCCGATCTAGCTTCCAAAAAGCTCCTGGCTGACTTGCCCTTTAAGGGCGGTAGACTGTTTGGGGCCGCCCTGGATGACATTATTAAAAACGTCACAGGAGGTAAGAGCACCTTCCTTCCCCAGTCTATTAAAGGGAAGGAGCCCCAACGCAGGCCGGGCCCTTCCTTTCCGGCGAAGAAGAAGTTTTTTCGTCAGTCAGATTCCACGGTTAAGCCCACCCAGACTGGAAAAAGTGCGACTGGGGGACAAAGACGTCCCTGGGTGCGTAAGCCTACCAAGCAAGCTCCCAAGTCCACCACCGCATGAAGTCTTGCCCCTGCCCGACTCTGGGTTGGGGGGACGTCTTCGCAGGTTCTCGGTGCGGTGGACCTCCCGGATCTCCGACCGGTGGGTGTGCGAGGTGGTCACCTCGGGATACAGGATAGAGTTCCGCTCGTGGCCCCCAAGCAGGTTTTTTCCCTCGAACCTCCCTCTCCTTCCGGCCCGCCGGGGGGCCCTCTTGGGGGCCGTAGAGGATTTGCTCGGGCGTGGAGTAATTGTGCCGGTTCCGTCACAAGAGAGGTTTCAGGGGTTTTACTCAAACCTGTTTGTTGTCCCGAAAAAGGACAGGGTTCGGCCAATCCTGGACCTCAAGGCCCTGAATGCCTATGTGAGGGTACAAAAATTCAGGATGGAATCCATTCGCACGGTGATCGCGACACTCCACCAGGGGGATTTTTTGGCTTCCTTGGATATCAAGGACGCTTACTTGCACATCCCAATCTGCGCAAGCCACCAGAGGTTTCTGCGCTTTGCCATAGGCAAAGTCCACTATCAGTTCGTGGGCCTAGCATCGGCACCACGGGTTTTCACCAAGGTGCTGACCCCGGTTCTAGCTTTGCTGAGACAGCGAGGAATTGTTATCGTGGGCTATCTAGACGATCTCCTTCTCAGAGCAGAAAATGGCTCAGAATTGGAGGAAAATCTGACGATGGTCAGTCAGACCCTCCGGGACTTCGGATGGGTTCTGAACACGCAGAAGTCGGCTCTAGTCCCGACTCAGCGCCTGGAGTATCTGGGTCTGCTCCTGGACACTTCGTCAGCAAAGGTGTTTCTACCCTCAGAGAAGTTACTGACACTTCAGTCGGCAGTACAGGTTCTGAGGTCCCGAAAATGGTCGTCAATTCGCTTCTGCATGAGAGTCCTGGGACTAATGGTGGCCTCCTTCGAGGCGGTTCCGTATGCCCAAGCACACACTCTGGCATTGCAGAAGGGAATTCTGTCGGTTTGGGACAAGTCCCCATTGTCATTGGATCTTCAGATCCAGGTGAGTCACTCTGTCAAGGCGTCCCTGATGTGGCTGAGATCCCCGGCTCTTCGGGCCGGGAAGTCGTTCCTCCCCATCCACTGGACGGTGATCACAACGGACGCCAGCCTGACGAGCTGGGGAGGAGTGTGGGGAGTCCTGTCCGCTCAAGGGCTCAGGACTCCAGCCGTATCTCGTCTCCCAATCAACGTCCTGGAATTGCGGGCGATCAAACTGTGTCTCGCCGCATGGTCGAAAAGGCTACAGGGCCGCTCGGTCAGAATCCAGTCGGACAACGCCACGGCCGTGGCGTATGTCAACCATCAGGGGGGCACTTGGAGCTCGGCTGCGGCATCCGAGGTCGCCCACATCCTAAGATGGGCGGAAAGAAGTGTGCCGGCGCTGTCAGCCATTTACATTCCGGGCGTAGAGCCGCCAGTCCGTAGAGCCGCCAGTCCCTGGACCAAGGGGAGTGGTCCTTGCATCCGGAAGTGTTTCAGCTCCTTTGTCGACGATGGGGCACTCGGCAAGGTGTCGAGGTTTGTGGCCCGGTCCAGGGACCCCTGGGCGGATGCCTCGGACGCGTTAGTGGCCCCGTGGGGTCAGTATCGCCTGATGTATGTCTACCCTCTGCTGCAGTTGATTCCTCGTCTGCTGCGCAGGGTAGCGGCCGAGGGCATTCCGGTAATCCTCATTGCTCCAGACTGGCCTCAGCGTCATTGGTACGCTGACCTGGTACGTCTCGTCGCGGACGTCCCTTGGCGCCTGCCCTTGAGGGAGGACCTTCTATCTCAAGGTCCTATCTTTCATCCTGCTTTTACAGTCTCTGGCTTTAACGGCATGGCTATGGAGTGCCAGGTGTTGAAAGACCGAGGCCCGTCAGATTCGGTAATTTCAACCATGCTTGGGGCACGGAAGTCTTCTAGGAAGATCTATCACCGTACCTGGAGAGCTTACATCGCTATGTGCGAGGAACTGGACTGGCGTCCACGGACGTACTCTGTTCCCAGAATCCTGAGGTTCTTACAGCGTGGTGTTGCTCAAAGGCTGGCTTTGAGCACTATTAAGGGTCAGATTTCGGTTTTGTCCGTTTTTCTTTCAAAGACCCCTAGCTGGTCATTCCTTGGTTAGCACTTTTGTGCAGGGGGTACGCCATGTGGTTCCACCTGCCAAGCCCCCGCTCCCTCCTTGGGATCTGAACTTGGTGCTTTCGGTTCTTCAGGAATCTCCTTTTGAAAATATAAGGGATATTCCTCTTTCAACTTTGTCTCAGAAGGTGGCTTTTTTAGTGGCCATCACTTCTGTTAGACGGGTGTCTGAGTTGGCGGCTCTGTCATGCAAGTCGCCTTACCTGGTCCTCCATAAGGATAAGGCGTTATTGCGACCACAACCGTCTTTTCTTCCTAAGGTGGTTTCGGCTTTTCACCTTAATGAGGACATTGTCCTTCCGTCCTTGTGCCCTCATCCATCGCATCCTAGAGAGGTTGCGCTTCACAATTTAGATGTGGTGCGTGCCTTACGGGTATACCTGGTGGTTACTGCTCCTATTCGGAAGTCTGACTCGCTGTTTGTGTCTGTCTCTGGTCCGAAACAGGGCCAAGCGGTGTCGTCTGCCACCATTTCAAGGTGGATCTGGCAGACCGTTATACAGGCCTATGCCATTAGGGGACGGGCGCCTCCCTTCCCGGTCACGGCGCATTCCACCAGGGCAATCGGTGCTTCCTGGGCTTTCCGACATCAAGCGTCGGTTGCACAAGTGTGCAAGGCGGCGACCTGGTTGTCCGTTTATACCTTTTCAAAGTTCTACAAGGTTGATGTGGCTGCATCTTCGGATGCTTCCTTCAGCCGCAAAGTGTTGCAGGCCGCTGTCTAATGTTGCAACTCCTCCGTTGAGGAGCTCTGCTGGTTTGGAGTGAAGTTTTGGTTGTTCCTTACTTTTTTGCTCCCACCCTTTTCTTATACTGCTTTGGGACGTCCCACATGTAATCAGTATGAGAGCTGTGTCGGTCCATGGACGATAAGAGAAAATAGGATTTTTGTACTCGCCGTAAAATCGGTTTCTCTGACGTCCATGGACCGACACAGCACCCACCCTTCCTTTTAAGTTTGTACTGCTTTGTTACGAACTGAGGCTGCAGGTGGGAGGGTAATGTCCGGAGGGACCGCCCCCCTGGGCGGGGCTGTCCAGCTGTGGCTTGTTCTAGAATGTTTTAACATCTAACATTCTGCCTAGGTCTTCTCCTGCAAGCAGGGACATATACCCACATGTAATCAGTATGAGAGCTGTGTCGGTCCATGGACGTCAGAGAAACGGATTCTACGGTGAGTACAAAAATCCTATTATTTTGTACTTTTTGCTATTATAAATTTCCCCAATTTTTTATTGTTTTTAAAAAAAAGCACATTTTTTTTTTCTCAGTTTAGGCCGATATGTATTCTTCTAGATATTTTTGGTAATAAAAATCTCAATAAGCGTATATTGATTGGTTTGCACAAAAGTTATAGCGTCTACAAAATAGGGGATAGATTTATAGCATTTTTATTATTTAGTTTTTACTAGTAATGGCGGCGATCTGCGATTTTATTATCGGGACTTCGACATTATGGCGGACACATCGGACACTTTTGACACATTTTTGAGACAATTGGCATTTATACAGCGATCAGTGCTATACTGATCACTGTAAAATGTCACTGGCAGGGAAGGGGTTAACACTAGAGGGGCAATCAAGGGGTTAACTGTGTTCCCTAATATGTTTCTAACTGACCTAGAGAAAATGACAGATTGTGGTTCCTAGCTATTAGGAACTCACGATCTGTCTTTCCTCATTGAACAGGGATGTGTGTGTTTAGCACACACATCCCTGTTCTGCCTCTCGTGCTTGCAGCCAGAGGTCATCGCGACGGCCAGTCACGAGCATCGGCACCCCTGCGATGCAGTGGGCGTACACACGCTTGCTATCCCGCCTAAAGGGACCGACGTACAGCTACGAAGGTTCGCATGATCGTGCCGACCTGCCACCGTATAATGACAGCGGCTGGTCGGCAAGTGGTTAAATTGTAGTTCAGTCAAGTATATTTGATTCATTTGAGAGAAGCTTCATTGGAAGCTGATCTCAACCCCAGACAGGACACATTTGAGTTGCTTTACTAAAACTGGAGAGTGCAAAATCTGGTGCAACTGTGCATCGTAGCCAATCTAACTTCAACCTTGTTCAATTAAAGGATCAGTAAAGGGAAAAAATTTATAAAAATAACAAACATGTTATACTTGCCTCCACTGTGCAGCTCGTTTTGCACACAGTGGCCCCGATCCTGGTCTTCTGGGGTCCCTCGGCGGCTGTCTCGGCTCCTCCCCGCAAGGACTCCACACCAGCCAATGGCTGCGATGCTTTCAATCCATTCAGTGTAGCCAATCGACGGCCAGGCTGAGAACCGAGGAGGATGACGGGGACGAGTGCGGGACTTTCGAGGGGTAAGGTAAGTAAAACGGGGGCTCGGGGGTGGGCGGGTACTGTCGGATAGGATGTTTTGTCACCTTAATGCATAGGATGCATTAAGGTGAAAAAACATTTACCTTTACAACCCTTTTAAGCTTTGACAAAAATCCTGGAAGGTTTCTATGCAGAGCTGCACTAGATTTTGCACTCTCCAGTTTTATTAAATCTACCCTATTATTACAGCTATTTGATCATTAAGGGACAAATGCACACCTTTGTGTGTTGCGGTAACAAGCAAGAAAGAGTGCATTTCCATGACATTAATTCTGAATTGGGAGAGAAACGCCTGCACTATACCTTACTGCAATACACATGTGTTATTTTGTGCTTTGATGCACAACGTTTCCAAAAATAGCGAAGGTAAATCTTCATGTGCTATGGTGCATTGCCAACCAATTCAAAATGAATGGCCTGCCTTAACGCATTAAAATGTATGCACTAAAGCAGGGGTCTCCAACCTTTTTAAACAAAGGACCGGTTAATTTAGAAGGGCGGGACTGTGGCCAGCGCAAGTTGGAATTTTCCTGACATCAGTGGGAGTAAACATTGCCACATTTGGTATTAGGGGGAAGAATAGTGCCCCATTATTGGTCTCAGAGGGAGAAATGGTGCCTCATTGTTGGTGTTGGATGGCAGAATAGTGTCCCGTATCAGTGGGAGGAATAGTGCCCCAAGGGCCAGATAAAGGCAAGCAAAGGGCCACATTTAGCCCTCGGGCCGCAGTTTGGAGACCACTGCACTAAAGCATAAGCGATTCTCATTAACCACTTAAGCCCTGGACCATTTTGCTGGTCAAAGACCAGGCCACTTTTTGCGATTCGGCACTGTTGCTTTAACTGACAATTGCGCGGTCGTGCAACATGGCTCCCAATCAAAATTGATGTCTTTTTTTTCCCCACAAATAGAGCTTTCTTTTGGTGGTATTTGATCACCTCTGCGGTTTTTATTTTTTGCGCTATAAACAAAAATAGAGCGACAATTTTGAAAAAAATGCAATATTTTTAACTTTTTGCTATAATAAATATCCCCAAAAAATATATAAAAATTTAGGCAGATACGTATTCGTCTACATATTTTTGGTAAAAAAAAAAAAAAAAGCAATAAGCGTTTATTGATTTGTTTGCGCAAAAGTTATAGCGTCTACAAAATATTTTTTTACTAGATCAACGTGTTTTTTTTTTTTTTTTTCGTGACTGCGACATTCGGGCACTTTTGACACATTTTTGGGACCATTGTCATTTTTACAGCGATCAGTTCAATAGAAATGCACTGATTACTGTGAAAATGACACTGGCAGTGAAGGGGTTAACCACTAGGTGGCACTGTAGTGGTTAAGTGTTCCCTAGGGAGTGATTCTTACTGTAGGGGGGGGATGGGCTGTGTGTGACACGACAGAGATCACAGCTTCCGATTACAGGAAGCTGTGCTCACTGTTCTGTCACTAGGAAGACTGGGGAAATGCTTGTTTACATAAGCATTTCCCCCTTCTTCCTCACCGCGACACGATCGTGGGTATGCCCGCGGTCGGAGTCACGGAGCTTGCGGCAGCGCGCGCATCCACAATGCCGCTTCTTAAAGCGGAGCTCCACTCTAAAGTGAAACTTCCGCTGATCGGAACCCCCCCCCCCCCCTCCGGTGTCACAATTGACACCTTTCAGGGGGGAGGCAGGTGCAGATACCTGTCTAAGACAGGTATTTGCACCCACTTCCGGGAGTACTCTCTGCGGGAAGCACGTCACTTCCTGCAGATTCCCCGTTGTGTTCTGGGAGACACTCGGCTCTCAGAACACAGAGGACCATTCAGAACGGCGCAGCGCGACTCACGCATGCGCCGTAGGGAACCGGGCATGAAGCCGCAAGGCTTCACTTCCTGGTTCCCTCACCGAGGATGACGGTGGGGCAGCAGAGTGACGAGCGATTGCTCGTCCTGGAGTCCAGCGACGTCCGCTGCAGAGGACAGGTAAGTGTCCATATATTAAAAGTCTGCAGCTGCTGGCTTTTAAAAAAAAGAAAAATTTTGCGGCACCTCCGCTTTAAAGGGGACGTATATTTACGTCCTTTTGCCTGCCCGTGCCATTCTGTCGACATATATCTGCGTGCGGTGGTCGGCACGCGGTTAATACAAATCCTTTGGTAGGTTAAAAAGCTCTTGTGTATTTAGCTGTTTACCTAGAGAGATTGGCTTTAGAGTGCCTCATTTCTCAGCATTTCATGGGTTCATGTTTGTTTTGTTTTTCCTCTAAAGTATTTGCTGCCTGCTATGGTACACATAAACCACCAGCCTTATCTGGAGCGTGGGGATGGACCGATTGTAAGTATAGTTTTTATTATCATTGTAGCCCTGTGACAAAACAGCTTCATGGAAGCTAATCCTACTTCGCATTACAGTGTTTAGTTCTCGCTCCAACCAGAGAGTTGGCTCAGCAAGTGCAGCAAGTCGCTGATGATTATGGAAAGTCATCCCGTTTAAAAAGCACATGTATCTATGGTGGAGCTCCCAAGGGTCCACAGATAAGAGATCTAGAGAGAGGTAAGGTTAATATTTTAATTGGAACAAGTGAATCTTTTGTGCGAGACTGCAGCCTGCATTGAAATTGCAAGAATTATTTTCCTGTGCATTGACAAACCTGAATTTCACACTGGGTTATACTGCCACCTTCAGGAGGCTTATGATACTGGCAAACAAACAATGAAGGGCCATCCTAGGATAAGACTTTTTTTCTCCACTCTGCTAAAACAAAGTCAAATTCTTTATTTATTTTTTGAGGGCTTTGTTTTCTTTTTTTTTTTTTTTTCTTTTAATGAAGGTTCCTACTACATAGGTGCTGACTTGGTCTATTGCAAAGAGCAGATAAGTATAACATCTATTGTGCTTGTACCATCTGGGGTACCTGGGTCCAATACAAACGGCCTTCTCATTTGCGTTCTCCGTTCATTATTACATATTTGGTCTTTGTCTTTTCTCATGTTTAGAAACCTACTCTAAATACTACCCCTTGGTTGCCCCTGCATGAGAATTACATAGTCAGGTTGAAAATAATACACAAGTCCATCTAGTTCAACCATAACTCCATAATTCTTTCATGTGTTGCTAGTGGACCTTTCGAGGTAGCCTATTCCCTGTTTTCTCTTTCGTTCATTGACATACACAGCACTTAATCTTGACCTTAGGGTTATATCGTCACCTTCAGGAGAGGACTAGGCAGAACATGTTAAAAAAAAACAGCAAACTTGCACAGTACCGCCCAGGGGGCGGTCCTACTGGCTATAACCCCTCACACTGCATTCAGCAGCTCAGTTTGTTTCTGCCTAGTGTAGGAGAAGGACCTGGCTCCCGGTGGGTACCATTGGTCCTGGAGATTTTTTATTTATTTTTTCTACTTTTTGATTCCTGAGATCTGCTATCAACTGCCGGGCTGGGTGACAGGCTGGATAATAGATCCTTGTAGTCTCCCCAGACTGGCCATCGAGCGTGAGCAGGCCATAGCTACGCGTTGGGTCGGCCACGACATGCCCCGTCTGCTCCAGGGGTAGCCGGTGAGCTATATGCTCCGGGGCACACATATGACCGGGCTACTGCTGTCCGAGTCACAGTGTGCCGTGGCCGACAGCCACCCCGTACCACTCGGGTGATGGGTCTGTCAGAGGAATGCGCCCAGCAGTCCCCACAGGACGTGTAAGTAGGTTTCCACCTGTCTCAGCAGGATGGAACAGCTGGGCATTCCTTGGGAGGTCGACTAGGGGGTCTCTCACCCTCCCTTTCTTCTCTCCCTGTCCTTTCCCTCCTCCCCATGCATGGGCCACTGTGTGAATGACTGGGGGTCCTCCAGGGGGGCTCTGTGTTCTTGCAGGCGGCTGCGCTGGGTTGAGGGTCCCTCCCTGTTTTTATTGCCATAGTGGGGGTGTTCTGGTGTATTTTTTTTTTTTGTGTTTACAGGCCGCCGCGCTGAGAGTCGGCGTGGTCGCGGACATTTTTGGTGTAGTTCTCAGCTGAGGCGGCCATTTTCTAGTGGTCTCGGTTGGTTTTTACCTCTAGCGCTGGGACTGTTCCTCAGAACGGCGCGAATTGCACAGAACACCTCAGAACTGGCACAGGGGAGAGCGGACAGCAGTGCAGTACCTGGGTCAGGGTGGTGAGTCCTGCGGGGGGGCCCCTCAGTCTGTGGCAGCTAGGAGAATGGACTTTTTGTGTGCCTTGCCTTGGTCCCCAGGGTGTCAGGCAAGTGCGGGTCAGCATGGCGTCAGAAGCTGGCGCTTCTTTACCAGACATCCCTGTGGTGGCAACCGGTTCCCCTGCACCAGCGGTGCATATGGACGCTTTGTCGGCGGTCCTGGAGTCCTTTGTTGCCAGGGTGGAAGCGGCGTGCGGGCGCAAGGGGGGGTACAAAAGGCCCCCTCCCCCACCGTTGTCTGGGGAAAGCTCTGATTCAGACTCTGGCCTGGCTGTGGCACACGGCCCCTGTTCTGATGTGTCAGTGGATGCGGACCAGGACCATTCGGACAGTAAGGATGACTCCGGGTCAGCGCAGGAGAAAGCGCTTGTTGGAGCACTTATCACAGCGGTGCGGGATACCCTAAAGATAGAAGATGCGACGGGCACATCTTCTGAGGTGTCGGTCCCACAAGCCGGCCCGCACGGCTAAGGTGTTTCCCTACCTAACTTATTTTGATAAGTTTATCTACAAAGAATGGGAACGCTCGCAGCTGGCCTTTTCGGTCTCAAAACGCATTGCGGTACGTTACCCCTTTGAGGAGAATTTCCTGAAAAAAATGGACATCTCCCCCGGTTGTGGACCCCCCGGTGTCCAGGTTAAATAAGTAACCACAATTCTGGTGGAGGGGACCCCTGCCTTTAAGGACCCTGCAGACAGGAGGGCCGAGGCGGTGGTCCGGTCCATGTTCATGGTGGTGGGGTCAGCATTGCGGCCAGTATTGGCCAAGGCCCTAGTGTCACAGATGCTTACTGAATGTGCAAAAAATGTTGCACCGTGAGTTGGAAAAGCAACAGGCTTCCCTAGTCTGTGTGGAACTGGCAGACCAGTTGGTGCAGGGCCTTAAGTATGTCTGCGATGCGGCCTTAGATACAGCTCCCTTGCTTTCTAGAGCCTCTGTATCTGCTGTGGTGCTACGGCGCCTGATTTGGCTAAAATGCTGGACCGCGGACCAGACATCTAAGAAGGATCTGGCGGATTTGCCTTTCCAGGGAGAGAAGCTATTTGGAGCCTTGCTGGATGACATTATTAAGAATGTTACTCGGGGTAGGAGCACGCTGCTCCCACAATCCCAGAAAGGGTAAGGAGCCAGGGCCCTCCTTTTCCGCTCAGAAGCGGTTTTTTTTTCGTCCGCCCGGGTCCGCAGGTAAGCGATCCCAGGCCGACAAGGTGCCCGCTGAGGGACAAAAGCGTCCCTGGTTTTGCAAGCCAAACAGATATGCGACAGCATGAGGGTTTGCCCCCGCCCGACTCCCGGGTAGGGGGTTGTCTTTGAGAGTTCGCAGCTTGGTGGACCTCCCTGCTTTTCGACCAGTGAGTCTGCCAAGTGGTTTCATCAGGTTACAAGATAGTGTTTCTTTCTTGTCCACCAAACAGATTTTTTTCCCTCAAACCTTCATCCTCTTCCGGCTCGTCGAGACACCCTGTTTGGGGCAGTGCAGGACCTGCTGATAGTACCTGTGCCGTCGCCTGAAAGGTTTTAGGGATTCTACTCCAATCTGTTTGTAGTCCCAAAGGAAGGGGTCCGTCCAATCCTGGATCTCAAGGCCCTCAACTCCTTTGTAAAAGTACAAAGGTTCAGGATGGAATCAGTTTGCTCTGTGGTCGCTGCACTCCATCCAGGGGATTTTCTGGCGTCCTTGGACATCAAGGACGGATACTTGCATGTCCCCATATGCGTCAGGCATCAGAGATTTCTGCGGTTTGCGGTTGGGGACGACCACTACCGATTTGTGGCTCTCCCTTTTGGCCTGGCGTCAGCACCAAGGTGCTCGCCCCGATCCTGGCTCTGCTGAGGCAGCGAGGGATCGCAATCGTGGGCTATCTGGGCGACCCCCTGAGAGCAGCTTCAGACTCCAAATTAAGGAAGGATGTGGCCATTGCAATTCAGACTCTTAGAGTTCGGTTGGGTGCTGAACCTCCAGAAGTTGGTGCTGGTGCCGACTCAACGCCTGGAATACCTAGGCTTGATTTTGGACTCCTCAGAGGCGAGAGTTTTTCTCCTTTTCGGACAAGCTACAGACTCTTGAGGCTGCAGGGAAGCTCTTGGCGTCCCACAGGTGGTCATCGCTGCACTTTAGCATGCGAGTCCTAGGCCTCATGGTAGCCACCTTCGAGGCGGTAGAGTATGCTCCATTCCACACTCGAGTCTTGCAAAAGTAGATCCTGTCCAAATGGGACAAATCTCCGTTGTCCTTGGATTGTCAAATTCGGGTGAGCCGGCTAGTCAGGGATTCCCTGATCTGGTGGCGGAGGTCTCCGGCCCTGCGGTCGGAAGTCGTTCCTTCCCTTTCACTGGACGGTGATCACAACGGACGCCAGCCTGACCGGTTGGGGGCGTACAGTCGGCACAGGGCTGCTGGACGCAGGAAGAATCCCGTCTGCTGATCAATGTGCTGAAACTTCGGGTGATCTGGCGGTGCCTCTCCACATGGTCGCAAAGGCTGCAGTGGCGTCCAGTCAGGATCCAGTTGGACAATGCCACAGTGGTGGCGTATGTCAACCATCAAAGAGAAACAAGGAGCTCGGCTGCAGCATTGGAGGTCGCTCACATCCTGAGGTGGGCAGAGCGGAGCGTGCCGACTCTATCGGCCGTGTACATCCTGGGCGTAGAAAACTGGCAAGCAGACTACCTAAGTCGTCAGATGCTCGACCAAGGCGAATGGTTGCTACATCCGGATGTATTTCATCTCCTTTGTCTGAGATGGGGCACGCCAGATGTGGATCTTCTGGCTTCTCGATTCAATCGGAAAGTCCTGAGATTTGTGTCCAGGTCCAGAGATCCCTGGGCGGACGCGGCAGACTCGTTGGTGGTCCCATGGGGGCATTATCGGCTGATTTACGCCTTTCCCCCGATTAAAACTTCTTCCTCGTCTGCTTTGCCGAGTGGAGACCGAGGGAATTTCAGTGATTCTAATTGGCCTCGGCGTCCCTGGTATGCCGACATTGTGCGACTGGTGGCGGATGTTCCTTGGCAACTGCCGATGCGAGAGGACCTTCTGTCGCAGGGCCCTATACTTCATCCTGCTTTACAGTCACTGGCTTTAACGGCATGGCTGTTGAAAGTCAGGTGCTGAGGGACCGAGGACTGTTGGATTCGGTAGTTTCCACCATGCTGAGGGCGCAGAAGTTATCTTCTCGGAACATTTATCATCGCACGTGGAAGGCCTACATCTCTATGTGTGAGGAGATGGGGTGGCGTCCGCGTACATATTCAGTTTCCAGGATCCTGCTGTTTTTACGGCGAGGAGTGGATCAGAAACTTGCCTTAAGCACCATTAAGGGGCAGATATCAGCCTTGGCTGTCTTTTTTTTTCAGCGACCTTTGGCGACTCATTCATTGGTGAGTACATTTGTACAGGGGGTTCGACCACCTCTGCCTTTGTGGGATTTAAATCTAGTGCTCTCTGTACTTCAAAAACCACTGTATGAAAACATTAGAGAGATCCCATTATTGACACTCTCTCTGAGAAGGTAGCCTTTCTGGTGGCTATTACATCTGCCGGGAGGGTTTCTGAGTTGGCGGCCTTGTCTTGCAAGTCTCCCTACTTGATCCTCCACAAGGATAAGACAGTGCTACTCCCGCAGCCTTCGTTTCTTCCTAAGGTTGTTTCGGCTTTTCATCTAAATGAGGACATTGTACTTCCATCCTTGTGTCCACGGCCTTCACATCCCAAAGAGGTTGCGTTGCATTCCTTGGACGTGGTCTGGGCTCTGCGGGTGTATCTGTCTGCTACGGCTCCTTTTCGGAGGTCAGACTCACTGTTTGTGTCGGTGGTTGGTCCAAAGAAGGGCCTGGCGGTCTCGTCGGCCACCATTTCTCGGTGGATCAGACAGATCGTGATTCAGGCTTACGCCCTAAAAGGGCGGGCGCCTCCCTTTCCTGTCACGGCGCATTCGACCAGGGCAATTGGTGCCTCCTGGGCTTTCCGACATCAAACGTCCGTTTCCCAGGTGTGTAAGGCGGCGACCTGGTCACCTGTTTACACTTTCACAAAACTTTACAAGGTTGATGTGGGTGCATCTGCGGATGCTTTCTTTCGGCCACAAGGTTTTGCAGGCGGCTGTTTAAGGTTGCAACTCCTCCGTTGAGGAGCTCTGGTTGTTATCGGTGGAGTTTGTTTGCTGTTCCTACTCCTCGTTTTTTGACACTGCTTGGAGACGTCCCTAAGGTCAAGATTAAGTGCTGTGTCCGTCAATGAACGAAAGAAAATAGGATTTTTGTACTTACCGTAAAAGCCTTTTCTCTGAAGTTCATTGGCGGACACAGCACCCACCCCTCCTTTTTTATGTTTTGTACTGCTTTTTGACGAACTGAGCTGCTGAATGCAGTGTGAGGGGTTATAGCCAGTAGGACCGCCCCCTGGGTGGTACTGTGCAAGTTTGCTGTTTTTTTAACATATTCTGCCTAGTCCTCTCCTGAAGGTGGCGATATAACCCTAAGGTCAAGATTAAGTGCTGTGTCCGTCAATGAACTTCAGAGAAAAGGATTTTACGGTGAGTACAAAAATCCTATTTTCTCCACTCTGGGTCACTAAGTACTGCTTGGGGAAGTTAACTTCACTACCTTACTACTTCTGCTTATTGTCATAACACCTCTTCCTGACTTACTCTCAGACTCCCAAACTGATATACAGTAAAACCTTGATTTGCGAGCATAATTCGTTCCAGAAACATGCTTGTAATCCAAAGCACTTGTATATCAAAGCATTTTTTTTACAGGGTATAAAAGAGAAGAGAGGCACCTCTAAGTGTAGCAATAAGTTGCTGAATGTTGTACCTTCATTAAATGTAACCATATTGCTACACTTGGAGTCTCCTCTCTTCTTTTTTTATACTCAGTTGTGACATGACGCTACTCTTATATCAAGACATCGCTTGTATATCAAGGCAAAATTTATTAAAACAGTCTTGCAAAACGCTCTCAAACCAAGTTACTCTCAAACCAAGGTTTTACTGTATCCTTCTTTCTCTGTAACAGGATTGAGAAGTTATTCTGCCCTTGCATTCTCAAAAAAATCTGCCTTTTTGTACCAGTCGCCTTCTGTTCACTAGCTTGGTACTATAAAGTTCACGCTGCACCATTCCCAGTGCTTCCCGTTTGCATTCCCCTACCATCCACATATGGTCTGTAGGTGGCCTGGCACTTGCCTGCTGTACCATTTGCTCAGAGATCTCCCAGCATCTCAAACTCGCTGAGATCCACCAGTTAGGCAGTACCAATCTCTAGGTTTCGTGCTCCCCTTTCCTTGGGGCATGCTGCTCACTTCCCCCGTACTCTGCAATCTATCACATTGGCCCATTCTTGCCTATTGTGATAAGGCACACTCCACCTTAAAGCTTATTCCTGTTCATCATCCTGCAAAATCTTCTGTTTGGATTTGCCAGATGCCTAACCCTTAGTACCCTGCAGGTATTTGGCCTTGTACATCAGCTAAGCCTCAGCTTTGTGCTAGTTTTCAAAGGTTTACAAAGTTCTACCAGGTTGATGATTTTGCCTCTGGATGCCAGTTTCGTAAGATGGGTGATGCAGGCAGCTTTTTTGTTTTAGTATTTTTCATATAAATCCTTTGTAAAATTATTTTCTTCAGTTACATCACAGGGTGCAGACATCTCTCTCCTCTGACTTGTATTCCTAATTGCTTGCTATGAAATTGAGGCATAACCCCTCCCAGCTCAGCCTAGGTGGTCCTTTTTTATGGTCATTGTCTATTCACCTGAAGGTGGCAGCATAACCCATGTAGTAATGACTATTAAAGGCATTGTAAAGTCAGAAGTTTTTTCTTCATTCTATGCATTAAGATATAAAAAGTCTTCTATGTGCAGCAGCAGCCCCAGCACCCCGTAATACTTGCCTGAGCCCCATCTCTCTCCAGTGATATCCACAAGTGTCTCGTCCATCTGAGACTCTCCCTCCTGATTGAGACAAAGCAGGGGCGCCATTGGCTCCTGCTGCTGTCAAAGTCAGTCAGCCAATCAGGAGAGAGAGGGCCGGCCGCAGCTCCGTATCTGAGTGGACACAGCTGTGACTCAGCTCGGGTGCCCCTATAGCTTGCTGTGGGGGCACTTGACAGGAGGGAGGGGCCAGGAGCACAGAAGAGGGATCCGAGAAGAGGAGAATCTAGGCTGCTCTGTGCAAAACTACTACACAGAGGAGGCAAGTATAACATGTTTGTTATTTTTATTGGGGAAAAAAAAGAGACTACAATTACTTGAACTGCTCTGCGTCCTGTGATTTGCTCCAAGAAAATAATTTAACAGGTAAATCGTCAGTCTATTTTTTCCTAAGCGTGTTTTAGGCACATCTAACCTTTCTAGATGTTCCCTATAACATAGCAAATCTTCACCATTTGAATTAATGTCAACATTTTAAAGCACTGCTGCATATTGATGTAAAATGCAATAAGTAAAGTAATGTACTGCTTTTATACATATGTTTACAAAAGACCAAATGAAAGTCTGCACAGGAAGCCATTGCAAAGCATGGGTTATTAGGTTGTGATATTTTACGTGGTGTTTTTTTTTAGGTGTTGAAATATGCATTGCCACTCCAGGACGGCTTATTGATTTTCTGGAGGTTGGGAAAACTAACCTGAGGCGTTGTACCTATCTTGTACTTGATGAAGCAGACAGAATGCTTGATATGGGTTTTGAACCACAGATTCGCAAGATTGTTGACCAAATCAGGGTATGAACATTTATTAACGTTTTTGTGCCAAAAAAAATAATAATAATTTAAGATTTTGCTGTACCCTGAGAGAGGAGGCTTAACCACCGTCAATAATTAAAGTAATTTTAACTAATGGTTTCATCTTTTGGATTAATGTCCGGTGATTTATTTTTTTAATAAACATTGATTAATTTCAGCCTGATAGGCAAACTCTGATGTGGAGTGCAACGTGGCCCAGAGAGGTGCGTCAACTGGCTGAGGACTTCTTAAGGGACTATGTCCAGATCAATGTGGGAAACTTGGAGCTGTCTGCAAATCATAATATCCTCCAGATTGTTGATGTATGCCAGGAAAGTGAAAAAGATCACAAGTATGTCACTTACTCTGCATTTCTAATGTTGCAAATTAGTTTATGTAGTTTTGATAACTGTCTGACGCTGCTGTTTTAGAATGTTTGTCCTGCATGAAATTATAATTGACTGGACTTCTTGATATGTTAATTACCACACGCTGTAGGGCATCATTAGTCAAAACATTTCATAAGACTGGTTTCATGTAGATTTGCTTTTGTCTGTTTTATGGTTTAATGTCTGTCCTATTCCTTTCAGGCTTATTCAACTTATGGAAGAAATAATGGCAGAGAAAGAAAATAAGACTATTATTTTTGTAGAAACCAAACGCCGGTGTGACGACCTAACTCGCAGGATGAGACGTGATGGGTAAGATTTTAATGCCCCCCCCCCCCCCCGTGTGAATAAATGCCTTTTAGGTACCATCAGAAATCGCGGCTGACGGCTTGTAGTTTTCAATTAACTGCAAGGGTGCTGGTACATGCACTTGCAGTCCATTAATTCTTCCAGCCATTCAGTAATTGCTTGCCTGCCTGTACCTTGCAGTGTGTGTGTGTGTGTGTGTGTATATATATATATATATATATATATATATATATATAAATTAGGGCTGTGGAAATTAACTATTAATTCCTCGATTAATCGATTAATATTTTTGATCGATCAAAATTCTTTTGGTCGGTACTCACCTCTCCGCCGGCTTCCTGGTCTTCAGGAAGTTCCGTTGGAGATCCGGTGACGTCACGGACACCGGCGGGGCTTGCCGTGTCCATCTGAAGGGCTCCTTTGCTGTGCCTTCATATCTGCATGCCGGCGGGACCTTACTCTCTGCCACACGCAAGGGCTGTTACACTTCCCTCTATCAACCTGGGATTCTACAGCCATCCACTGGGAGTTGTGATAGTTCCCTTCACGGGACATCTACATGCCGACGGACTGATGTTAACCCCTCCTCATCTGGATTCAGTAGTGGTATTGTTGTACACATTTTTATACCAGTATCATACTTAGCTACATGTTTATGACTGCTTTTGCTACCGTTTGGTATAACTTGCACCATTTATACAGTTTATGGAGCTACATCGATTTTATTTCCAGTGCAATATTTATTTTGTTACCTACTTGAAGACTATAAAAGTTTTAATGCTATTCCCATCGAGCGCTGCCTTTTGTGTGTTTTTGTATCCTGCCATCCATTTTTCCAGTGGTTGGTAGCTGCACTGGGAATCAGGCTGCAAGGAGATCAGCTAAAAGTAGTTGGATCTGTATGTGCGTTATAATTAATCGAAATTAGTTAATCGATTTAAAAAAAACAATTAATCAAACGCGAAAATTGTAATCAGTAACAGCCCTAATGTAAATATAAATATATATATATATATATATATTTATTATTATTATATATTTTTTTATTATTATTTTTTTCCTGTATAAGCCGAGATTATTATTTTTATTTTATTTTATTTTTTTAGACTGAAAGTGCCCCCCCTCGGCTTATACTTGAGTCGCCACCGTCTGCCTACCTGATCAGCGTGTCATGCAGACAGACTGCGGCCATTCCAGTGTTCATTCCAGTGTTCAAAAGCCGCGCATCCTCGTCTGTTATAGGCTGAACACTGACTGTTAGGAAATTGAGTGTGCCGCCTATCACGGACATCCTCTCGTCCTCGTCCATGTTATGCGGATGTCCGTGATAGGCGGAACACTGAATGCTGGGAAATTGAGTGTTCTGCCTATCACAGACGAGGAGGCGCAGCTTTTGAATACTGGAATGGCCGCCGTATGTTTTTATGACGCGCTGATCGGTGAATGCAAAACGGCACACGGAGGCTGCAGATGGGCACACAGAGGCATGCACAGGACACAGGGAGGTAGGCAGATATGCTCAGGTAGGCATGCACAGGACACAGGGAGGTATGCAATAGACACTGTGAGGTATGCAGCTGCAGATGGGCATTGTTGACCCTCTTTTCCACTTACACTTACTCCAGTAGCTGCTGCATTTCTCACCCTCGGCTTATACTCGAGTCAATAAGTTTTCCCAGTTTTTGTGGTAAATTAGGGGCCTCGGCTTATGTTCGGGTCGGCTTATACTCGAGTGTATATACGGTAAATAAAAAAAATTATAATCCCCCTGCAAAAAGATGTGCTATTATTTTTTTGTAAAAGGTGAATGTGTGCTTTTTAAAGTTGTTAGCAAAAAGAAGCTATGATTTTTTCTATCGGTTTGGAAAGTAGACAATTGTTCTTTTAGGTCTCATTCGCACAGGTGTAGAAGCCTATACAGTGTGAATGAGGTATTTTGTTGACATGTCTGGAGCGGCATGCAGGCAGCCTATGTTGGTGAACGAAGACTCAGAAGCTTTATGGACACAGGTGTACATCCAAGTTTGATAGGTGGTCAGGTGCATGACCTTGAACGCAGACAGTGTATGTTGGGGGTGAGAGACTCGCCCCAGCATGCCCATCAAACTCTTATGTGTGGCTATGTCCATACAGCCATTGTGTCTCCATACATAGACTGTGTACATGCGGCTCCAGATGTGTAAGCCAATGCATTATTCTCACTGTAAGGGTCTCTGCATCTCTGTGAATGAAGCCTTGGTTTTATCCATGAAAAAGCAATCCTTGTTTCCGTTTTGTAAGTTCTAGTTAAAATTTCTTATTTTCCTTCATCTCTGTAGGTGGCCTGCTATGTGTATTCATGGTGATAAGAGTCAACAGGAGCGTGACTGGGTCTTGAATGGTGAGTTTTCAGTTTAAGTCTATATTTACATGTTAATAGCTTGTGGGGTTGTCTTTTTTTTTTTAAATACATTTTTTATTTATTTTCTTTGCAATAGAATTGTTGCAAAAGAATAATCCTAAAGAGTACTTGCACAAAGATCAATTTTCAATGTTCATACTTGCGTGACTCCAAAGTTGCATGGTTTCCAGTGCAACTTTGATTTGACTTTATGCTTTCCTGGATCAGTCGTACCATAGTGCAGACACCTTTTCCAAAGTGGCACTGATTTTGAATGGGTCCCATTGAAAAGAATTAGCTGCGACTTGTATTGCGACTTTGATGTCCAAAGTTGCACAAGTGTGAATGGAGCCTTACAATGTAAAGTTTAACAAAGTCTTTTCTGCGTTACAGTATTGCCATAAATTGAGTTTAGGTGTGTCCAGGTTGAAACATTTTCTATAGTTTCCAGACTGAACAATATTGAGTACACCCATGCCACATAGCTTTCTGTGAAAGGAGATCGCTTTTTCAACTGCTCTGCCCCTGCAAATTGCTGTTGGTTTTTAATTTTAATTTATTTTTTTCCCCCTTCCAGAATTTCGCAGTGGAAAAGCCCCAATTCTTATTGCCACAGATGTTGCTTCTCGAGGTCTAGGTTTGTAACTTTCAGGTTCAGCGTATTTATAAAAAAGAAATTCTTCCAAGTTCAATTGAAGTAGATGTGTTTCTGTGATGGTGGTGGCGTTTTCAAATCTAGGGTGTTGAACGCTGCTCTTACATGTGTGGTGTTTTTTTTTTTTTTTTTGGTCCCCCCCCCACTGTTAAATTTTGTTTTAACATTATAATAGTATTTTAAAATATGCATTATACAGAGCACTTTGTTGCTTTCATTTTCATTTTCTTAATACATTTTTGGGTTTCATTGTTCTGATCTTGTAAAGTTACTAGTAATTTAATATGTATATTAACATGCTGCTTTTCTTCAAAAAGATCTAGTTATAAAGCCGTTTTCTTACATTGCAAAAATAAGTCCCTCAGTCTGTTTCTTGTTACTTGTAGTGATTCTAGTCTTGGTTTTGTTTTCCTTATTTATTCTTGTAGTATTGGAGGTTGTAAAAAGATGCTATTTATTAATTGGATGTTCTCAGGCATTGGAGAGCTTGCTCAAGTTTGCCATTGTCAAAATGACAAAAGATTTAAATTCTAATATTTTAGAAAACTTCCTGGTCTCCTTCTCCCCAATGGAAAGGTGGTTCACTAGTATGGAACAGTGTGTAGCAGTGACTTTCCACATGTAAAGTTAATACCTGCAGTGTGTGGTAAACTAGAGGCCTTTTTAAAAGAGTAACTATTTTCAGCTGACCGCTCATTTGCTGTTGTGATTTATTTATAAAATGCATTGCTATCTGCTGTGCATTACTATTTCCTGCAGTCAGTTTGCATTAGGTGACAGGTAAGTTGCTGTTACGTTATGGAGGTTTTCTGTGCTCAGTTTAGGTTATTTACTATATATATATATATATATATACCTTTTTAAAGTAGTTTGCAATAATAAATCTTACCTTTTTTTTTTTTTGTTTTGTTTGTTTTTGACAGAAGCTGCAGATCTCTCTCAGTACAGGGCCAGGGGCCTGACGAAAATAGAGGGGATTGAACGCTGGAAGCTGCCCACCTAAGGGGCACTGGCTTCTCACACTCTTCCCTCGCAAAGGTCTTGTACTGAAGAGGCAGTTTTTCGGTCTGCATCTCCAACCCCCTAAACTTTCCCTTTCTACGTTGGGGGTGCAAAATGTGTGCTATCCATCCTGAGCACCGAGATTGGTCTACAGCCCCTCACCTTATGGCTGCTGGTTTGAATATCATGTCTTATTGTATAGACGGACCACCTTTCTAGAAGGGAGATCAACTGGTGCTTCCCACTATGCTATGCCCTGAGCAGCTGTGGGGAAGTCCCAAGCCATGGAAGACTTTGGGAAGTCTATTGGCTATTGAAGCAGAAGAATAGCCCCTTCTGCTGTATGTTCTCAGACTACTGTGACTTACTTTATTTCCAATATAAGCTCCTTGATAAAAATACAGGGAGCTAAAATGCAAGGTATGTTTTACTTCTTATTTGGGACAGCCATGAACATATAAAGCCATTTGATTCCTGTCACGTCCAATTTGACATCCCCCAGCCCTAACCTGCTTAAACCCAAATTATTGCACCCTATCTACTTTTGTAAGCCTAGTTTGTCCTTTTTCATATCCCAAAATGCTGTACCACTTCTTTTTTTTTTTTTTTGGCCACTTTTCCTCCCCACATAAACTATGTACACGGAAACCCGTGATCTTCTGTAATAAGAAACAGACCTCCTTAATGCAAAGTCATAATTTTGTTCTTTCCCACAATAGAAGGACATATGAAACTGTGGGGTTTTCACTTCACAGTTTAGTTAACTATTCACAGCAGATGTTAAGTGTTGGAGGATGGGGTCTCTCTTTGCTCATTGACAGGCTCTCTGAAGTTGAAGCTAGTGGCTCTTCCACAGAATCGTCTAGCCAAGCGAGTGCACGTGATGGGACCTCTTGCTGCGCCTGGACCTTTGATGCATGCTCCCCACCACGGTGGTCCTGTGTCCATGGATGAAGGCGGTAAGACCGCTAAAAGGATGGGATTGGCAACTGCTGGTTCCCCACCTCGCTGAGGGGAGTGTGCATCGGTCCGGACATAAGCTCACCCGAGGATGAATCCCATGAAGTAGCTCAACTTCGGTTTATTTATTTTTTTAGTGAACTTTGTAACTGTTTTTTTTTTTTTCAGTTATATAAAATTTGGTATTCCACTGTACGGTTATTTAAGCATGCACTTCAAAAATTAAGTGTGTGTGTGTGTGTGTGTGTGTGTGTGTGTGTGTGTGTGTGTGTGTGTGTATGTATATGTATGTGTGTATATATGTGTGTATATATATATATAATTTATTCTCTAAAAAGCATTCCACTCAAAACTATTTTAAAAACAGTATTTAATTTGAAAAACTTGCTTTCATCTGATTTTTCTTTTTTTTTTATTTGTTACATGAGTGTTAAAGTAAAGTAAAAATGTTTAAAAGGCAGCTGTAGAATGCAGGGGAAATCTGTATTATGCCATTGTAGGTTATGTTGCCACTAAGTTTAGACATACTGCCATATTGTAGAAATTTTTGTAATTATTATTTTTTTTAACTTTTTTTTTTGTTGGTTTTAAATTACTTTTTTGGCTCTGTCTAACTTTGAATTTTTTTTTTTTTTTTTTGTTCCTATCCTGATGTGTTCTGTTTTTTTCAAACACGTAAATTTTTCTGATCAATGAACAGATGTGGAAGATATAAAGTTCGTCATTAACTATGATTACCCAAATAGCTCAGAAGATTACGTGCACCGAATTGGACGTACTGCTCGTAGTACAAATAAGGGTACAGCTTACACCTTTTTCACCCCTGGAAACTTGAAGCAAGCTCGTGAGTTGGTCAAAGTTTTACAGGAAGCTAATCAAACTATAAATCCTAAGCTTATGCAACTGGTGGATCATGGTCGTGGAGGTGGAGGAGGTAGGTAAAGAAGTGTGGATATTGACATCTGTCTCAAACTAGTAATACTGTGACCATGTATAGACATTCAGTCTTGAACTATTTTTAAATGGCAGCAAATGAACTTTACAAGAAACATAAAAATATAAAAAAATTAGTGTACTGCAACCAACATGAAACACAATCAAAAAAGTTCCAGCGTTATGCAACTCTAGGTGATAATTTTTATAGAGCTAATAATATTCAGTGACCACCACCTCTAGCTGAAATTCCTGCTTGCCTCGAGGTATTAACCCCCCGCTACAGAGTCCCAAACGCCTGATAGTATATGTCTCAGAATGCCACGGGGGTAAAAAAAAATCCTCCTCTTGGCATCCCTGGACCACGCTGACCTCCTAGGATCTCGATCAGTCATGTGTGGTCATAGAATGACAAGGGGAAATCATAGTGCTCCCTGCTTCAAATATTTAGATCTAGAATATGCAGAGAGCCTGCTGAAGAAGCTCATCGGAGAGCGTAACGCGTACAGGTGTGAGGTGCTGCCATTCAGGACGTTTCCCCCCCCCTTTCTTTTTTTCATATGCAAGTATTTTGTTTGATTTTTATGTCAACGTGGAGAGTTGAATTATATGCATGTTTTTCACATGCCTAGAGTGGATATAAAAAGTCTACACACCCCTGTTAAAATATCAGGTTTCTGTGATGTAAATTATTTTGGAACTTTTTCCACCTTTTTTTTTAATGTGACCTATTACCTATACAACTCAATTGCACTAAATAATGTGGTTGCATAAGTGTGCACACCTTCTTATAAATGGGGATGTAGCTGTGTTCAGAATTGAGCAATCATTTAAAGTGCCTCTGAATAACCCCAAATAAAGTTCAGCTGTTCTAGTAGGTTGTTTTCTGACATTTTCTTAGTCGCATCGTACAGCAAAAGCCATGGTTCTCCGAGAGCTTCCAAAGCATCAGAGGGATCTCGTTGTTAAAAGGTATCATCAGTCAGAAGAGTCCAAAAAATTTCAGTAAAGTGAAGACAGTCATCATCTAGTGGAGAAAATAAGGCACAACAGTGACATTACCAAGAACTGGACATCCCTCCAAAATTCTAGAAACGACAAGAAGTAAACTAGTCGGGGAGGCTGCCAAGAGGCCTACAGCAACATTAAAGGAGCTGCAGGACTATCTGGCAAGTACTGACTGTGTGGTACCGTATTCTTCCGTATTCTTCATGTGTCTAGGCTATGGGGTAGAGTGGCAAGACGGAAGCCTTTTCTTATGAAGAAAAACATCAAAGCCCGGCTTAATTTTGCAAAAACTCATCTGGAGTCTCCCAAAGGCATGTGGGAAAATGTGGTCTGATGAAACCAAGGTTGAACTTTTTGGCCAGAGTTCCAAAAGATATGTTTGTCGCAAAAAACAACACTGCACATCACCAAAAGAACACCATACCCACAGTGAAGCATGGTGTTGGCTGTTTTTCTTTAGCTGGAACAGGGGCCTTGTCAAGGTAGAGGGAATTATGAACCGTTCCAAATACTAATCAATATTGGCACAAAACCTTCAGGCTTCTGCTAGAAAGCTGAACCTAAGGAGGAACTTCATCTTTCAGCATGACAGCAACCCAAAGTATACATCCAAATCAACAAATGCATGGCTTCACCAGAAGATTAAAGTTTTTTGGAATGGCCCAGCCAAAGCCAAGAACCTGAATAGGATTAAAAATCCGTGGGGTGATCTAAAGAACAGGAAATGCCCTCGCAATCTGTCAGATTTGGATTTTTTTTTTTTGCAAATAAGAGTGGGCAAATATTGTCAAGTCAAGATGTGCCATGCTTATAGACTCGTACCCAAAAAAACTAAGTGCTGTAATAAAATCAAAGGTGCTTCAACAAAGTATTAGTTTAAGGGTGTGCAAACTTATGCAACCATATTTTAGTTTTACTTCCCTCCACCTAAAAGATTTCAGTTTGTTGTTCAACTGAGTTTATAGGTCACATTAAAGGTGGAAAAAGTTCTGATCAGATTTATCTTTGTCTCATATTTTTTTACATCACAGAAACCTGACATTTTAACAGGGGTGTGTAGACTTTTTATATCCACTGTATGTGAGTATTTCTATCCCCCCAATGGCATTCTGAGAGACATAATATTTGGGACTCTGTAGTGGGGTCAGTATCTGGAGAAGGTGAGCAGGCATTCCAGCTAGAGGTGGTGATCACTGAAGTCACTGGATATTATGAATCATTTATTCTAAGAACTATCACCTAGAGTTGCACAACGGTGGAATTTTCGTATTATTGGGACTTTAATTTTTGATTGTTTCATATTGGTTGCGCTACACTAGTTTTATTTATTTGAGTCACATGTGGATACACTGAGAGGTGTTGGCAGCAATCACGATAAGCCTAGTTTAAGGCTATTGACATTTAATTTGCATAATACTGTTTTGCACTGAGTATATTTAATTTGCACTAAGTTTCAATGGTGCACTGATTGTATTTTGTTTCACAAATTACAATAAACCTACTGACCTTTTGTAGCTGACTATGTGGGAAAATTCACACTCCAAAATCACAGTAGAGGCAGGGAAGTCATTCAGCTTAAAGTGATAGTAAAAGTTATTTAAAAAAAATAAAAATAAACCTATCCCATTTACCTGTTCTGTGCAATGGTATTGCATAGAGCAGCCCTGATCCTTTTGTCGAGTCCCCCACTGGCCCTCCTGGCTCCTGCCACCGAGTAGCTGCTTGTTATGTGGGTACTCGGGCATGCTCACCCCTGAGCCAGCCCTGTGTGTCCACTTGGCACTCAGCGGTGGGGAGGGAGCAGCGACGGAGGATCGGGGTTGCTTTGTGAAAGACCATTGCATACATCAGGTAAGTACTGTAATATCACTTTGATTTCAGTGTTCAATTGCTATAGTTACACCACCTGAAATGAAGATACCTTAGTTTAAAAAAAATAATAGATTTCCTGTTATCTTTTAAAGCAGATTAAACAGCACAAGTGCTTGTGCTGTGTATTCTGCCTCCCTCTAAACTGTAAAAAAAACCTCCCTGAATCTGCCACTTCCTGTATGCCCTCTCTAAACGGACCACAATAACCAGGGCTACTCTGCCCTGATCACTGTGGTCAAAGTGCGTCCCTCCATCATACGCTGCTCTGCTCTCCCCTCACCCCCTCCTTTCTGCTTGTCAGCTAGTGTCTGTGTGTCTGTCTCCTGCTATTAGCAAAATAAAAAATTTGTAAATGCTCACTGCCAGCCACTTTATTATATCCTGCCATAGCACACTGCATTCATTTTTCATTAAAAATTAGTGTTGTAAATAACGATTTTGCGCTGTCTTCCAGCTGGTCACGTGACTCTCGGCCGGTTTCCAGGGTTACTGCAGGAGAGGCTGAGCGGCTGTGTGATCTCCCTGGCTGACGTCAGAGGGAGATCACGGCCCCTCCTGCAGTATCCATTCATCAGGGCTTTACAGCGGCCGCAAGTCATATGACCGACCTGAAGACAGTTCAAAATGGGTATTTACAGCGCTCTTTTTTTACAAAATACTAATGAAGTGTGCTCTGCCAGGCTCTAATGGAGGGTCTGGCAGAGTTTGTCTTGTATGGGTAAAAAATCCCTTTAACCACTTCAGCCCCGGAAAGATTGGCTGCTCAATGACCAGGCCATTTTTTTGCGATACGCCACTGCGTCGCTTTAACTGACAATTGTGCGATGTTGTACCCAAACAAAATTTACATCCTTTTTTTTCCCTACAAACAGAGCTTTCTTTTGGTGGTATTTGATCACCTCCTGCGGTTTTTAATTTTTTGCGTTTTATAAACAAAAAAAGGGCGACAACTTCAAAAAAACAAACACTATTTTGTACTTTTTTGTTGTAATAAATAGCCCCATTTTTTTTTTATATATATTTTTTTCCTCAGTTTAGGCCGATATTTATTTATTTATTTATTCTACATATTTTTGGTAAAAATTGCAAAAAGCGTATATTGATTGGTTTGCGCAAATGTTATAGCGTCTACAAAACAGGGATAGATTTATGGCATTTTTATCTTTTTTTTTTTATTATTTTTTTATACTAGTAATGGCAGTGATTTTTGTCAGGACTGCGACATTATGGCGGACATTTTGGACACTTTTGACACGTTTTTGGGACCTTTGGCATTTATACAGCGATTAGTGCTATAAAAATGCACTGATTACTGTGTAAATGTCACTGGCAGGGAAGAGGTTAACACTAGGGGGCGATCAAGGGGTTAACTGTTCCCTAATGTGTGTTCTAACTGGGGGGAGGGGACCCATTATACTAAATGACAGATCGTGGTTCCCAGCTTGTAGGAACTTGCGATCTGCATCTCCTCTCAGAACAGGGATGTGTGTGTTTACACACAGGTAGTAAAAATACTAAAGCGCTAATGGTTAAATAGTGAAAACCAAAACCAATAGATCACCAAATGGTGAAAGCTGCAATCATTCAAAGAAAATCTGATTCCAAAGTGAATATTAAATTGTAAATAATGATGCGCTAAAACACCAACCTACTAGTGTTGCACAAATAATAAGTGATTAGTATGTGTTCATCAGTGCTCCATGCTGATGTGACATAAAAAACCCTGTGGTGTGCAATATTATTAATTATAGTGCAGAAATGCCAAATACATCAAAAATGTGGTGCTAAATCCAAGAGTAGCATACAATCAATGTAAAACCGTAGCTAAAGTCCTCCCATTCACAATGAGCTTGTCTCCCAAAAAAGGACTGCAACTGCTTAACCAATAGGACAGTCACAGCTTGTTAATCACAGCTCTTCTGGTGAATCAATACAAGAACTCCCCACACAGACCTCCTCTCTTTGCATCAAACTCCGATTTCCACAAGATGCTCATACAAAATGAAAAAAGGAAGATCATTGCGCAGTGTTCCACTGAAGGCACAATCTCTCTCAACTGTGACTTTTCACTCACATAACCTCCGATATGAATCAGCGCTTGTTCAGCTCAGCTTCCGTGTCATCCTCCTCAGGTTGCGAGCGTCACTAGGCTTCTCCCCTTACGCGTTACGTCTACGGCACGTGACTTAGTCATGGGCCGTAGACGTAACGCGTAGGGGGAGAAGCCTAGTGACGCTCGCAACCTGAGGAGGATGACACGGAAGCTGAGCTGAACAAGCGCTGATTCATATCGGAGGTTATGTGAGTGAAAAGTCACAGTTGAGAGAGATTGTGCCTTCAGTGGAACACTGCGCAATGATCTTCCTTTTTTCTCTTTTTTTCATTTTGTATGAGCATCTTGTGGCAATCGGAGTTTGATGCAAAGAGAGGAGGTCTGTGTGGGGAGTTCTTGTATTGATTCACCAGAAGAGCTGTGATTAACAAGCTGTGACTGTCCTATTGGTTAAGCAGTTGCAGTCCTTTTTTGGGAGACAAGCTCATTGTGAATGGGAGGACTTTAGCTACGGTTTTACATTGATTGTATGCTACTCTTGGATTTAGCACCACATTCTTGATGTATTTGGCATTTCTGCACTATAATTAATAATATTGCACACCACAGGTTTTTTTTATGTGTTTACACACACACGTCCCTGTTCTGCCTCTTGTGCACGTCATCACACGTGGCCTGCGGTCATCGTGACCTCTGGTCATGGGCAGCGGGCATGCGCCCGCTTAAAGGGACCGACGTACAGCTACGGCAGTCCGCGGGAACGAGCCGATCTGCCGCAGTATGACGGCGGCTGGTCGGCAGGCGGTTAAGGAACACTGGTATTCTTAGAAGGACGAGTTATACTGTCCCTACTGGAAAAATGGGGACTTGCAACAACAAAAATGGTTAGCCAGCACCAGGATAACCACACCCACTCTCAGCATGCCTCCGTTTTATAGCAAAGTTGTGCTAAGAGCATAAACCCTCAGAGTAGCTGCGAAGAAGAAAAAAATTAATCTGAGTTCCAGTATTTACTCCAAGCCCACGGCCCAGGTCAAAGCCAACGGTATCCTGTCAGAAACTTTCCCTATCACGACGGTGCGTGCGAACCCCGACATTACAGGGGTCAACGTGAACGAGACGCAATTCAAAATCTCGGCGTATGCTGGTGATTTACTGTTCTCCTTGACTAACCCGGTAGTGTCCATTCCGAACCTGCTCCGGGAGTTCGATAGATATGGAAACCTCTCCAATCTCAAGATTAATTTTGACAAATCAATGGCAATGGGGATTAACGTTCCTCTCGATAGGCTGAACGCACTGAAATCCCAGTTTAGATTTAAATGGTCGGACGGATCTCTGACGTACCTAGGTACTCAGATCCCGGGCGATTTGCAGCGCACCTTCGACCTTAAGAGCCCATTCACACAGGGGCGTCTTTGGATCCGACTCCAAATCGCCCCTAGTCGCCTCAGGTCGCGCTGGCTGAAGAAATTAATGTAAGTTAATGGAGCCGTCCTTATGCACACTACTGCAGTCGCTCCGACTTCAAAAAAGGTCCCTGTACTACTTCAATCCGACTCCTAGGCGACCTGTAACCATTCATTTCAATGGGAGTCGCCTCTCCCTGTCTTAATAGGAGCGACTCTCCAGGAAGATAAGATACATTTCTCCTGCAAAACTCTCTCTCCCCCCTCCCTCCCACAGAGCTGATTCTTGTTTGATTGGCCACTGGAATGTCTCTTGTCCTGCAGGCAACTTGGAGTTGCCTTGTAAATAGCTCCAGGTCGCACTGTGATTCATACTCAGGTCGTGTCTGAGTTGCCTCATAAAATCGCGCTGGAAGTCGTGTTGCCCCTGTGTGAATGGGCTCTAACTTTCTACCTTTTATTGACCAAGGCCCGGCTGCTGCTACAGGAGTGGACCAGGGGATTGCACTCCTGGTTTGGGAGGTGTAACCTTATTAAGATGTCCATCCTACCCAAGTTCTTGTACTTGTTCCAGTCTCTCCCAATCAGGATTGCACCCCTGTACTTTAAACAGGTTAATTCCCTCTTCATTAACTTTATATGGGCCAACTCCAAACCCAGGCTACGTAGACGCCTTCTGACACTACCGAAACACTTGGGAGGACTGGCCCTGCCAGATCTACGTAATTATTACGGGGCAGTGCACCTGGGCAAAATCATAGACTGGAACCGACACAGGAAATCTAAACTCTGGGTTCAACTGGAACAAGCCCAAACAATGATACCACTAAGGGGCACCACTTGGTGCTTTGACCGACTGCCCCCAGCCTTGACTTCCCATCCTGTTATTGGCACCACTCTTCGTGTAGGGGCGACAAATTTACTATCGACACACCTCTCCTCGGGTGACTCACCTCTGTACCCAATATTAGGGAACCCTGCGTTTCCCCCGGGGCTGGAATCAGCGGAGTACAGGTCACTTGCATTGATGGGGAGGGACCGGGCCTCCCATTTTTTGGAGGGCACTCAGTGGCCCTCGATTCAAGCCCTGACTAGCGACGCGGGTCACTTCCAACTTCCGTTCTGGAAAGCGATTCGCCTACATCACTTCCTACATTCGTTAGCAAACCCGGCACAATATCAGCGAGACCTGACAACCTTTGAGGAGTACTGCAGGGACGAGGGGACATTGCCTCGAGTATTATCCAAGACGTATGCGCTACTGAACTCCCCTCCCACACAACCTGACTTGCCCTTCTTGCAGAAGTGGGAAACTGACTTACAGTGCTCATTTACCGACACTCAAAAACAGATGATAATTAGATTCTCCTTGAAAACATCGATATGTACAAAAGTTCAAGAACTTAACTATAAGATTTTAACCAGGTGGTACTACACACCCCAGGTCTTGCATAGATACTTCCCTACCTCCACAAACAAATGTTGGAGATGCCAGACAGAGGTGGGAACACTTCTGCATATCTTTTGGTCATGCCCCCGTTTGCATCAATTCTGGACGGCAGTTAGAACTGTCACACAGAAATTTACCGACCATGTACTTTGCGACAACCCCGCCTTCTTCTTGCTTCACGCCTCCTCAATACCGGCACGGAGCTACAAAAAGTCAATCATTCGGCACTTGCTGAACGCAGCCAAATCCTGCATCCCCCTTCGCTGGAAGAAAAGCTCACCCCCGTCAGTGGGGATGTGGTTGCGCAAAGTGGAGGATATCAAAAAATTGGAGGACTTGATCCTCACTGCCCAAAACAAACAGGAGAAGCATTCTAAGGCATGGAGGCTCTGGAACATCTTTATTTTCTCTGATGAAGGATCAGCCCTGCTTAACTCTTAATCTGGCGAGGGGTTACGGCCCGGCTAGCCACTGTGACGGGTGACACGCTCTCAGCCCCGGGTCACCCTCATCACCCTCACCCCCCCTTTTTTTTTCTCATCCCTTCCCCACTCCCCCCCCCTCTCTCCCATTTGCTCTTTCTCTTTTCCTCGCTCTTTTTTTTTTTCTCTCTCTTCTTTTCCTCTAGTGATTTTAGTTTTTTTTTTTCTCTCTTTATCTCTCCGTTTTCAAATTTATTTTCTTTTTTTTTCTCTTTTTCTTGTCTTTTTGATTATTAAAGGAGTCAGGAGACTTGGACAGGGCAATCGGACTCCGGTTAGTTGGGGAAGGACGATACCCTTTACTCAAACGACCCTAGAGTAATGTTGCACGTCTGAGGTGGTTTGCGGACGGATAGCCAAGAGCCCTGGGATTATAGTTTTCCTTGTAGCGGGGTCCAAATCAAATGAATGTCCAGCCCTGTCCCAGATAAATGTGTGTGAATTCTTTATGTTACACTCTATTAGTACGGTAATGCTATTATTTTATGTACGTATCCGTTTTTATTTTATGTCTGTCTTGATTTTTAAAAAAACAATAAAACGTTATATTTGAAAAAAAAAATTAATCTGAGTACAAAAATCCTATTTACTATATAATGTAGTGCAGCAGAGGGGTGGGCAGCATAGAAGCAAAGGCTAACCTGCCCTAGAAAAAATACTTTGTATTACCTGCAGCTCATGAATACACAACCACGTGAAGGACCCAACAAATTAAGCTGGCATAGGACGAGGGCTGAAAATCGGCCTGGTAGAACAGACTAGGTGGTAGCCATAAAAGTTGGGAAAGGATGCTATATGTTGAAAAGAACCAGAAGTATTCGCAGATCTTGTGGTGAATGCCTTGACAGAAAAGGTTGGAACTTTATCGTAAATGCCATACATTTTCACCCAAAATGATGGTATAAAAAGCTGTTTTTTCTTTTTTCTGTCGGTAAATTTTGTAAATTAGTTATTTTTTATTTTTTTTGTCTCCTTCACTGATGGGCTCTGATGAGGAGGCACTAATATGCCACACTGATAGGTGGCACTGGTGGACACTCGCCACATACTCGGTCAGTAGTAGTGCTGATTCTTGGCAATTCCGTATTTACATGTGACTGGCTGTGATTGGACACAGCCGATCACATGGTTAAAGAGCCACGGCCGTGCCGTGTCCTAGCAGCACAGCGCAGCCACGATCGCCACACTGCACGCCCCCCGCGGGGCACGCAATAGCAGACGTTCTGGGGTCGCCGTCATATGACGTCCTCCCAGAACGAGAGCCTTACTGTCAGTTGACAGTGGGCGGGCAACAAGCGGTTAAACACTACCTTGGATCCTGTGTAAAATAAGGTTTTTTTTCAGGCCAAGGCCACCAGTTTGCCTTGCAGAGCTTAAAAGAAAAATCAGCTTGTGGATGAGAGAGGGTAACGTCTCGCATGTCGGTGAATCAGATTCAGATCCCACTGTGGGCACAGGGGACTGAATGGGGGAAATCAAGGAGTGAGAGGTAATTGGCTGCTGTAAGATAAACAGTGGTCCACACCCAGCTGCAAGAAGGGAAGGATTCGCCCAGAGAAATAACTCCTAGGGTGGGAAGCCCGACTACATGTACCTTTTACGAGGTGTAGCCGTCCAAACATTCAGAACATGTGCCTTACGAGGTGTAGCCTTCCTAACATTCAGAAATGCGTTTGGGGGCGCATTTTGCTGCTCCCCGAACACCTAGCAAAACAGCCTACAATGGATAGGATTGCAAGCGGACAGAAATTCCTGAATACAGAGATTTAGTATGAACAGGATAAAGGGTGGGTTTTACTTTCTGCACCCATGTGAAAGTTCCTGTATGGATGTTGTGATCACCACAGAAGATGCAGTAGCTGTGAATGACACTCCCTGTAACTCGGAGGAACGTCTGAGAGTCAGTGGGTCTTGTGGGAGATTGGACATTAGAGGCAGTGCAGTGCGCAAGTCCCTTCAGTGTAAATTCGGAGGCACCCCATTAGTGAGAAATAGGAGAGCAACAAAATTTTCCACAAAAAAGCACTATTTGCAAATTATACGCCGAGATGAGGCTGGAATTTTGTTTTAAGGCCCCATGCACATAGGGCGTTTTTACAGCCACGTTTTTTACAGCTTAAAAATGCCTGTCCATGTTTTGTAAAGATTTTTTGACCTTTTAAAAAAAATTAAAAAATGCTGGAGCTCAAAAACGCAATTGCAGCGTTTTTGCGTGTTTTCGCAGCGTTTATGCGCGTTTAATAGCATTGGGCGTTTTTGCAGCTCGAACCTGGAGCTCCAAAACGCACTGGAATTGGGGTTTTTTTGCAGCTGGAAAACGCCTATGCCACTTGGAGCTCATAAAAGCTCTATGTGTGCATGACACAATAGAATAACATGGATGGGCGTTTTGCAGCTGTAAAAGAAAACGTCTAACACTGCTAACAGCAGCTGCAAAAATGCCCTGTGTGCATGGGGCCTAAGACTTTCTTTTCACCATAGAGAATTGAGCTGCTGATGTTTGTAATTTGGTGGACACTGTTTTTTGGTGAATTGCTTTGTATATTCCAGCTTACAATAGATAGGCATTCTTAGATTTAAAATGGATATATGCATTTTAAATATATCTATATAAATATAATTGTGTGCGTGTGTGCCTTATTTTACTCAACTCCCTGACAGGTTGTGTTTTTTTTTTTGTTTTTTTTTTCTTCTCTTGCCATTAGGTGGCCGCTCTAGGTACCGCACTATCCCCACTAATAACAACCCAAACATGATGTACCAAGAAGAATGCGAGAGAAGAATGCGTGGCAAAGAAATGGGCAGACGTGATATGCGGAACAACAGAGATGTTGGGCTTTCTAGCAATGGGTCTGGAAGGGGCCAAGGTCGACAGGGCTATGGCTATGGAGGGCAGAATACAAACTTTCAACCTACCCAGTATGGCTACGGGCAGGGCGCTTTTACGGCAGGGGCACCGGCAAGCTATGGTGCAGCAGCATACGGTCAAGCACCACAGCCGCTGATGTCCCAGCAGTTCGCCCCGCCCGCGGCCTCTTTACTGAACTACATGAATCAAGCAACTAGTTATCAGTACCCACCCCCTCCCCCACCTCCACCTCCCCCCTCTCGAAAGTGAGCCTGTAGTTGGATTGTATACTTCTTCTTTTTTTTTTCTTTTTTTTTTTTTTTAAATCTTGTTTCAGTTTTGTAATGTTCTTTGTCAATTTTCCCTTTTTTATCTTGAGTAATAAGCTGAAGTTGAGGGAGCAGTTTGTCAGTACCTCATGTTCAGTGTGATCCAGGGTTTCAGGACCAGTCATTTTTATAGCTTGCTTTGTTGGCAATTGTGGTCATCTGCACTAGAAATCTTTTGACTTATGGTAAATGGTCAGGTCTTTATACACCTGACCTTACCCCTTCCCGCTCAGTCCTGCCAAATTTGTGATGCATTCAAGGACTGTGGTATCAATATTTAGAAGATTTTTATTTCATTTTTAACTTTTACAGGTAGGTAAAGGCTTCATTACAATAAAACCCATTGACACCCTCTCCCCATCTTGGTATTGTCAGTATTCATGGTTCATCCCAATTTCAACAGAAGAATTGTAGAAACCTTGGCAACATTTTTAAGGAAGTAGACCCTGCCATGCAGTGGTGTCCTGACCAATATCTCGGGTGGAGAAGGGGCTGTGGGACATATATTATATATATATATATATATATATATATATATATTTCCATTTTTTCCCCCCCTAAATACACAGGTAGGTCCACCCATTATTGTGTGTTAGTTTGCTTGGCCCTTTATACCATGGCTCTTTTGGGATTTTTTTTCTCTTCCCCTCCCCCCTTATTTTTTTTAATGGGTGTCAAGTTCCACACAGCAATTTCTCTTTATTCTATATTTCAATCTTACTGCAGAATTTGTATTTTTTTCCATTTATTTTTTATTTTTTTTTGTAAATAAAATGTCCAAAAGTGTGGTTAGTTATTTTTTTTTTTTTTAAGTACTGGTTAGTCATTGCACACAAGGAGCAGATTTTGATACCCCTTTCACACTGAGGCAGTTTTCAGGTGTTTTAGAGCTAGTAATAGTGCCTGAAAACTGCCTCCCATTCATTACAATGGGTGCTTTCACATGGGAAGAAAAGAGCCCTGGACTGCCGCACTCTGTTAACAATTTATTCTTCAAAAAATGGTTGTATAAAATCCAAAATGAATCCAAAACAAACAAAACAGACAGTGGTCATGCAGGGGGTAGGTGGCTAACGCGTTTCACGTCAGATATTGACGCTTACTCATAGCTATGAGTAAGCGTCAATATCTGACGTGAAACGCGTTAGCCACCTACTCCTGCATGACCACTGTCTGTTTTGTTTGTTTTGGATTCATGGATTGATTTTGGATTTTATACAACCATTTTTTGAAGAATAAATTGTTAACAGAGTGCGGCAGTCCAGGGCTCTTTTCTTCCCATGCATTAGTGCAGAGCCAGCACCTGTTTGAATATCAGGGCGGGAGCAACCATTTGGAGTTCTTACAGCTTTGAGCGGCACTTTTTTTCTTCAATGGGTGCTTTCACACCGGGTGATGCCCATGTGGGACGTTTGGAAAAGTCCTGCAAGCAGCATCTTTGGGGAGGTTTGGGAGCGCTATATACAGTGCTCACAAAATGCCCCTGCCCATTGCAATGGATGGGCAGTGCTTCCAAAGTGCCTGAAAAGCGTTTCGGAAGCGCCGCAACCCCTTTTTTGGGGTTAAAAGCACCGCTAAAATGAGTGGCGCTTTACCACTAACGGCCGGTGCTTTCAGTGAATACTTCAAAATACTTAAATTTAAGTGAAAAATTAGCTTTTACCCTTTTTGAGGCATTGGTTTAATAGCAGTCACATGACCACTGTAATACTGTTGTGTATCTGATATCAACTTGGAGGACTGCAACTTCCAGCAACATGGCAGCCTCTACATAGGAGACTGGGGAAGGGGTGTGGTTTACTTTATAGAACATCCCAGGACACTGGCTATCTTTGTACTTTTCATGAGTTAGGCTGCTATCATCTTCAATTGGTTGGACACTAGCAGAAAACTGAAGATTTGCATAGTTGGGGTGGTATTTTTCCTTTTTCTTTGCTAAAATCATAAAATTGTGGCTATTTCTGTGTAGTCTCTGAACAGAAATGGTGAATGTCCCTGTTGAAGTTTTACTATTCTTTAGAGGTTGGCCGATATTTGGCCATTTTTACTAAATCGGCATCGGACGATCATTATCAAAATTAGGCCGAAATTTTACGCTGGCCGTTCCTCCTGTCCTTCCTTCTCCACACTCCGCAGCTCTGGCAGCATCAAGCGCCGCGCTGAGTGTGTGAACAGAGAGGAGAGAGAGAGGAGCTGTCAGCTCGATGTCGGGGGTGGGCGGGACCCGGCTGGGGTGGGCGGGACCCAGCAGCTATATTACACCCTCAACTTGCTCTCCTTCCTGGTGTAGCAGATCACTTCACCTTCTTTCTTGTTACTTTTACTATGGTCAGTCCAGGCAGCTCATCTCCGCTCCTCTCTGTCTACACTTCTCTCTCTGCCTTTGCTGCATGATCACACAGTAAGTCAGCACCGATCCTCCTCGCTCCCCTGCCTAGTTCATTTTTTCCCTTCTTCTCTTATCTGCTGTCCTCTCCATAAATCTTCACTACACATATCATGCTGCCTCCTGTCTCAGCTCAGTATTCCACACACAGATCTTACACCCTTTCCATCCCAGTTTGCTTTTAGCTCTCATAATTGTCCTGTCCCCACCATGCAGCCTAGCACATACCCTGCATTCTGTCACTAATGAAGACATTAGCACATAAGTTTACCACCTCAACCTCCTCACCGATTCTCTCTTTTTCTAATATCTTAAGCTTAACCCCCCCCCCTTCACATTGTAGCAATTTGTCATGCAATATAAGTCACATCCTATTGCCGGCAAGGCACTGTTCAAATCAATGCGACACTGACTTTGAAACGCTGCATCAATTTGAAAAAGTAGTACATGCACTACAGATGTCTTCAAAGTCACAACCCAAAGTCGCACTGAGATGCAGTTTTGAAATTGTGCGATTTCAGGTTAAGTCGCACAATTTCAAAGCCACAGTCAATGTGAACGGGGGCTAATAGTAGGTTCACACTGGTGTGCTGTGGTCTGGCCACAGTGCGATTGTATATTCAGTTTACCCAGAGTTTTAGGTGCGCTCCCATTCAATTCTATTAGACTGTCTGTTTTCACGAAAGAAAATTACAGTCTTGCATGCTGCATCTTTGATGCGCAATCAGAAAACACACAGTCCACTAGAATTCATCAGGAGCACACCTAAAACTGCAAGTAAATCACACATACAATCGCACTGTGGTCAAACCAAAGCGCACCAGTGTGTAACCGCTTTACGGCTAGGTTCACGCGCAGTCAGGATCATGCACAAAATTGTGGTTTTCTTGACAAACACAGAAGTGCACTGTCTTTTAGTAGATACACAGCAGTGCCATTGATAGTTAAAGGCACCCACACACATCTTCTAACCCACACATGTGGTTTGGTACAGGACATTTTTAGAAAAGGGTCTTGGACTTCCTTTCCACATTTACAAATTGGCACCACTGACCACTACCCCATATGTGTGCACCCATTACTCTCGGGTTGCTGCAGTGCAACACTTTAAGTACTATTATAGTGCATGTCACAAACCTTACTCAGCGGGGGGATCGTTCCTCTGATCCCCCGCTGAGCAGGCGAATGACAGCTCCGTCTCGCTCACTGTGCTGAGATGGACCTGTCAGAGACCCGCTCTCCTCTATGGGGAGATCGGATGAAAACGGATCGATAGGCTTTCCATCTGTCTGGATTTCACTGACAGGATCGGATATCAGCGGGTGTCAGCGGACATGTCACTGCTGACATCCGCCGCTCCATAGGAGTGAATGGAGGTTCCGATCAGGTCCGCCTGAAAAACTGACAGACAGACCTTATCGGAAAGCCTGTGTGAAAGGGGCCCAAGCCCGAACCTGGGGGGGCGCACTTTGCCCTGGGCGCTGGATGACCTTGTCCCAGCACTGGTTACAGTTACACTCGGCTTAGTGTGAAACTTGCCAGTGTCAGTGCCATCTGTCCACCTGTCGGTGCCACCGCAAATCAGTGCCGCCAGCCGGTGCCACCCACCACTGGCAGCCAGTGCCAACCAGTTCCAATTGCCAGTGCCACTGCCAATCAGTTCCAAACCAGTGCCATCTGTCAGTTCCAAACCAGTGCCATCTGTCAGTTCCAAACTAGTGCCATCTGTACTGAGGACATCAAGTGTGTGCTAGAGTGACAGGAGTAAGCAAGGAGTGGAGTGGGTGAGTTTATTTTTATTTTTTAAATCGGCCACAAAAATCGGCATCATATATCGGCCGCCCCAATTTCTAAATATCGGCATCGGCCAGAGAAAAAACCATATCGGTCGATCTCTACTATTATTCGTACCTGGCAGTAGACGAGAAGGTCCCTTTGTTCCCTGGTCCAAATGTCCTAGTGTGCTCCCCCTTCCTTTGACCGAAATTTTTACATTGCTTGTGTGCCAAATCACAGTGGTGGAGGTTAGGTGCAGTCTGGAAAGTTTTTGGCTGCCAAAGGCTGGGAACATGGAGGGCGCTGGAGTGCAAGCCATAGATTTTTTAGGTGGAGTTGACTAGCAGCCACCATATTGACTTCCAGTACAACAGAACCATTTGGTTTATTAACTACTTAAGCCCCAGACCATTTTGTAGCTAAAGGACCAGAGGTGTTTTCAGAATTTTGCACTGCGCTGCTTTAACTGTAAATTGTGCGAACATGCAATGTTGTACCCAAACAAAATTTGCGTCCTTTTCTTCCCACAAATAGAGCTTTCTTTTAATGGTATTTGATTGCCTCTGCGATTTTTATTTTTTGCGATATAAACGGAAAAAGACCGAAAATTTTGAAAACAAATGATATTTTCTACTTTTTGTTATAAGAAAAATCGAATAAACTCAATTTTAGTCATACATTTAGGCCAAAATGTATTCAGCCACATGTTTTTAGTAAAAAAAATGTCAATAAGCGTATATTTATTGGTTTGCGCAAAAGTTATAGAGTTTACAAACTAGGGTACATTTTCTGAAATTTACACAGCTTTAAATTTATGACTGCCTATCTCATTTCTTGAGGTGCTAAAATGACAGGGCAGTACAAACCCCCCCCCCCAAATGACCCCATTTTGGAAAGTAGACATCCCAAGGAAATTGCTGAGAGGCATGTTGAGCCCATTGAATATTTTTTTTTTGTCTCAAGTGATTGAATAATGACAAAAAAAAAAAAATTACAAAAAGTTGTCACTAAATGATATATTGCTCACACATGCCATGGTTATATGTGGAATTGCACCCCAAAATACATTTTGCTGCTTCTCCTGAGTACGGGGATATCACATGTGTGGGACTTTTTGAGAGCCTAGCCGCGTACAGGCCCCCGAAAACCAAGCACCGCCTTCAGGATTTCTAAGGGCGCAAATTTTTGATTTCACTCCTCACTACCTATCACAGTTTCGAAGGCCATAAAATGCCAAAATAGCACAAAACCCCCCCCAAATGAACCCATTTTGGAAAGTAGACACCCCAAGCTATTTGCTGAAAGGCATGTTGAGTATTTTACAGCTCTCATTTGTTTTTGAAAATGAAGAAAGAAAATAATTGTTTTTTTTTTTGTTTTTTGTTTTTTTTTCAATTTTCAAAACTTTGTGACAAAAAGGGAGATCTGCAACATACTCACCATACCTCTCAGCAAATAGCTTGGGGTGTCTACTTTCCAAAATGGGGTCATTTGGGGGGGTTTTGTGCCATCTGGGCATTCCATGGCCTCCGAAACTGTGATAGGCAGTGAGAAGTGAAATCAAAAATTTACACCCTTAGAAAGCCTGCTTGGTTTTTGGGGTCCTGTACGCGGCTAGGCTCCCAAAACGTCTCACACGTGGTATCCCCGTACTCAGGAGAAGCAACAGAATGTATTTTGGGGTGTAATTCCACATATGCCCATGGCATGTTTGAGCAATATATCATTTAGTAACAACTTTGTGCAAAAAAATAAATTATTTTTCCGCAACTTGTGTCAACATATAAAATATTCCATGGACTCGACATGCCTCTCAGTATATAGCTTGGGGTGTCTACTTTCCAAAATAGGGTTATTTGGGGGGGTTTTGAACTGTTCTGGCATTTTATACACAACATTAGGAAGCTTACATCCACTCTTCTAGCCACTTGAAGACAAAGCCCTTTCTGACACTTTTTGTTTACATGAAAACATATTTTATTTTTTTGCAAGAAAATTATGTTGAACCCCCAAACATTATATATATTTTTTAAAGCAAAGGCCCTACAGATTAAAATGGTGGGTGTTGCATTTTTTTTTTCCACACAGTATTTGCGCAGCGATTTTTCAAATGCATTTTTTGGGGAAAAAATACACTTTTTTAAATTTAATGCACTAAAACGCACTATATTGCCCAAATGTTTGATGAAATAAAAAAGATGATCTTAGGCCGAGTACATAGATACCAAACACGACATGCTTTAAAATTTCGCACAAACGCGCATTGGCGACAAACTACATACTTTTTTAAAAGCCTTTATAGGTTACCACGTTAGATTTACAGAGGAGGTCTACTGCTAAAATTACTGCCCTCAATCTGACCTTTGCGGTGATACCTCACATGCATGGTGCAATTGCTGTTTACATATGACGCCAGACCGACGCTTGCGTTCGCCATTGCGCAAGAGCAGGACAGGGGTGCTTTTTTTTTATTATTATTATTAATTTTGCTTTTTTATTTTATTTTTAAACTGTTCCTTCCATTTTTTTTTTTTTTATCATTTTTATTGTTATCTCAGGGAATGTAAATATCCCCTATGATAGCAATAGGTAGTGACAGGTGCTATTTTTTTGAAAAAACTGGGGTCTATTAGACCCTAGATCTTTCCTCTGCCCTCAAAGCATCTGACCACACCAAGATCGGTGTGATAAAATGTTTTCCCAATGGCGCTTTTTATATCCGGGGGGGGGGGACATTCCCTCCCACTGCTTGTAAAAGCAGTCCAGAGGCTAATTAGCCGCTAGGATTGCTTTTACATGAAAGCCGGCCGCTGGCTGAAAAGGATGATACCTAAACCCTCAGGCATCAATCTGGTATAACTATTCAAAGTCCAGCAACATACCAGTACGTTGCTGGTCCTTGTTGGACATGTATTGTAATCTTTTTTTTCATGCAGCCTGTCGGCTGAACGAAAAAAAGAGATTGATCGATGGGTATGCCCACCATTAAAATACCGCCACCGATCCACCCACTTCTAATGATGGGCATACATGCACCATTTATATATGCCGAAGCATTGGAGCATCCTCCCGCAAAAATGCCACACACACATGGTCGGACTTTTCCACGGGCAAGCCTCCGTCGGAATTTCGACCGTATGTACGCGGCATTAAGAGCAAAATCGCTCCTCCGCCCCTGCTGCCCCAATGCTTCGGCATGTATCCTTTTTTTTTTAACTGGTGGTGAAATCCCCTCCTACAGCACTGGAGTCGCAGGGATCAGGCCTGTCTCTGCGAACGCTGCAGTTATGTGTGTTGTGTTTTGTAAGTGACAGTGATCGATCGATACTGCGCTTGGGTGGCCTGGGCTGGACGGAGGGGCAAAACGCAGGTGCTAGCAGGTATCTGGGCTGATCCCGCTAACACTGCGTTTTTGGGAACCCTAAACTGCTGGGGACACTAGTATAGATCAGATCAGATATTGATCTGTTCAGATACTATACCACTAAGGGGGGTGTATGCTTCACGCGTGGGTGTTAGCGTTACTGGCACTAACCTGACGCTGCCTGGGGTGTGACGCAGGGGCAATTAGGGGGTAAAACCCTTTATTAGATAATATATGGGGGTACCTGACGCTATAAAAACCTGCAGCGAACCTAAAAAAATAACTGGCTATCTATCAGCACCAGCATAACTAATACAGCGATCAGAAAAACGATCGCTTAGTGACACTGGCAAAAGGGGGTGAAAGGGTTACCTGGGGGGGGGTGATCAAGGGATTAAACCTTTATTAGGTAATATATGGGGGTACCTGACGCTATAAAAACCTGCGGCAAACCTAAAAAAAATAACTGGCTACCTATCGGCATCACCGACAATAAGACAGCGATCAGAAAAACGATCGCTTAGCGACAGTGGTGATAGGGGGCGAAAGGGTTACCTGGGGGGCGATCAAGGGGGTTAAACCTTTATTAGGTAATATATGGGGGTACCTGACGCTATAAAAACCTGCGGTGAACCTAAAAAAAATAACTGGCTACCTATCGGCATCACCGACACTAAGACAGCGATCAGAAAATCGATCGCTTAGCGACAGTGGTGATAGGGGGTGAAAGGGTTACCTGGGGGGCGATCAAGGGGGTTAAACCTTTATTAGGTAAAATATGGGGGTACCTGACGCTATAAAAACCTGCGGCGAACCTAAAAAAAATAACTGGCTACCTATCGGCATCACCGACAATAAGACAGCGATCAGAAAAACGATCGCTTAGCGACAGTGGTGATAGGGGGCGAAAGGGTTACCTGGGGGGCGATCAAGGGGGTTAAACCTTTATTAGGTAATATATGGGGGTACCTGACGCTATAAAAACCTGCGGTGAACCTAAAAAAAATAACTGGCTACCTATCGGCATCACCGACACTAAGACAGCGATCAGAAAATCGATCGCTTAGCGACAGTGGTGATAGGGGGTGAAAGGGTTACCTGGGGGGCGATCAAGGGGGTTAAACCTTTATTAGGTAAAATATGGGGGTACCTGACGCTATAAAAACCTGCGGCAAACCTAAAAAAAATAACTGGCTACCTATCGGCATCACCGACACTAAGACAGCGATCAGAAAATCGATCGCTTAGCGACAGTGGTGATAGGGGGTGAAAGGGTTACCTGGGGGGCGATCAAGGGGGTTAAACCTTTATTAGGTAAAATATGGGGGTACCTGACGCTATAAAAACCTGCGGCGAACCTAAAAAAAATAACTGGCTACCTATCGGCATCACCGACAATAAGACAGCGATCAGAAAATCGATCGCTTAGTGACACTGGCAAAAGGGGGTGAAAGGGTTACCTGGGGGGGCGATCAAGGGGTTAAACCTTTATTAGGTAATATATGGGGGTACCTGACGCTATAAAAACCTGCGGCGAACCTAAAAAAAATAACTGGCTACCGATCGGCATCACCGACAATAAGACAGCGATCAGAAAAACGATCGCTTAGCGACAGTGGTGATAGGGGGTGAAAGGGTTATCTGGTGGGTGATCAGGGGGTTAAACCTTTATTAGGGGGGGTTAGGGGGCTACACTGGACCTAAAACTAACTGTAGTGACACTTTTACAGTCACAAATGTCACTGATTGCAGTGATCAGTAAATAAATGGTCACTGCAATCAGTGACACTGTGACTGGGGGGTGATCTGGGGGGGCGATTTATGTTCCTATGTGTCCTGGTGTCAGTGTACTGTTTGTGCACTAACCTGTGTGTCTTCTCTTGTACGGCGCTCGGTATATGTGAGTGCCGCATGAGAGATGACATCACTTCCTCTGCCTGTGTAAACATTACACAGCAGAGGAAGCGTTCTCATTCGCCGGGAGCGATCGCGAGGGGGTGGGCGGAATCTAACGGCTGTCCCCTCATCCCGGATTGCTCCCCAACGAATAACGACCGCTCACTGTATAGAAGGGGGGTCCGATCGGACCCCCCAACTATACAAAGGCAGTTACGTACACTGTACGTGATTGTGCCTGTCGGTGCCATTCTGCCGACGTATATATACAGAGAGCGGTCGTTAAGTGGTTAAACCAGTGTGCTCTGGAGGATCTTGGATTGGATAAGTACTACTGTACACCGCTATTACAGGGAGATAGACTACAGGTAAAAAAGGCAGGACAGTGGGTTACAAGCTGCTACCTTGTTTTGAGGGTACAGACACCTCTTGGCTGATGGGCTGCTCATTGGTATTACTCATTCTGTATTGTGAGTAGTCCAGGTTTTTTGAGCTGGTTTGTTTGTCAATTTTCCCACAATTTTCTTTGTCAACAAGCCCACAACCCTGGATACCCAGGTAAGGTGGAGAGCATTCCCATATTTCTTCATCATGTAAGAAGGAACCTAAACTGGAGCTTCCCTTGCACTGTATCCTCGGGTCAGTTTGTTCCATATAGCTTGGATTCCACTCACTGGTCTAGTTCTCAGGAACCTTCCTCCAGCTTCTTTGTGTCAAGGGGAGGAATTATCATCTGCTCTTACTGGGTTACAACACTAGCTTTCAGGAATCCTTCGATTAATAGACTGTTGGTCACAAGCAGAAGCATTCTTCTTTCCCTTCCTGAAGTATAACTGAATGCAAAACATTCATTTTTAGTTTTTGGATAGAGTTCAAAAAGGATTAGAGTGCTTGTCAGGTTTTTATTGCTGTCTGTGCTCCCATTAACGACTTCAATACCAGGCACTTTCACCCTCTTCCTCCAGGCCACTCAATCTGTCATACTTCGAATGACAAATGCGTGGTCTTGCAACACTGTATCCATTTTTTTCCCCCCCACACAAATAGAGCTTTCTTTTGGTGGTATTTAATGCCCACTGGTTTTATTTTTTGCTAAAAAAAATCTGAAAATAAACTGTTTCTCTTACAAAATTTTGCGAGTCATTTTTTTCCTGCACTGATGAGGCTGCACAGATAATCAGTGCCCTGATTCTCTGTGTACATGTCCCTGTGACACCTGTCAATTGTGACAGCGCATGAGGAAAGTACTGCCGATAATCAGCAAGTGTGTTTACATTGTGAGCAGCTGTGATTGGACACCGCTGATCACATAGTAAAGGGCCGCTATGATTGGCCCCCCTTACTGTGATCAGCTCTGTCTGAAAGAGCTCTCTGCAGGCTGAGGACTGAGAGCTGAGCTAACAGTGGTGTTAATGGCTCAGTTCTTTTTCTTGGAGGCTTAGGTGCCAACTGCTGCAGAGATCAGTGCTGCAGCCATTTATGTGAGTATTGTGGTGGACCGCCTTGTAGTGCAAAGTGGATTTGCCTTTAGTAAATCAACCCCAGAGTATCATTACTTTTATAAAAGAAAGGAATACAACAAGCTCAGAATAAAAGAAGAACCCCTGGGACACTTGCTGGGGCCCCCATAGAGGAAGGAGCCAACTAAACTTTAGAATTGTAAAAGTCTAGCCATCACTAACTGCGGAGGAGCAAGGCCAGGCATGTCCAGCCAGTTCTGACAGATGAGGTTAAACTTCCTCATCACAGTCTGGTGCCATTAACATATTTAGCCTACTGTGTTCTTGTAGGCGATATCCAGAACTAGGCAATTCGCTTCCCAGCCAAGTACAACAACCTAGTGATCATGATATAGCATTTTGGGTAGCACCAGATGTGTATGAAATCATCTCTATGCACCTTACATTTAGGACATGTGGCGTATCGCTCTAGCTCCATTCAAACAATCGATCAGGTGTACGGTATGCTCTATGGAGGATCAAACCTTTGCTGGCATTAGCCTGCAGGACCTCCAACACCAATGAGAATCTAGATACAGTTAGAGTAATTGCTTTTAAATCTGCAGTGCATGCTGGAGGTACTGCTAGAATTGTTTAGGGGACAATGAGAATTCCACGCATAAGTGATCATAAACCTTAAGGGTGTTACCAATGAATATTTGGGAAAAAATCCAGATCCCTTTGTTTACATATGAAAAAAACAAAATTTATGCCATAAGGGAGTAAAATCCAAAGAGCCAGTGATAGAAAGTTTCTCTTCAGACGCCTGCCACACTCTCTTGAAGAGAACTGCCGTAAGGGAGGATGGGGTAATGCTCGGAGGTCAATCTCTAAATGAGCGCTAGCTGAAAGGGTAAGGTACACCAGTTGAGCTATAGGGTCTGTAGTATTAGGCTGGGCTCACACTGGCAGAGGGTGAGGAAAGATACCCTCAAAAAAGGGGGTCCATACCCTCAAGAAGAGAGGTGGGAACACAGCGGAGTATGCCTAAGATGAGCTTTATTGAAAATTTGCACACAAATAAACAATTTGTAAACATTCACTAAAGATGGCAAAAAAGTTTAAAACGACAATTGTCCTAAAAACACACTCCCGGGATACCAGCCATGTCACTTCCATCCATACAAGACACTAAACAGGTCAGTAAAGATGACACGTGAAAATGGGTCCTGGAAAACCTACGGGGCACCCAGGCCCACCCTGTGTCTCCAAAATTGGTAAAATCTATACCGAACCTGCAATCATGTACATCTTATCCTGATTGTGTAAAAACTTAATGGATGACACCTACAAAAGGGTCTGGAGGGCTCCTGGGAAACCCACGGGGCACTTGTAACTGAATGCTAGGTGCCTACCTTGAGGACATCCAGGCCCACTTATGCCCTGTGTCATCACTAGTAAGTGCAAAGGTGGGAGTCCCTGGCAGACCAGCATAGAAATACAGCAGTGGATGTTATATCCAAGTTCTTAGTTCCTGTCATGTGTCTGCACAAACCCAACAAAGGGCAGCAACATAAGGGCTCAAAACTGAAATGGATGGGATTCAATATCAAGATGTATGGCATAGAGATGAATGATGCAAATGGTGATGGGGAAATTCAAGTGTTGTCACTGGGTATCAAAGTGCAACTCCAGGCTATTCACGTAGATTTGTGACAAAATCGGTAATCACATCACCCCAGTCTGCGGGGAGGCCCTCACTAAGATGCACAGGGCACCGACGATATTTCTCTTCAGCGAGGAGGTAGGACTCGCATGTAGTTGTCCACCATCTTCTGTAGTGGGGGGAAACCCTCCTGCATCCGCTTGTCGCTGTTGCCCGCTGATGTTGGTGCTGCCAGTCACTCCGGCTCCCCTGTTGCAAGCTTAGTGTACATCCATCTTCGGCCGGCTGCTCCCTTTCATTTTTTCTCTTTTCGTCCATGGACGGACACAGCTCCTTAATTCTTGACAGTTGGGTTATGTTCCTGTTCATAGGAGAGGACTAGGCAGAACATGTTAGTTATATTAAAACATGAAACTTTAACAGAGTTGAACAGCCCTGCCCAGGGGCGGTCCTTCTGTACATAACCCTCCTACCTGCAGTCAGCAGCCTCAGTTTTTTTTCTGCCTAGCAGAGGAGAGGACGTGGCTCCCTTTTGGGACCTGAGTCCTGAAGAAATTTTTAATTTATTTTATTTTATTTTTAAGATCTTCTATCAACTGCCGGCTGGGAATGACAGGCAGGATATTATAGATCCTTGTAGTCCCCCCAGTCCGGCCATTGAGCGTGTTACAGTCCCTTGCAAATAGGCGTCGGGTCTGTCACGACATACCCCATGACTCCAGGGGTGGCCGGTGAGCTTCTGCTCCAGGGTCCACATATGACCGGGCGTCTTGCTGTCTCACTCACAGTGGACTGGGCTGACAGCTACTCCGTACCGCTCGGTTGTAGGCCTGTCAGGAACGCACCAGCAGGTCCTCATTTGGACGGGTGTGTACAGTTCCCCCTGCCTTGGCGGGTGTGAACAGCTGGGCATTCCTGGGAAAGGGGGTTCTCCTGTCCTCCCCTTCCCTGTTTTCTGTCACCTTTATCCCTTCTGCCCCAGCGGGGCTGGCTGCGACCGGGGTGTACCTGTGGGGGCTCCGGGTCCTGGTGGGGGTCCGTGTGGTGTCGTAGCTCGTTCCTCTGTGGGGGGTGCTCTTCTCCGGGGAAGCCCATGCCTGGCCTTCTCATCCACATTGCGGTGCTCGGGCACCATTTTGACAGCGCTGGCGCCATTTTCAAGGTGTTTTCTATTACATTGCTTTTTCCCATTGGCGACCATCTTGCCGTGGCCGCACTCTGGCGCAGTTGCTATTGCGGGCAACCATTTTCTTGTGGTCGCGCCCTTTCATGAGGTGTCCGGCGGCCATCTTTGGCGCAGTGTGGGCCTATAGTGCTGGCTCCTGGATGGCAAGCACGATTATCCTCACAACTTCCCTCACTGTTTCCACACATTGCTTATAGAGAAGCATGGATATTACAGTGATACACAGTCTTAGTGTATAGAGTGGACAATGGCGCTAAGCCATCTCATTCTGGGCAGGTGTGTCCCCTGGGTGACCCCCCGGTCAGTGCAGCACGGAGGGGTGGAACTTTGGTCATTAGTTTGACTAGTCCTGAGAGCTTTCTGTGTGAAATGGAGTCAGTATCTGAGAGGCAACAGCCAGTGTCCCTGCACCTGTGGTTTCCCACATTTCCTGAGGGATGCTCTGACTCTGACAGGACCACTGTTCTGAAGGTCAGAGGTTGTTTTTTGTGTGCAGTTTGGAGCTTGCTTCGGCAGCACTTATACTCAGATTGGATTCAGAGAGGATTAAGCGCCCTCTGCGCCATAGTTTATACATACACAATTATGTTTATAGTGTCTGCCTGGGTTTCCTCTGGGTGCTCCGGTTTCCTCCCACGCTCCTATGACATGCGCGCCTTCGGTGCAATGCATATTATAAACATAAACAATATGTTTATATACGACACTAAATACATTCACAGTATGTGTCTCTATGGTTACTCTCTGTGTCTGCGTGTGTTTCCTCCGGGTGCTCCGGTTTTCTCCCATGCTCAATGTCATGCGCTCCTTCGGCGCAATACACAGTATGAACATACGCAATATGTTTATACACAACACTGAATGTATGTATTATTGCTCTCTGTGTCTGCGTGGGTTTCCTCCGGATGCTCCGGTTTCCTCCCACGCTCCAATGGTATGTGCGCCTTCTGGGCTATGCACAGCATAAACATGTTCAATATGTTTATTCACACATACTAAAATACATACACCGTATGTCTATGTACTATGCTCTCTGTGGCTGAGTGGGTTTCCGCCCACGCTCAAATTGTGCGTTTTGGCGCAATACACAGTATAAACTATGTGTTTGTACAATCTGCACTTATCAATGAAGTAGCTGCTGGAAGGTGTCAGTCCCTTTTTTGGGTCACACTTGACCCACTCTATTGAAGATAGAAGACGACTCTTCATAGATGGGGACTGGGTTTGTCGCAGAGGTCCTTTTTGATCCCTCAACGCACGTTATTCCTTGTAGAGCATTTTCATAAGGATATGTGTTTTTGCCTATGAAGTTAACCCCTGGTATCAGGGGTACCACTTTCCCGGCAGGGGGGGGGGGTCACCTGCCTTTTCGGAGGTGATCAGAAGGACTGTGTTCGCCATGCTGAGGTCAGCGTTACGCCCGTTAGGGGCTGCGTCTCTGGTGTCTCTGACACTCAATGACTGGGCAAAGCTTTTGTACCAGGCAGTGGAGGAGCATCAGCTTCCTCTATAAGCCGACCAGCAGGTGCACTGCGACTGATTTAGCCTCTAGGGCCTCTGTGTCCGGGGTTGTTTTGCGCCACCTGAAAAGGCTGATATACTGGTCCGCTGACCGAGTTTCTAGGGAAGCTCTGACGGATTTGCCTTTCTTTGGCCAACGGTAGGTAAGCGGTAAGCTGGGACCTTCCTTCTCTAATATATTTCAGTGTTTCTTGGGGGTTGTCATACCCATACCGCTGCAGGACAGATTCAGATCTGTTCATGGCTCTTAGGCCTCAATGCCATGAATGCCTTTGTGTAGCCGTCCGGTTTTTCCGAACATGGAGTTTGTGAAGTGGTCGCTTAATAAAAGATCGATGTTTTCTTTCTTATTCACCGGATGGTTTCTTTGTCCTACAGTCTCGTCTGACTGCCCTGATGGGGCAGTTCAAGACTGGGTGGGGATTTGGACATTCAGGATGGAGTCAGTTCGCTCCATCCAGGGACGTCCCTGGACTTCAGGGACGCGAGCTGGCATGTCCCCAGATGCGACAGGCACCAGAGGTTCCTGTGATTAGCGGTGAGGGAGAACCACTATTAATTTATGACTCTCCTTTTTGACCTAGCGGCACCGGGAGTTTTCACCAGGGTGCTCCCTTCAATTCTAGCCTTGCTGAGTCAACATGGCATTGTCATCATTGGTCTCTGCATGGTCTTCTTTTATAACCTGTTTTCAGTTTAGAATTAAAGGAAGACATGTCTATAGTCAGTAAACATCCTGGGGCTGGTTCTGTGCTCATCAGAGGCGAGAATTTTTCTTCCTCCAGAAAAGTTGTGGATGCTCCAGGGGGCAGTGAAATGGGTCTCATGATGGCCTCCTTCGAGGCAGCACCGTTTGTCCGAGTCCACACTCGAAGGGGGGATTCGGTCCTATGGAACACATCCCCATTGTCTCTGGATCATCAGATTCAGATGAATCGCCTAGTCAGGGCCTCTCTAACTTGATGGCTGACATTCCGGCACTTCTGTCCGGGAAGTTTTTCCCTTCTTTTTTATTGAAGAGAGGTTGGGGGGTCCAGGTCGCTGGACTCTGAACGAATCACGTCTGCCGGTCAATGTTCTGGAACTTCGGACGATCAGGAAGTCCTGGAGACTACAAGGCCGCCCGATCAGGTTCCAGTTGGACAATGCCACGGCTGTGGCTTATGTCAACCTTCTGGTTATCCTGCGGTGGTCGGGAAGAAGCGTGCCGGCTCTGTCGGCCGTCTACATTCAGGGTGTAGAACTCAAACTGGCGGACTATTTGAGTCGCCAGTTGTTGAACAAGGGAAATGCTCTTGCACCCGGAGGGGTCTCTACTCCCTTTGCCGGAGGTGGACATCAGACGTGGACCTCCTGGCTTCGCGACTCGTTTGCATGATGCTGAGATTCGTGGTCCGGTCCAGTGATCCCTAGGCAGACGCGTGGAGGCTAGTTTATGCCTATCCTCCACTCAGGGGCGGGCTGGGGCAGGGGGCAGGAATGCTTTTTCCCCCCGGGCCGCTCTCATTTCCTGTAAAAAAGGCTGATGTGCGGCAAGCTGGGAACTGACCATGTGCAGTTGGCCGAGTGTTACTGCTCGGCGACTCCGGGGGAGGCTGGCAGGACTGGATAACAGCCCAGAAGCGTGCAGGAACGTTAGTGCTGTGAGCGGACATCTGTCCTATCACAGTGCTGTTCCCTGCTTCTGAGCTGACAGTCTGTGTACATTCACAGCAAAGCCGAATGGAAGGGGGTGGATCCGTTCTGCCTCCTCCAGCCCCCTCTCTCACTGTGAATAGGACGTGTGGGCGGGAACATTTAAAATGAGAGCACTGGCAGACAGTGTTCTGTATGGGACGCTCTGGAAGCTGGTTACTGAGCCTGCTGCTGGGATGTCCTTCCTTCCAAGTAAGTGAGCTGTGACAGACCTCTCCCTCCTCTCTCCCTTCCTGCTAGCTCCAAATTCCTCTCCCCCTCTCTCTGCAAATAAGGAGGTTTCTTTCAGCAGCCTGTGCAGTACCTGATCATGTGTGCTATGATGTGTGCTCACAATGGTGTGTGTGCTGCAGTGTTGGTGATCTCACTGTCTTGCATGAATGTCAGCCTCACTGTGCCCAATGAATGTCAGCCACACTGTGCCCAATGAATGTCAGCCTCACTGTGCCCAATGAATGTCAGCCGCACTGTGCCCAATGAATGTCAGCCTCAGTGTGCCCATGAATATCAGCCGCACTGTGCCCATGAATGTCAGCCGCACTGTGCCCATGAATGTCAGCCGCACTGTGCCCATGAATGTCAGCCGCACTGTGCCCATTTATGTCAGCCTCACTGTGTGCATTTTTGTCAGCCTCACTGTGCTCATTTATATCAGCCTCACTGTGCTCATTTATATCAGCCGCATTGTGCCCATTTTTGTCAGCCACACTGTGCCCATTTTTGTCAGCCGCACTGTGCCCATTTTTGTCAGCCGCACTGTGCCCATTTTTGTCAGCCTCACTGTGCCCATTTTTGTCAGCCTCACTGCCCATTTTTGTCAGCCTCACTGCCCATTTTTGTCAGCCTCACTGTGCCCATTTATGTCAGCCGCACTGTGCCCATTTATGTCAGCTGCACTGTGCCCATTTATGTCAGCCGCACTGTGCCCATTTATGTCAGCCGCACTGTGCCCATTTATGTCAGCCTCACTGTGCCCATTTATGTCAGCCTCACTGTGCCCATGAATGTCAGCCTCACTGTGCCCATGAATATCATCCTCACTGTGCCCATGAATTGCAGCCGTGCTGTGCCATCAATTGCAGCCACTGTGACTCCCCGGGTGCATTTAACCAGCACTCCCCCTGCCCACTCACTGTCTGACTGGCACTTTCCCCATCTTGGTGGCAGGTCAGGCAGCGGCAGACGGTGGTGAGCTGTATGTCAGCCTCACTGTGCCCAATGAATGTCAGCCGCACTGTGCCCAATGCATGTCAGCCGCACTGTTTCCAATGAATGTCAGCCTCACTGTGCCCAATGAATGTCAGCCTCACTGTGCCCAATGAATGTCAGCCTCACTGTGCCCAATGAATGTCAGCCTCACTGTGCCCAATGAATGTCAGCCTCACTGTGCCCAATGAATGTCAGCCTCACTGTGCCCATTTATGTCACCCGCACTGTGGCCATGAATGTCAGCCGCACTGTGCCCATTTATGTCAGCCGCACTGTGCCCATTTACAGTGCCTTGCGAAAGTATTCGGCCCCCTTGAACTTTTCATCCTTTTGCCACATTTCAGGCTTCAAACATAAAGATATAAAATTTTATTTTTTTGTGAAGAATCACCAACAAGTGGGACACAATTGTGAAGTGGAACGAAATCTATTGGATATTTTAAACTTTTTTAGCAAATAAAAAACTGAAAAGTGGTGCGTGCAAAATTATTCGGCCCCTTTACTTTCAGTGCAGCAAACTCACTCCAGAAGTTCAGCGAGGATCTCTTAATGATCCAATGTTGTCCTAAATGACTGATGGTGATAAATAGAATCCACCTGTGTGTAATCACGTCTCTGTATAAATGCACCTGCTCTGTGATAGTCTCAGGGTTCTGTTGAAAGCGCAGAGAGCATCATGAAGACCAAGGAACACACCAGGCAGGTCCGTAATACTGTTGTGGAGAAGTTTAAAGCCGGACTAGGATACAAAAAGATTTCCTAAGCTTTAAGCATCCCATGGAGCACTGTGCAAGCGATCATTTTGAAATGGAAGGAATATCAGACCACTGCAAATCTACCAAGACCTGGCTGTCCCTCTAAACTTTCAGCTCAGACAAGGAGAAGACTGATCAGAGATGCAGCCAAGAGGCCCATGATCACTCTGGATGAACTGCAGAGAACTACAGCTGAGGTGGGAGAGTCTGTCCACAGCACAACAATCAGTCGTACACTGCACAAATCTGGCCTTTATGGAAGAGTGGCAAGAAGAAAGCCATTTCTCAAAGATATCCATAAAAAGTCTTGTCTAAAGTTTGCCACAAGCCACCTGGGAGACACACCAAACATGTGGAAGAAGGTGCTCTGGTCCGATGAAACCAAAATCGAACTTTTTGGCCACAATGCAAAACGATATGTTTGGCGTAAAAGCAACACAGCTCATCACCCTCAACACACCATCCCCACTGTCAAACATGGTGGTGGCAGCATCATGGTTTGGGCCTGCTTTTCTTCAGCAGGGACAGGGAAGATGGTTAAAATTGAGGGGAAGATGGATGCAGCCAAATACAGGACCATTCTGGATGAAAACCTGTTGGAGTCTGCAAAAGACCTGAGACTGGGACGGAGATTTATCTTCCAACAAGACAATGATCCCAAACATACAGCAAAATCTACAAAGGAATGGTTCACAAATAAACGTATCCAGGTGTTAGAATGGCCAAGTCAAAGTCCAGACCTGAATCCAATCGAGAATCTGTGGAAAGAGCTGAAAACTGCTGTTCATAAACGCTCTCCATCCAACCTCACTGAGCTCGAGCTGTTTTGCAAGGAAGAATGGGCAAGAATTTCAGTCTCTCAATGTGCAAAACTGATAGAGACATACCCCAAGCGACTTGCAGCTGTAATCGCAGCAAAAGGTGGCTCTACAAAGTATTAACGCAAGGGGGCCGAATAATTTTGCACGCCCCACTTTTCATTTTTTTCTTAGTTAAAAAAGTTTAAAATATCCAATAGATTTCGTTCCACTTCACAATTGTGTCCCACTTGTTGGTGATTCTTCACAAAAAATTAAAATTTTATATCTTTATGTTTGAAGCCTGAAATGTGGCAAAAGGATGAAAAGTTCAAGGGGGCCGAATACTTTCGCAAGGCACTGTATGTCAGCCGCACTGTGCCCATTTATGTCAGCCCCACTGTGCCCATGAATGTCAGCCCCACTGTGCCCATGAATAGCAGCCTCACTGTGCCCATGAATAGCAGCCCCACTGTGCCCATGAATAGCAGCCTCACTGTGCCCATGAATAGCAGCCTCACTGTGCCCATGAATTGCAGCCGTTTTTTCCCAACAATTTTAGCCACTGTGACTCCCCGGCGGCAGTTAACCAGCATCCCCCCCCTGCCCACTCACTGTCTGACTGGCACTTACCCCATCTTGGTGGCAGGTCAGGCAGCGGCAGACGGTGGTGATCTGTGGGACAGATTAATGCGTCAGGGAGCAGCTCCTGTGTCCTCAATGCTTCCTCCATGCTTTTCCTCCTGCTAGATGTCCAATAGGAGCGCCTGACCTTTTAGCAAATCAGGTGACGGATATCAGACTCTTGCTTCCTGATTGGCGGAGAGGCGGTTCACTGTTAGAAAAGCAAATATTCATTTGCTTTTCTAACACATCCGGGATGGGCTCCAAGCGCTATGCTCTGCGCTCCGAGTCCACCCTATTTTGAAGCCTATTAGAGCCTATGGCTCTAATCAAGTGGTTTTAAAAAAAAACACCCCTCTGCTGTAATTCAGGCGCCCAGCGTCTTAAAAGGGGCTGGACGGCTGAATAGGGGGTGGCCCCGGCGGCCATGGATAGATTCATGCTATGCATGAATCTATTCATTAAGCATATAGGGGGTTGCCTGGAGAGAGGGGGCAGTGCCCCAATGGATGGGTCGCCACTGCGTTCTGTGCAGGGAAATGTGGAACGGTGTCTCTCTCTGTGCAGGGAAATGTGGAGAGGTGTCTCTCTCTGTGCAGGGAAATGTGGAGAGGTGTCTCTCTCTGGGCAGGGAAATGTGGAGAGGTGTCTCTCTCTGGGCAGGGAAATGTGGAGAGGTGTCTCTCTCTGTGCAGGGAAATGTGGAGAGGGGTGTCTCTCTTTGCAGGGAAATGTGGAGAGGTGTCTCTCTCTGGGCAGGGAAATGTGGAGCGGTGTCTCTCTCTGTGTGGCATAGCTTTACTTACAGAGTGACCTGGCCGGCCAAGACGTGTTTGTTCCACTGCTGGCCTCTATAGTCTGAAGTGGTTGCTAGGATCGTCTGGCATCTAGCAACCAGTGATGTCACAGTCCCCAGGAAGATAGAGGCTGAGGCCCCAGCATTTAGAGCTGAGGAGGATCTTCCGCCTCCTCCACGCCTATTAGTGTTTTATCCACCCACCTCCTCCCTCCATCTCCTGTGCAGTGGCATGCGCCTTGGAGCCTGCCTGAGGGAAGGGAGCTGTCACGGACAGACTGTGCCAGAAGCACCTCTCCAAAGTCGGGAGCAGTGAATGAATTAAAACGTGTAATGTGGAGCATGTGTGTTATGGGAGCATGAGCTGGCAGCAGAGGAGGAGATCACATCCTTAAATCTCAGCCAGGGTTCATGCTTGGCCTTGTAGTCCTTTACTTTTGGGGATGTGACATCCCAAAAGTGAAGGACTACAGGTCCCAGCATGAGCCCCTCAGAGCTTAGGATGTGTCACACACCCCTGCCCGCTTAAACCCCTCAGAGCTGAGGATGTGTCCCCCCAGCCCTTCAACTAGTGAAGGACTACAGGGCAAAGCCTTAACCCATGGGATCTAAGGGGACACATCCTTAGATCTCAGGGGTTCCAGCTGAGACTTGTAGTCCTTCACTAGTTGGGGGGGGGGTCACATCCTTAGATCTCAAGCATTAATGCTTGGACTTGTAGTCCTTCACTAGTTTGGAGGGCACATCCTTAGAGCTCAGGCATTAATGCTTGGACTTGTAGTCCGTCACTAGTTGGGGAGGGGTCAGGTCCTCAGCTCGGAGGGATTCATACAGGGACCTGTTTGCACTTTAGTTCCTAGAGGCCATGGTGGTACGAGTCCCCGACAGGCCCTGGAGGGCCACATCGTCCTCCCTGCCCCTCTCCCCACCTTTGTGATCATGGAAAACCTTTTCCCGAACCATCACTTTGCCACCACCGGTTCTATGGGCCACTTGACTGGACTTGCCCCCCAGACCTAAAGCTGCCAGCCCTCCACTGATGTGGCTACCTCGGCTGCTCCTCAGTGTGCTGATCGAGGGGATTCCCGGTGATCCTAATTGCTCTGGATTGGCCCCGGCGTCCTTGGTACGCCGACTTCGTACACCGTGTGGCGGACGCGCTGGCGGATGCCAATGCGGGAGGACCTTCTGTCTCAAGGTCCCACACTTCATCCTGCCTTACAGCCGCTGGCCGTATGGTATGGTTATCGTCAGCCAGGTACTAAGGGACCGAGGTCTTTTGGATTCGGTCATCTCGACCATGCTGAGGGCACCGAATTCTTCCTCCTGCAAGGCCTAAGTCTCCAGGTGCCCGGAGATGAAGTGCCGTCCACGGACGTGTTTGGTTCCCAGGGTCCTGCTGTTTTTACAGCATGGAGTGGTTTTAAAAAAACTTGTTTTAAGCACCACCAAGGGTCAGTCTCAGCCTTGGCTGTTTTCTTTCTATGGCCGTTGGCGTACCATTCCCTGGTGGGTACCTTTGTACAGGAGTTTTGATGGGGGCTTCCCCCAATTAGACCACTTCTCCCTCCTCGAGATTTGAACCTGGTGCTCTCGGTTCTTCAGGAACCTACTTTTGAGAACAGTGAGATTCCTCTCCTGATGTGATTTCAGAAGGTGGCCTTTCTAGTGGCCATTACTTCTGTCAGAAGGGTTTCTGAATTGGCGGCTTTGCTTTGCAAGTCCCCATGTTGATCCTCCATAAGGATTTAGTGGTACTACGCCTGCGACCTTAGTTTCTTCCACAGGCGATTTCGGCTTTTCACCCGAAAGAGGACATTGTACTTCCATCCTTGTGTCCTCGGTCATCGCATCCCAGAGAGTCTGTGCTCCACACTTTGGACGTGGTACGGGCCTTGCAGGTGTACCTGTCTGTTACGGCTCAGTTTCGGAAGTCTGACTCACTGTTTGTGTCGGTGTCCGGTCCACAAAAGGGGCCTGGCGGTCTCGTCGACCACCATTTCTCGGTGGATCAGGCAGACCGTCATCCAGGCCTATGCCCTTAGGGGCGGGCGCCTCTCTTTCCAGTTACGGCGCGTTCGGCCAGGGCTTTTAGTGCCTCTTTGGCTTTCTGACGGCAATCATCTGTATCGCAAGTGTGTAAGGCGGCGACCTGGTCGTCCGTTTACGCTTTTTCCAAATTTTACAAGATTGATGTGAGTGCATCTTCGGATGCTAGCTTTGGCCGTTTTGAGGTTTCAACTTCTCCGTTAAGGAGCTCTGCTTGTTTGGGGTGAAAATGTTTTTTTGATGCTGTGCCCACCCCTCGTTTTTTTTACACTGCTTTGGGACGTCCCAACTGTCAAGAATTAAAGAGCTGTGTCCGTCCATGGACAAAAAGAGAAAATAGGATTTTTGTACTCACCGTAAAATCCTTTTTTCTGTCGTCCATGGAGGACACAGCACCCACCCCTCCTTTTTTAGTTTGTACTGCTTTACTACAAACTGAGGCTGCTGACTGCAGGTAGGAGGGTTATGTACAGAGGGACCGCCCCCTGGGCGGGGCTGTTCAACTCTGTTAAAGTTACATGTTTTAAGATAACTAACATGTTCTGCCTAGTCCTCTCCTATGAACAGGAACATAACCCAACTGTCAAGAATTAAGGAGTTGTGTCCGTCCATGGACGACAGAGAAAAGGATTTTACGGTGAGTACAAAAATCCTATTTTTTCTCTGCTCATTCCTGGTTTCTGGGATTTTCACTTCGTTTGTCATGATTGGATATGGGCAATCAGATGGTAGATCGCCTGTGCATTGTTGGATAAATGGGAGTGCGTGGGGCGCTACACCAATGCGTTTCACCCACCTAGCACATGGGTTTCATCAGGATGGGGTGACACCAAATTCCCTGCCGCTTATAAAGGCTTAGAAATGACCCCCCTCAGAGGATATCCTGTGACCTCACTTCCTGTCCATTTTGCTTACAGTCTTAACCCTCATTGGGGTTCTGGCTGATGTCTTGGCTTGATAATGGTGCATGCTGCCATTTTGTGGCCAATTTTAAGATCACTTTGGCACAATGAATTGCACGTCACGTCTAATATCTGCAATTGAACAAACAGCTTGAATATGTTCATCTGGCTTGGTAATAGTGTATACTTATATAAAAACAAACGAACACCTGCGCTGTCTCTAACAATGACAATAACAAACTAATAATTAAGGGGGACACTGCAGGAGGCACCTAAGGGTCTGATCCTAGAAGACAGTGATAATATGACAAAAGTGATAGTGACTGCGCTGTGATGTAAGGAGAAGGGCTAGGTGAAAGGGCAGAGAGATGAATCTGCAGGCCAAAGGTGCAATAAATATTGTGTGACTAAATAAATAGCATGGGTAAGAAAATATGTGGCATCAAAAAATATGTGACATCAAAAAATGGTAACCAGCCAAGGTGGTAATCAGACCACGCATGACATAAGTGATAACAAGATAGATAACCAAAAAAGGTAGGTGTATGGTATCAAAAATACTAAAAATTATAAACCATAAAACTAGGTGGCCCAATGCACGGGCACAAAAATATATGTTAGTCTATGGGGCTGATTTACAAAACGTTTGCGCCATGAGTATCGGCGCATCTGCGTGCGCAATGGCTGTTTTGGTATTTACAAAACATTAGCGCCGGTAGCGCAGCCCTATTTCCCATTTACTATAGTGTTGTCGGCGGACGGGAAGAGGCGCTCAGTGCGCCACTATGGACCTGGCGCACGGCATGTTAAACTCTAAATATAAAGAAGCTGGAAGTGAGAATATAATGGGGGTGATGTGAGGAAGTGTAGCGACACCTGCCCAAATAACTAATATGCCCAAAATAGAGTGATAAAGTAACTTTTTCAAAACCAGCCCGCTGCGCCGGCAAGTACGATTCGAGCTGCGGGAGGTTTTTTTTTAGCTCTGCGCCGGCAAAATCTTAGTAAATGTCAAGTCACGTAAACCAATTTGCATAAGTTGAACAGGCGCAGCTCTGAACTTGCCAGTGCGCCAGCAAAATGACATTTCTAAAGGAAAAAAAAGGCATTTAAAAGCACCCGCGGCTGTAATGAATTGTCGGCTCCTGGCAATATAGAGAAAAGTCATAGAAAGTCTTTGATAACCCAAAAAAAAAAAAACGTGGGGGTCCCCCAAATTCTATTACCAGGCCCTTCAGGTCTGGTATAGATATTAAGGGGAACTCCGCCGCAAATTTAAAAAAAAAATGCGTGCGGTTCCCCCAAATATCCATACCAGGTCCTTCAGATCTGGCATGGATTTTAAGAGGAACTCCACCCCAAATTAAAAAAAAAATGGTTTGGAGTCCCCCCAAAAATCCATACCAGACCCTTATCCGAGCACGCAACCTGGCAGGCCTTAGGAAAAGAGGGGGGGACGAGAGAGCACCCCCCCTCCTGAACCATACCAGGCCACATGCCCTCAACATGGGGAGGATGTCCCCATGGTGATGGGAACAAGGGCCTCATCCCCACAACCCTTGCCCGGTGGTTGTGGGGGTCTGCGGGCGGAGGACTTATCGGAATCTGGAAGACCCCTTTAACAAAGGGGACCCCCAGATCCCGCCCCCCCTGTGTGAAATGGTAATGGGGTACATTGTACCCCTACTATTTCACAAAGAAAGTGTAAAAAATGACAAGAGCCGGTTTTAGACAATTCCTTTATTAATGTCTTTTCTTTTCTTCCATCTTCTTCTTTTCTCCATTCGGGTTTCTTCCTCCTTCTTCCATCTTCTTCTTTTCTCCATTCGGGTTTCTTCTCCCTTCTTCCCTTCTCGTCCGGCATCTTGCTCCGGCTTCTTCTTACTTCTTCGGCCGCTCCGTTTGAATTGGAGGTTCTTGCTGTGTGACGATTCAGTTCTCCTCTTGGTCCGCTGCCACCCGGTGGCTCCGCCCCCCTCTGACACCACGGGGAAGGTCCCCGTGAAATCCATGTGCATCAGAGGGGGGCGGGGTCTCTGGGTGGCAGCGGACCCAGAGGAGAACTGAAGAACTGAAGCGTCACACAGCGGGAACCTCCAATTCAAACGGAGCGGCCGAAGAAAGAAGAAGGGAAGACGCCGGAGCAAGATGCGGACGAGAAGACCGAAGGAAGATGAAGATGAAAGAACAAGATGGAGGAAGAAACCCGAATGGAGAAAAGAAGAAGATGGAAGAAAGGAGAAGATGGAAGAAGAAGATGGAAGAAAGGAAAAGACATTAATAAAGGAATTGTCAAAAACCGGCTCTTGTCATTTTTCACATTTTTGACACTTTTTTTTGTGAAATGGTAGGGGTACATACCCCATTACCATTTCACACGGGGGGGCAGGATCTGGGGGTCCCCTTTGTTAAAGGGGTCTTCCAGATTCTGATAAGCCCCCCGGCCGCAGACCCCCACAACCACCGGGCAAGGGTTGTGGGGATGAGGCCCTTGTCCCCATCAACATGGGGACATCCTCCCCATGTTAAGGGCATGTGGCCTGGTTCGGTTCAGGAGGGAGGGGGGCCGCTCTCTCGTCCCCCCTCTTTTCCTGCGGCCTGCCAGGTTGCGTGCTCGGATAAGGGTCTGGTGTGGATTTTTAGGGGTACTCCACGACATTTTTTTTAAATTTGGGGTGGAGTTCCCCTTAAAATCCATACCAGATCTGAAGGGCCTGGTATGGATATTTGGGGGAACCGCACGCATTTTTTTTTTAATTTGCGGCAGGGTTCCCCTTAATAATCCATTCCAGACCTGAAGGGCCTGGTAATTGAATTTGGGGGACCCCCACGCTTTTTTTTTTGTGTTATCAATGACTTTTCTATGACTTTTAATCTGTATCGACGGGAACCAGCAATTCATTACAGCCGCGAGGACTTTTAAATGACTATTATTTTACTTTAGAAATGTCATTTTGCTCTCAAACTGTTATAAACATGGAAAACATGCACTACTTTACAGGCATACTATAGACACCCCCCAGGTATGATATTTAGGGCCAGTTCACACCGGATGCAGTGCAGTGCGTTTTTTTGATGCATGAAAAACGCAAAGAAAGTTGATCACATTAATGCCAATGGTATACAGTGCCTTGCGAAAGTATTCGGCCCCCTTGAACTTTTCATCCTTTTGCCACATTTCAGGCTTCAAACATAAAGATATAAAATTTAAATTTTTTGTGACGAATCACCAACAAGTGGGACACAATTGTGAAGTGGAACGAAATCTATTGGATTTTTGAAACTTTTTTAACTAAGAAAAAAATGAAAAGTGGGGCGTGCAAAATTATTCGGCCCCCTTGCGTTAATACTTTGTAGAGCCACCTTTTGCTGCGATTACAGCTGCAAGTCGCTTGGGGTATGTCTCTATCAGTTTTGCACATCAAGAGACTGAAATTCTTGCCCATTCTTCCTTGCAAAACAGCTCAAGCTCAGTGAGGTTGGATGGAGAGGTTTGTGAACAGCAGTTTTCAGCTCTTTCCACAGATTCTCGATTGGATTCAGGTCTGGACTTTGACTTGGCCATTCTAACACCTGGATACGTTTATTTGTGAACCATTCCTTTGTAGATTTTGCTGTATGTTTGGGATCATTGTCTTGTTGGAAGATAAATCTCCGTCCCAGTCTCAGGTCTTTTGCAGACTCCAACAGGTTTTCATCCAGAATGGTCCTGTATTTGGCTGCATCCATCTTCCCCTCAATTTTAACCATCTTCCCTGTCCCTGCTGAAGAAAAGCAGGCCCAAACCATGATGCTGCCACCACCATGTTTGACAGTGGGGATGGTGTGTTGAGGGTGATGAGCTGTGTTGCTTTTACGCCAAACATATCGTTTTGCATTGTGGCCAAAAAGTTCGATTTTGGTTTCATCGGGCCAGAGCACCTTCTTCCACATGTTTGGTGTGTCTCCCAGGTGGCTTGTGGCAAACTTTAGACGAGACTTTTTATGGATATCTTTGAGAAATGGCTTTCTTCTTGCCACTCTTCCATAAAGGCCAGATTTGTGCAGTGTACGACTGATTGTTGTCCTGTGGACAGACTCTCCCACCTCAGCTGTAGTTCTCTGCAGTTCATCCAGAGTGATCATGGGCCTCTTGGCTGCATCTCTGATCAGTCTTCTCCTTGTCTGAGCTGAAAGTTTAGAGGGACAGCCAGGTCTTGGTAGATTTGCAGTGGTCTGATACTCCTTCCATTTCAAAATGATCGCTTGCACAGTGCTCCTTGGGATGTTTAAAGCTTGGGAAATCTTTTTGTATCCAAATCCGGCTTTAAACTTCTCCACAACAGTATTACGGACCTGCCTGGTGTGTTCCTTGGTCTTCATGATGCTCTCTGCGCTTTCAACAGAACCCTGAGACTATCACAGAGCAGGTGCATTTATACAGAGACTTGATTACACACAGGTGGATTCTATTTATCACCATCAGTCATTTAGGACAACATTCGATCATTAAGAGATCCTCGCTGAACTTCTGGAGTGAGTTTGCTGCACTGAAAGTAAAGGGGCCGAATAATTTTGCACGCACCACTTTTCAGTTTTTTATTTGCTAAAAAAGTTTAAAATATCCAATAGATTTCATTCCACTTCACAATTGTGTCCCACTTGTTGGTGATTCTTCACAAAAAATTAAAATTTTATATCTTTATGTTTGAAGCCTGAAATGTGGCAAAAGGATGAAAAGTTCAAGGGGGCCGAATACTTTCGCAAGGCACTGTAGGTCACACCACTGCAGTCCGTTCCAGTGCGTTTCATAAAGGAAAAAAAAAATTGGTCATGCTGCATTTTTTAGGTACAGAACTGTACTGGACCGCAGTAAAACACATCAAAAACGCAACGGAACGTACCAAAAACACACTGGAATGTACCGGAACGCACCTAAATGCACCAAAGACGCACTGCAACACACTTGTCCTAAGTGAAAAGAGGGTGAAAAAAAAAGCACTGAACTGCATCAAAAACGTAACAAAAATGCACTGGAACGTGTCAAAAACGCGCATGCAGAAAAGCACCTGGAACGCATCCAGACTGCGTTTCTATGGTGTGAACTAGGGCCACACCATAGAAACGCAATCCGGATGTGTTCCAGGTGCTTTTTTGCATGCACGTTTTTGATGCGTTCCAGTGCATTTTTGTTACGTCCAGTCCAGTGCTTTTTTTCACCCCTCTTTTTTATTAACCAAATAGAAGGACAAGTGTGTTCCAGTGCGTTTTTGGTGCATTTAGGTGTGTTCCGGTGCGTTTTTGGTGCATTTAGGTGCGTTCCAGTGCGTTTATGATGCATTTTGCTGCGTTCCAGTACAGTCCAGTGCAGGTAAAATGCAGCATGTTCTACTTTTTTTGGGGAACTGGAACGCACTGGAACAAACACTGCCATTTAGAACCATATAACCAACTTTCCATGCATTTTTGATGCATAAAAACGCAATGGACTGCATGTGGTGTGAAATGGCCCTTAAGCAATTTGGCATATTTAAAGGCACTTCTCTTTGTTTTGTTTTTGGTGTTGTCCAAATTGGTGACATTGATATATGTCCCTTAGGGTGGGACCTGGGCCCCCATTTTAAGGCCAATAACTATAAGAAAAGCCAGCCAAGTGGGGACTAGCAAAATGAACAAGTCAGTTCCCATAGACTGCAATGGTATTTGTTGGTAGGGGGGGGGGGGGTGATTGTCCCATCCCTAATTTTGTAGCATGCTGGATGATGTGCTTAATTTTGGACAGGGGGGGGGGGGTTATTTTCTGATAGCTGCATTTGTGTTGTTATGTGCATGCCCAGGGACTTAGATTTTTTTTGGTGCTTTTTGTGTGTGAACAGCACCTGGATATGTCTGGGCATGTTCAGAGAGTGTTTTTATGGGTTAGTAATTGAAGGACATCCTTAACAGGTGTAGCCACTTTGAAGTTCAGTCTCTACATTGGGTGAACTTGCATTTTGGGTGTTTCATGGACTGTGCATGTGTTTTCAATTTCCTCATTAGCTCACAAACATAGGTTATATAAAGTTCACAGTTAGCATTCCCTCCCTTGCTCTGAAAAGAGGCAAGTGTGTGTGTGGGGGGCAAAATTTACATTTTGGTGTCCTTATCGAGTTTGTAACACATGCATTTTATTTGTTTTGTCTTTGCAAAACAGGCGTTTGGTTTATTTTGTGGATTGTATTTTTTGGTGTGGGGAAAATGTTCCCCAGAACTAATTTTGATGTTGTTAATGTTTGTCGTTTGTTCACTTTGATTTAATTGTCTGTGCTACACTATTTAGCCAAATCTTTATCAAGATGTTGTGAGTCTGTAACTGTTTCAAATTGACCCTGTTTTTTAATTTTTTATTTCTTATTTTTTATTATTCTTTGTTTTGTTGACCAATAAAATTTGATGCAAAGTTTTGAGGTTTGTTTTGCATTTTCTTTGCAACAAATGTGACAGCTGATTTGCATGTCAAAACAATAGGTGTGATTTGGCTACCCTGGTGCCTTCATGCTAGCATATGCATGAATTGTGTGCTGCCATGGAGAGTCACCAGGAAATGAAAAATACAGAGCGGTAAGTATTCAATTTTCCTTTTTACTGCAGTGGTTCTCAGCCTCAGTCCTCAAGTACCCCCAACAGGACATGTTTTGTAAATTTATCTCATGGAGAATTTCTGTCCAAAATACCAAACCATTGACTGTGATTTAAAGCACATGTGCAAGATGAAGGAAAACCTGCAAACATGGCCTGTTGGGGGTACTTGAGAAGCACTGATTTAGAGCACTGCACTTAAAAATAGCTCAAGGCAATACAATTCTAATTGTGGGCATTTTGAGGGAAACAAAGTAAGTGTTAGAACCCCTGCTTGTGTTTTTATTTTTTTAAAGGTTGGGCTTTGTGTCCCCTTGTAGTAAAATTGGCTTCACTTCCTGTCACACAGCTAAACAGGAAGTGAAGGTAAAACCCTACCAATGTCTTTTCTTGGGGACACACAGATCAATCTAACTAGTGTCCCCATTAAGCAAATTGCACTCTAGGACTTTGTTGTGTACACCCCAAATCATTGGGTAGTTTGGGGTTCAGTAAAGACAAATCCACTCTGCAGTAAAAGTGTAGCTGCTGAAAATCTGAGGGATCACTGGTGATTGTAACATCCAATCATGTAAAAGCAAAGATGGTGTTTTTTTTGTTTGCTTACATTTCCCTTTCGGATATCCAGCAAGTGCACGTGTAGTGCAAAGTAGATTTGCCTTTATTAAATAAACCCCAAAGTCCAAAAAAACTAATAATTTGGGGTGTAACCCGCAAAATGCTGAAGTGCAATGTACATAATGGGCAAAGTATTTAGATTGACCTGTGTGTCCCCAAGGAAAGACATTGGTAGGGATTTACCCTCACTTCCTGTGTGGCTATGTGACAGGAAGTGAATTATTTGGAAGGATAAAGTGGCCAAATTTGGGAGTTGTCTTCACCCTATCAGGGGTGCAGACATCCCCAAAAACTGTCTAGACTTGTAATCCCTCTGCACTCTATCCCCAAGCAAAAATAAGAAAGGATTTCATTTAGTTTAACTTTGCAAAGACACATTCCTAGGTTGAATTGTGATGCATGTCAATGGCCCATTTAGACCCTCTTTAATCACTTGAGATCAGCGCTATAACTGATCGACGGCCACAGCACGGTCCTCAATTGCCGGGAGTCCGTCAATAAACGTTGTCCCCTTCGCGCGCGTGCTGTGGTCACTGAGACACAGGTGATGACAGATCCAAGTAAGGGGCCGATCCGTGCCCTTTACAATGTGATCAGCTGTCAGCCAATGACAGCTGATAACGTGATGTAAACAAAAGCTGGGTAATGGTTTTTGTTTTCTCCTTGTGCTGACAGCGTGAGCAGAAAAAAAAGGCAATCACCAGCTTATGTGCAAGGGACATTGGGCCCGAAGAGGAAGAGGCAATTCTGCGTCATCTGTGACAATCAGTAGCCCCTGCCAGTGCCACCTATCAATGCCCACCACTGCTGCCAATCAGTGCCAACTAGCAGTGCTGCCTATTAGTGCCCATCATTGCCACCTAGCAGTGCCACTTCTCAATGCCCACCAGTGCCAACTAGCAATGCCACCTCTCAGTGCCCACCCTTGCCACTTTATCGGTGCCCATCAGTGCAGCCCATCAGTGTACATCAATGAAGGAGTAAAATTACCTTTTGTCTAAATTTTCGAAATATTAACCACTTTCCTACCGCCCACCGTCAAATGACGTCCTTGGCTTTGTGCGGTGAAGCGAACACACACGTAAGTCCCGCCCACATATGTAAACGCCGTTCAAGCCACACATGTGAGGTATTGCTGCGTGCGTTAGAACGAGTGCAACAATTCTAGCACTAGACCTCCTCTGTAATGCCAAAATGGTAACGTGTAAAAAAATTTAAAGCATCGCCTAGGGAGATTTTTAAGTACTGAAGTTTGGTGTCATTCCATGAGTCTGCGCAATTTTAAAGCGTGACATGTTAGGTATCTATTTACTCATAACAACATCTTTCACATTATCCCCAAAAATTGGGCTAACTTTACTGTTTTGTAATTTTTTTACATTCATAAAACCATTTACCAAAAAAAAGGTGTCTGCTAAAAAAACATATATAATGTTTGGGGTTTTGAAGTAATTTTATAGCCATAAATGTATGATTTTTACATGAAGGAGAGAAGTACCCAGTGCTGAAGTGGTTAAAATATCCATTTATTTATTTTTTAAATCAGTCTTTTGTATTTATAGAAAACAAAAAACCACAGAGGTGATCAAATAGCACCAAAAGAAAGCTCTATTTGTGTGCCAAAAAATAATACATTTTCATTGGGTTACAGTGTTGTATGACCGCGCAATTGTCATTCAAAGTGCATCAGCGCTGAAATGTGAAAATTGGTCTGGGCAGGAAGGGGGTTTAAGTGGCCAGTGTGCAAGTGGTAATATAAGGCTACATGCACACGGACGTTTTTCAAGCCGCTTGTTTGAGCGTTTTTTGCAGCTTAAAAACGTCTCTCCATGTTAGCCTATGGCCTCATGGCCACCATGGCGTTTTTGAGCTGTAAATGGCATAGGTGTTTTTAGGCCCCATGTACACGGGACGCTGGTGCAAAGTGTTAAGAACTAAGTTTGAAAGCGGCGTTTAGAAAGGCGCGCTTTGTGGCGTTTGCATGCTGCGTTTTACCAGATTTGCGTCTATATGCGTTTAGTTAGGAAACATGATAAGGAGCCGACCTAAGCTCCAAAAACAGTATTATTAATGATTTCAGCTATTTTGTGAGACCAGAGTGAGTATCAGCAGCTGAGAGAGCAGCAGTGTAGTTGTATTTAGCGTGTCACTTGCCACATCACTTGCCTCAAGTTGTGGATTGTCCACTTGCCACGTCAGCTGCCCCAAGTTGTGGATTGTCCACTTGCCACGTCAGCTGCCCCAAGTGGTGTATTGTCCACAATGCAATGGAAGCAATTGCATTATTTTTTTGATATACCGGTATATATATATTTTTTTTAATGGTTTTTCCTCATTTGCCCTAATTTTTGAGTTTATCAATGTAAAAAAATAGGTCACCTTTAAAAACGCTTCTAAACTAAAATGCGTCTAAACGCCGGTACCGCGTCTGAAACGTGGAAATCTTTGGCGTCTGAAGGCATTTTTAGGCTTTTTGAAAAACGAGTTTAAACGCAACTGCAGATTTTTTTTTTCCCCAGGCCAAAAACAGTGGTTTGGATGTAATAGAATTCAATGGACCCGCATCCAAAACGCAAGTACCGCGAATTTGCGGCAACTTTTTTTTTAACCTGCTTATAGCTGGTTGTTAAAGGAAATGTAAAAAAAAAAATAAACATTGCCGGCTCTAAAAAAAAAAAAAAATTGGAAAAAAACAGTGTGGGCCCCCCCCCCCCCCCCAGGTCCATACCAGGCCCTTGGGTCTAGTGTGGATTCAAAAGGGGACCCCCCCCCCCCACCACCAAGATGAAAAAAAAAATGGCGTGGCCCTTCAGGTCTGGTATGTATTTTAAGGAGAACCCCCGCCAAACTTAAAAAAAAATAGCGTGGGGGTCCCCCTATAAATCCATACCCCTACCCATTCACCTGGTGGCAAAAAAAGTTAATAAAAAACACAACACAGGTTTTTAAAGTAATTTATTAGGCAGCTCCGGGGGTCTTCCTGCCGGGCGCCCCGCTATCTTCTTCCAGCTCTTTTGCTAGCGGGGTCCCGGGCTTCATCGTCGCCTTCTTCCCTCTTCTCTTTGCCCGATGTTGCCTCGTCGCTGTCCGCCGTTACAATGCTCTGGCCGCGGAGCGCGCCCACTTATAATGGCATGGGCGTGGTCACCGGGTGATGCCACCGCTGACCCCACCCCCGTAGCACGTCACAGTCCCATCATTCCTCGGGACTGTGACATCATACGGGGGCGGGGTCAGCGGTGGCATCACCCGGTGCCCACGCCCATGCCAATATAAGTGGGCGCGCTCCGCTGCCAGAGCATTGTAGCGGCGGACAGCGATGAGGCAACATCGGGCGGAGAGAAGAGGGAAGAAGGCGACGATGAAGCCCGGGACCCCGCTAGCAAAAGAGCTGGAAGAAGATAGCGGGGCGCCCGGCAGAAAGAACCGGAGATCGTGGAGAAGGCACCGGAGAGCGGGAGAAGAACCAGAGAGCGCGGAGACGACACCGGAGAACAGAACAAGAGACCCCTGAAGTCGGAAGAAGACAGACGAAGCCCGGGACCCGGCTAGCAAAAGAGCTGGAAGAAGATAGCGGGGCGCCCGGCAGAAAGACCCCCGAAGACGACGAGGAAGCCAGGGACCCCGCTAGCAAAAGAGCTGGAAGAAGATAGCGGGGCGCCCGGCAGGAAGACCCCCGGAGCAGTGTAATAAAATTACTTTAAACACCTGTGTTGTGTTTTTTATTGACTTTTTTTCCACCAGGTGAATGGGTAGGGGTACGATGTACCCCATACTCATTCACATAGGGTGGGGGGGCCGGTATCTGGGGGCCCCCTTATTAAAGGGGGCTCCCGGATTCCGAAAAGCCTGCCACCCGCAGACCCCGACAACCAACGGCCAGGGTTGTCGGGAAGAGGCCCTTGTCCCCATCAACATGGGGGCAGGGTGCTTTGGGGTGGGCCGCAGGTCGCCCGCCTGCCCCAAAGCACCCAACCCCCCCAAGTTGAGGGCATGCGGCCTGGTACGGTTCAGGAGGGAGGGGGGCCGCTCTCGTCCCCCCCTCTTCCCCTGCGGCCTGCCAGGTTGCGTGCTCGGATAAGGGCCTGGTATGGATCTTGGGGGAACCCCCACGCCGTTTTTTTGGCTTATATTCTCGGCCAGCTAGTCGCCTCTAGGACACGACCTGAGCGGCTGCTTCACGCTCAGGTCGTGTCCAAGTTGCCTCGCAAAGTCGCGCTGTCCCTGTGTCAGCCGGCACACGAGTCGCCCCACGAGTCGGATCCGCTTCATCCGACTTCCTGGGCGACCTCTATTCAAATCAATGGGCTCCCATAGGGAACCATTCATTTTCAATAGAGCGCCGCTGACATTTGTATTTACTATAACAGTGCGCCGCTGGTTCCTGCGCCAAGTGAAGGAGTTATCCGGCGCACCAATTAAGGTTAGAACCAGCGCAGCACACTTTTATTAGTAAATCAGCCCCTATGAGTCCTCTCTGGTGCACCAGATACACCACTAGCCTGACGGTAGAGGATGAGCTCGGCGCTCGTGGATACCTATGCCCTCTGTCAGCGGTTTTATGTGAGTTGTTTTCCTATGGTTTATTTTTAATAAATGCGTCCAGGTTTTACGGGTTTATGCTATGTGTTTTTTTTCTTTCATCAATATCGGCACCCCATGAGTCACTGACCATCTAGACCAGGGAGATTCAAGTATACTGAGAATACACAGCCGGGACATACGAGTTCGGCGCTCGTGGATCAACGCCTATGCTCCCTCTATTTAAGTGAGTTTGATACTGTGCACCTCAGTTATTTCTCCCATGCCTGATGGTTACAGAGTTACGCTATATATCTTTCTCCTTCATGCTTATGTATCCACATGCATCTTTATGAGTGAGAACATTTCCACCAGCTAAAGGAGAGGATCATTATATTGTCACCCCCAATGAGTATTTATCCATGCTGGTTATTCTACAGCTGTGAGGTAAGCTGCTTGTGCGCACTGAGGTGGTTTGCACTGAAGATTGTCCTAAGCACGCTAGTACTTCCGTGGTGACGGGACTTTCCTTACACGGAATTCTTCATCTGTCTTCTGGCCTTTTGGCACTGGATTGTGGACTCATAGACTTTAACATATATTTTGTGCCCGTGCATTGGGCCACCTAGTTTTATGGTTTATCATTTTTAGTATTTTTGATACCATACACCTACCTTTTTTTGTTATCTATCTTGTTATCACTTATGTCATGCGTGGTCTGATTACCACCTCGGCTGGTTACTATTTTTTGATGCCACATATTTTCTTACCCATGCTCTTTATTTAGTCACACATTATTTATTAAACCTTTGGCCTGTAGATTCATCTCTCGGCCCTTTCACCTCTTTACATCACAGTGCAGTCACCATCACTTATATAATAGTGTATACTGCCATCTCGTGGCCAAATTTGAGATCACTTTGGCACAGGGCGTTACACATCAAATATCTACCACTGAACACACATACAGCTTGAATATACACATCTGGCACAGATTGGAGAGGAACATTTTTGAGGGGAGTATGGAGTACTACAAAACGAAGAAGTAGTGGAGAGGATTAAATACATAATTGTTCGTTACCCATAGGGATATGATGACCTAACAATGATATGGTGTGTAATATCTAGCATTGTTCCCACCTTATCCATACTTGGGGGTTAGAGACAGACAAAAACCTTTCTGTTAAAAAAAATTTTTTTACAGGTTTTCCTAAGAGGAGAAACATAGCAGTTGACATATTTTTAGTGCAAATTACGGTGTACAATCAATCTTCCAAGTCATAGTATCACAATACAGAGTAGAAGAATAATGCCGTCAATGATCTGTTAAGGATGGAGGAAAGGGAAATAAACCATGAATCGTGCAGACCTCAGGTCACATAGTTGATACACATTAATCAATTGATATCCAGGTTTGACAATAAGTAGTAGCGATCGTCCTGTATTTAATTGGGGGGGGGGAGGGGGGTGGAAGACAGGAGGCCGAAAGGGACAGGGGCTCATCGGTGGGGGGGCCTCCAGGCAATCTCCAGTATTCAGTTCTTAGTCCAGGAGCCCCATATCTTCTCAGATTTCTTGAGACACTTCCGACTCATATACGTGAGTTTGTATAGTAGCAGAATAGAGTCGATCATAGCTTTCCAGTGGGAGGTGCTGGTTGCTTCCAATGAAGTAGAATAGCTTTTCTATCATAAAATGTTGCATAAAATATGACCAGCTGTTTGTGTGTTCTTGGCGTGACATTGTCACATTTACCTAGCAGGAGAATGAGCGGTTCGAGGCCTATTGACAAGCCTCCAACTGTGTTGATCGTAGTGACTACATCTAACAATAACTTTTGTATGAGGGGGCAGGACCATACCACATGAAAGAAGGTGCCCGTGTCTGTGGTACATTTTGGGCATCTGTCAGTTTGTGTAGGGAATATTTCTTTTTCGTACATCACGGGACACAGAGCGACTTAGTCATTACTAATGGGTTATATAGTTTACCTTCAGGTGTTGGCACTGGCCAATTCCAAACCGGAAGTACCCTCCCCTATATAAGCCCCTCCCACCCGGGAGCACCTCAGTTTTTTGCCAGTGTCTAAGGTGTTGGCCAAAGAGTAACATGTGTTTTCACTGGGCTTGCGTACAGGTTCTTTTGGGCCTTAGTAAGCTGTTCCGGATCCCACCAAAAAAGCTTCATAGCTAAACGGTCGGTACCCGGGCCTTGCAGCAGAAGAGCAAGGTTTTGCCTGTAATGCTTCTCTTAGGAGGGCTGGACCCTGGGATCCAGAGCTCTGGTCATACCCACGACCAAGACGCTGTCTGTGCAGGGTGCTATACAGGTCCAGGGGAGTGGAATCCTTGGGAACCCGGTCCCTGAAGGTTTAATTACAATGCCTGCCGTGATAGGTGAAGTTTGGACTTTTGTGGACCAAACAAAGTCCTGCGGCGGGGATCAGGTAAGTGGGGGCCCTCAGGAACTTGGTTCTATTGGGGGACCCCCAAGCCTAATTTGTCTTTCTGTCTGTTACCTAACGGTATTCCCGCTAAATATCTGTGTTTGCCTATAACTACTGAAAATGTAAAATTTTAATAGTAGTCAAGAAAAAAAACAAAAAAAAAAACAGGGACCGCGGTACCTGTGTTAAACCACTAGAGGCCGCTGTAGTCCATTTTTCTTGTAAATGTGGATCTTTGGTTTTCTCAACTCAAAAGATCCAGGCAGCTGGTAAGTTTCTCTGAGGGAATCCACTTCCTCTGCCCTGTTGCTGCGTTCATCCACCGCACAGGCCCTCCGGCAAAAAGGGCCCTGGCTCCTAGTCCTCTGTTGGTTTTCGAAAAGGGCGCCATTGGCGCGCGGGCGCGTGCACGCGCCTCCTATGAAAAAAAAAAAAGGGGCGGGGCGGGTGGATGACGCTCGATGCGCGCCGCGGCGCTTCTGCGCATGTGCGGGCGTCCCAGCATGGTTAAAAGACACAGTACAAGTGTCAGCTGCATGCAAACAGAGCTAGCAACAAACAGTGGCACACAGAGGCGGTTGATGCAGGCATCCCCATAGAAAGGCACTTTAGTGGACACCAGCTGGTATATAGCAGCACCTGTGTTAGACTATTACCAGCAAAAATTGGTGTATGACGACGGGAATACCTCAGCTTTGTGCTTAAAGGATATGTCGTCCAGACGCTCCGGAAATAGATCTTCCAGGAAGCCAAAGGGGTCTCCATCGGGCTCTGAGGATATTGGGCATGCTTGCACTGCACCAATCTCCCCTGAGAATGCAGAGGTCAGTAGCCGTAGAAACCCCGCAGGAATGCCTGGTGCTGCGGCTGTCCCCAGTCCACCTGCTCCTGTATATATAACAGAGGAGGTTTTATCCTCAACTCTGGGAGGATTAGAAGAGAGATTAACAGCATTGATCGCTGCTTCCCTATCTCAGGGAAAGCGCGTCCGATCTCCGTCTCCTCCTTCAGAGTGCCTGTTAGTGGAGGAACAGCCCCACACAGAGATCGACCTACCTGAAGGGGATCAGGATGAGGTTGATTCACTTATAGAGGAATCAACAGTGGAAGAACCTTTCTCAGCTTCTCAGGCTGAAAGATTATGGGTTCAGTCTCTGACTAACATGGTCCGATCAGCATTTAAAATGCCTCTGGCGGAACCACCATCCACTACGGTTTCCTCGCTGGGGTCGCTAAAAGCTCCCCAGGCAGTCTGTTCCTTCCCAATCCACCCTTTATTAGAAGGGCTTATTTACCAGGATTGGGAGCATCCTGATAAAATATTTGCTCCCCCCAAGAGATTTCCGGTGATCTATCCCATGGAGGATAAGTTCATAAGAAAATGGAGGGTCCCTATAGTGGACGCAGCCATCTCTTCTGTTAACAAATCACTGACATGTCCAGTAGATAATGTTCCAATGTTCAAAGACCCAATAGATAAAAAATTGGAGTCTTTACTAAAATCTGCTTTCTCTACAGCAAGTATGGTGACACAACCTGCGGTAGCAGCGATTGGAGTCTGCCAAGCAGTGAAAGATCAGTTGAAACAAGTCTTAAGGGACTTACCAGATCAGCAGGCTCATGCCCTAGCTGACCTGCCTAGAGCCTTGTGTTTTGCGGTGGACGCCATAAAGGATACAATCCAACAGGCCTCCCGCTTTACGCTGTCTATAGTACATATGCGTAGGCTTCTGTGGCTCAAAAACTGGTCTGCTGAAGCTCCCTGTAAAAAACTGCTGGTTAGCTTCCCATTTCATGGAGAACGCTTATTTGGAGAAGATCTGGACAAATATATCCAGAAAATTTCTGCCGGTAAAAGTTCACTCTTACCGGTTAAGAACAAGGGTAGAAGTCCTTCTTTTAAGAGGCCTACCTCTCCAGTCCCGGGCACATCGGCTGTGAAGCAGTTCCGACGGCCTCCGCGGTCAAATTCAGGGGGCAGAAATCAGGGACAATCACAGGGTAACAAGAAGCCCTGGATCAAGAGAGGTACAAAACCTCCCCCTAAGGCATGAAGTATTGCCCCCGCTCAATCGGGTGGGGGGAAGACTTCAGTTGTTCACAGAGACCTGGCGGGACACCATCAGAGACAGATGGGTGCTCTCCGCAGTAAGTCTGGGATACAAGCTGGAGTTAAAAGGCACTCCTCCTGCCCAATTTATGAGGTCAAATGTGCCAAGAGATCCCCAAAAGAGAGGATCCCTCCTTCTGGCACTAGAACAACTATTGCTACAAGGGGTAATCATGAAGGTTCCCCTGGAAGAAAGCAGATTCGGGTTTTACTCGAACCTTTTCACAGTCCCCAAACCAAATGGGGACGTGAGGCCCATATTAAATCTAAAAGGGCTAAACAAGTTCCTAAATATCAGGACTTTTCGGATGGAGTCGATCCGATCAGTGGCCACCGCCCTACAAGGGCAGGAATGGCTAGCCTCGATCGACATAAGGGATGCTTATCTGCATATTCCCATCTTTCCGGCCCATCAGAAATTTCTACGCTTTGCAGTAGAAGGGCGCCATTTTCAGTTCAGAGCCTTACCTTTCGGTCTGGCCACAGCACCACGAGTGTTCACAAAAATTCTGGCCCCATTATTGGCCAATCTAAGAACACAGGGTGTAACGATAATGGCATATCTAGACGACCTGCTACTAATAGACCACTCAGTGGAAAAGCTGGAAGTAGCTATTCACAAGACAATCGAGTATCTGGAATATCACGGTTGGATTATCAACCGGGACAAGTCAGCTCTAAGACCAGTCAAAAGTCTGGAATACTTAGGGCTAAGGCTGGATTCAAAATCAGAGAAAGATTTTCTTACCTCCAGAGAAGGTGTCGTCTTTAAGAAATTTGACCCACTTAGTGGGTACAAAAAGAAAACCATCCATACGTCTCTGCATGAGGCTGCTGGGAAAGATGGTGGCTTCATTCGAAGCGGTACCCTACGGTCAATTCCATTCAAGGAATTTGCAAAGGGCCATACTGTCAGCCTGGAACAAAAAAGTTCAGGCTTTAGACTTACCAATGTCCCTGTCCCCTTCCGTTCGCAAGAGCCTCCATTGGTGGTTGGTGCCCCAGAATCTGGAAAGAGGGAAACCCTTCAGTCCGGTTTCTTGGAAGGTGGTCACTACAGATGCCAGCCTCATCGGCTGGGGGGCAGTGCTGGAGCAATGGTCTCTCCAGGGCAGGTGGTCAGAAGCAGAAAAGGCCCTGCCCATCAATCTCTTAGAGATACGAGCAGCCCGGTATGCCCTAGTAGCATGGACATCCAAACTCCAGGGGTCCCCTGTCAGAATTCAATCAGACAATGCCACGGCAGTGGCATATATCAATCATCAGGGTGGCACCAAAAGTCGTGCAGCCCAGAAGGAAGCAAATTGCATCCTGGAGTGGGCAGAAAGATATGTCCCAGCCATATCCGCGGTTTTCATCCCAGGAGTGGAAAATTGGAGAGCGGACTTTCTAAGTCGCCAACAATTATGCCCGGGGGAATGGTCTCTTCACCCCGAGGTTTTCCAGGCAATATGCCAGCGGTGGGGAACACCGGATGTAGATCTGCTAGCATCCAGATTCAACGCAAAGGTGGACAGGTTTGTGTCTCGCACAAGGGATCCCCTAGCTTGCGGCTCGGATGCCCTAGTGTTCCCTTGGGATCGGTTCAAGCTGATATATGCATTCCCACCGCCACAATTGTTACCGCGATTACTCCGCAGAATCAGGGTAGAAAAGAAACCAGTGATTCTGGTGGCTCCAGCGTGGCCCCGAAGGGCATGGTACGCGGAGATTGTAAAAATGTCAGTGAGGAGTCCTTGGACCCTCCCACTTCGTCCGGACCTGCTGTCGCAAGGACCGATATACCACCCTTCCTTACCAGCCCTAGGTTTGACGGCCTGGCTATTGAAGCCCACATTCTGAAAAAGAGAGGGCTCTCTAATTCTGTGGTATCTACCATGATCAATGCCAGGAAACCGGTATCCAGGCAGATCTATTATAGGATCTGGAAAGCGTACATTACGTGGTGTGAGACCAAGAAATGGCATCCACGTAAGTACATGATAGGGAGGATTCTGGACTTCCTACAGTGGGCTGTAGATAGGAAGCTGGCCTTGAGTACTATCAAGGGTCAGATTTCGGCCTTGTCAATATTTTTTCAAAGGCCCTTGGCTTCGCATTCACTAGTCAAAGCCTTTATACAAGGAGTGATGCGTATTAGCCCTCCGGTTAGTATTCCCATATGTCCTTGGGACTTAAACCTGGTTCTGTCGGTTCTACAGAAACAACCGTTTGAACCATTACAACACATTTCCTTGGTTCTTCTCACCAGGAAATTGGTTTTCTTAGTAGCCATTTGTTCGGCTAAAAGAGTGTCGGAATTAGCAGCTATGTCCTGTAAGGAGCCATATCTGGTTGTCCATAAGGACAGAGTAGTATTACGTCCTCATCCAGCCTTTCTTCCTAAGGTGGTATCGAGGTTTCATTTGAACCAAGATGTGGTTCTTCCTTCTTTTTTCCCCAAACCTAGCTCAGTAGAGGAAAAGTTATTACATTCTTTGGATGTGGTAAGAGCAGTTAAAGCTTATCTAAAAGCCACTGCTCAGATTCGCAGAACGGATTCTTTGTTTGTTCTGCCGGAAGACCCCAGAAGGGGTCAGGCAGCATCAAAATCTACTTTAGCCAAGTGGATTCGACAGGTCATAATACAAGCCTATGGCTTGAGAAAGAGACCGCCTCCGTTCAAAGTTAGGGCGCACTCCACAAGAGCGGTTGGAACTTCATGGGCAGTGCATCACCAGGCCTCCCTGGCTCAAGTATGTAAGGCCGCAACATGGTCTTCGGTACACACGTTTACTAGATTCTATCAGGTAGACGTTAGAAGTCAGGAGGATGTCGCCTTTGGGCGCAGTGTGTTGCAGGCCGCAAAAGATCCTCATGCCTGATGGCGCCCAGCTTATGTACCCCCCCCCTCATTTGGCATTGCTTTGGGACGTCCCATTAGTAATGACTAAGTCGCTCTGTGTCCCGTGATGTACGAAAAAGAAAAAGGGATTTTTATAACAGCTTACCTGTAAAATCCTTTTCTTGGAGTACATCACGGGACACAGAGCTCCCACCCCTCTTTTTGGGACACTTATTGCTTGGCTACAAAACTGAGGTGCTCCCGGGTGGGAGGGGCTTATATAGGGGAGGGTACTTCCGGTTTGGAATTGGCCAGTGCCAACACCTGAAGGTAAACTATATAACCCATTAGTAATGACTAAGTCGCTCTGTGTCCCGTGATGTACTCCAAGAAAAGGATTTTACAGGTAAGCTGTTATAAAAATCCCTTTTTTCGCTAGTCGTTGTGGGGTGTAGTATGCTCTGTGTATGAATTTGAGTTGAATGAATCTATCTCATTAAGATCATTAAGGGGCGATATTGTTGGATCCCTTCTTCCCAATCATCATCCCTCAAGGCAGGCACGTCCTCTTTCCATTTCTGGAACAGTTGGGTCCCACAGCCAGAATCCTCACAGAATATCCACAGGTATAATGAGGAGAGGATGCGGTCTGTGTTGTTGGAGATCAGGAAGCTCTCTACTCCATGCGATGCAAGGGAAACTCCTGGGGGAAATTGTGCCCGCACCGCATGGCACAGTTGTAGGTATTGGAAAACAGCATTCTGGATGGGAGCTGAAAGGCGTCGCGTAGGGAGTCAAAGGATAGCCGCATGCCCACTGGCATGATGTGTTGTATTGTTTTGATATCGTAGAGAGCCAGGTTGGGGACGGTCATGAGGTGGGGTAACTTAGGATTATCCCATAGGGGTGTATACGGAGAGATGGTATTGGCCTTATTGAGTTTAGCCAACATTTGTTCCCACACTCGGACCATTGTTTGCATTGAGGTGGTCATTTCTGAATGTGCTCTCAGCCCTCTGAACACCAGGTTGCTCAATGCGGAGTAGGACCCGAGGATTGCTGCCTCCAAGTTCACCAAGGGGTCAGTGTGGGATTGGGCGAACCACCATCTCACTGTAACCACCGCCCAATAGTACTGTTTGAAACAGGGAAGTGCCAGTCCCCCAAGGGACAGTGGAAGTTGCAGGGTAGTTCGGGCGATTCTAGGAGCGCAAACGGCCCATATGAAAGTGGTTATTTGGTCTATTTTCCTAAAGAAGGAGTTGGGAATGGGAACAGGGGTATTGCAGAACACATAAAAGGAATTTGGGGAGGAACGTCACGTTAAGTAGGTTAATCCTCCTGACCGGGGAGAGGGGCAGGGACCTCCAGGTCTGGCATTTAGAAGTGAGGCGTTGGAGTACGGGGTAGACATTGTCAGTCAGGTACAGGGAAAAGGGTCTTACTCTTTCGTCCATGGACCGACACAGCTTCTCTATTGACAAAGTGGGTATTATCCGTTAATTAGGAGTGACTAGGCAGAAAAACTTGTAAAAAGTGTTGCATCACACCTTCTACAGTACCGCCCAGGGGGCGGACCCTCTGGGTATACCCTCTCAGTCTGCACATCGCAGATCAGTTTTTTTCTGTCTAGCAAGGAGTAGGACATGGCTCCCTTCGGGCTCATTGGTCCGGGGAAAAAAGATATATAGATTTTTATTTTTTTGCTACATTTGTTGTTTCCTGCGATCTTCGATCAACTGCCGACTGGGTGACAGGCTGGATCCTCGATCCTTGTAGTCTCCCCAGTTTCGGCCATCGAGCGTGTGCCGACCCTAGCTACGCGCTGGGTTTTCCACGACATGCCCGTCGCTCCACGGGTGGCCGGTGAGCCTACGCTCCAGGGCCTGCATCGGACCGCTCAGCTTCGGCTGACCTTACGGCCGAGTCGCAGCAGCCTGGCCGGTGAGCTTACGCTCCAAGGCTTGCATCGGACCGCTCAGCTTCGGCTGACCTTACGGCCGAGTCGCAGCAGCCTGTCCGGTGAGCGTCATGCTCCAGGGCATACATATGATCGTCCCTTCTGGGTCCAATCACAGCATGCCTGGCCAACAGTCACCTTCCGTGCGCGGACGATGATCTGTTTGGAATGTCTTCCAGCAGAATACATGCAGGATAGGTAAGTAAAACTCCCCTGCCTCGGCTGGGTGATTTAGCTGGACATTCCTGGAGAGATCAAGTAAGTGGTTGTGGCCCCTTTCTTCCCTCTCTCCCTGCCTTTCCCTCCTCCCTGGGCTTCTAGCTAAAGGTTGCTGGGGGCTGGGGGTCACCTAGGGGGTCCCACTGGAGCGGGGCTGGCTGTAACTAACATTTAAAAGAAATGTCATTTTTGCTTACCTGTGTTTCTGTGTCTCCATGCTGTCGGCGGCCATTTTGAGGTGGTCCATGCCAAGTTTGGCCTCTTGTAACTGCCTGGCGGCCATCTTCCTGTAGTTCGGCCACACCCACTGGCCCCTATCAGGTGATCGGCGGCCATGTTTGTCCACCCTGTATGCAGATATTGCCGTTCGGCGGCCATCTTTTTTGTGGGCTATGGCTGCCTGACCTCTATCTTCTGTCGGCGGCCATTTTCTTAGAGCCCACATTATCTTCCATACAGACGGTTTTGGCAACCATTTTGCGAGAGCCTCCAGCCTCTAGGGTGCATTACACTGGCGCGAAAATTCACACAGGAAGTGCTGATAAAAGAAGCAGACTGACACAGCAGCAAGGGGACAGCATCATAGGCGCAGCATAGCAGTACCTATCCAGGGTGGTGAGTCCTCTGGGTGACCCAGCATCTCTGCAGCGCAGGAGGGTGGCCTATTGATATCTTGCCTGGAGCCCTGTGAGTGTCAGCGTGTGGTCAGCATGGCATCTGAGCCAGATGTCTTCTCCCCTGAAACACCAGATTTAGCAGCTGGTGTCCCTGAGGTGTCTATGGACGCTATGTCGGCAATCCTAGAGGCGTTTGCTGCCAGGGTGGAAGCAGCACACGGGAATACAGGGGGTAGTAAACGCCCCATCCCCTGCAAGCTTCTGGGGATAATTCTGGTGCAGAACCAGGTCCAGCTATGGCTCGGGGCCCAGATTCTGACGCACCAGAGACTGCAGACCGTGACCGGACAGTGAGAATGACTCAAAGTCCAGGTCAGTACGCGAGACGGCTTTGGTATCTGACCTTATTACTGCAGTGCGGGATATGCTAAAATTGGAAAATACTGCAGAAGCAGCAGAGACTCCGGTCCACTTGGGTTTCATAGACCTGCCCGCACTGCTAAGGTGTTCCCTTGTGTGTCTTTTGATAAACTCTTATACAAGGAATGGGAGAACCCACTGAGGGTCTTTACAGCCCCAAAGAGGTTTGCGGTACGGTACCCCTTTTGAGGAGAGTTTTCTGAAGAAATGGACCTCTCCCCCCTATAGTGGACCCTCCGGTGTCCAGACTTAATAGAGCCACCACAATTCCTGTAGAAGGGGCTCCTGTTTTCTAGGACCCTGTGGATAAGAAGGCTGAAGCACTCGCTTGCTACCTATACTCAGTGGTAGGCTCGGCAGTACGCCCGGCATTGGCGGGGGCCCTAGTGTCTCACACACTTACTGAATGGGCAAGATTGCTACTCCAGGGGTTAAGGAGCGAGATGCTCCTCCTGATGAGATAACATTGGCCGACCTGTTGGTCCAGGGCCTTAGGTTTGTCTGCGAGTCAGACATGAATACTATTCCCCTGCTGTCTAAAACTTCGGTTTATGCAGTAGCAATACGCCACCTGATCTGGCTAAAAGGCTGGTCTGCGGACCAGACTTCCAAGAAAGCCCTGTTGGATCTGCCTTTTAAGGGCGACAGACTTTTTGGGGCTTCTCTGGATGACATCATCAAGGATGCCACAGGAAGTAAAAGCACTTTGCTTCCCCAAATTAGCAAGGGTAAGGGGCCACGCCAAGGGCAAGGGCCCTCCTTTACTGCACACAAGTGGTTTTTTCGTCCCCCTAGGGCGACAGGGAAAAGACCCCAGGCCGATAAAGCGCCTGCCCAAGGAAAAAAGCGTCCCTGGTCCCGCATACCCAATAAGCCTGCGGACAAATTTGCGTCCGCATGAAGGTCCACCCCCACCCAGCTCTCGGGTGGGGAGACGTCTTCGCAAATTCGCGACTCAGTGGACAGCACTAATCTCCGACAGGTGTGTTTGCGAAGTAATCTCCTCAGGCTACAAGATAGTTTCTCTCTTGTCCACCGGACAGATTCAACACCTCCAATCTCCAGCTACTACCGACCCGTCGGGAGGCCCTGTATGGGGCGGTCCAGGGTCTACTGGAACGCGGGGTAGTTATTCCAGTTCCAGAACTGGAACGGGGTTTTTACTCAAATCTGTTCATTGTGCCGAAGAAGGAGGGGGTTCGTCCAAGCTTGGATCTCAGAGCCCTCAATTGCTTTGTGAAGGTACAAAGTTTTCGGATGGAGTCGGTTCGATCTGTAGTCACGGCTCTCCATCCGGGGGACTTTCTGGCCTCCTTGGACATCAAGGACGCATACCTGCATGTCCCCATATACTCCAGACACCAGAGGTTTCTGCGATTTGCTATCGGGAAGAACCACTACCAGTTTGTGGCCCTCCCGTTTGGCCTTGCCTCAGCACCCAGGACGTTCACCAAGGTGCTCGCTCCGATTCTGGCACTTCTAAGACAGCGGGGTATCGCTATCACAGGTTACTTGGACGACCTTCTGCTGAAGGGCCCTTCAAGCTCAGAATTAGAGGTAAGCGTGTCCATTACCTGTCAGACTCTTCGAGACTGTGGTTGGATACTAAACACGCAAAAGTCAGTATTGGTGCCCACTCAACGCCTAGTGTACCTGGGGTTGATTCTGGATTCCTCAGAGGCAAAGGTATTCCTCCCTGTGGAGAAGTTGCAGACCCTCCGGGCTGCAGTACGGCAGCTGACTTCCAGGAATTGGTCGTCACTCCGTTTTTGCATGCGAGTGTTGGGCCTCATGGTAGCCTCCTTCGAGGCGGTCCCATATGCTCAATACCACACTCGAGTGTTACAGAGGGAAGTTCTGTCCAGATGGAACAGATGCCCTTCATCTCTGGATTATCAAATCCGAGTGAGCCACCTAGTCAGGAGATCCCTGGTATGGTGGCTGACAGCACCGGCTCTAATGGCCAGGAAGTCATTTCTTCCGGTTTACTGGATAGTGATCACGACGGACGCCAGCCTTACAGGTTGGGGGGGAGTCTGGGGTGTCCAGTCGGCGCAAGGTCGCTGGACCCCAGAGGAAGCCCTCCTGCCGATCAATGTCCTGGAGATCCGGGCGATCAAGCTGTGCCTCTTCAAATGGTCTCAGAGACTGCAAGGGCGTCCAGTCAGGATCCAGTCAGACAATGCCACAGCAGTGGCATATGTCAATCATCAAGGAGGAACAAGAAGCTCAGCTGCAGCATCGGAGATCGCTCGCATCCTGAAGTGGGCAGAGAGGAGCGTACCGGCACTGTCGGCCGTGTACATTCCGGGTGTGGAAAACTGGCAGGCGGACTACCTGAGCCGCCAGATGCTGGACCAGGGAGAATGGTCCTTACACCCGGAGGTGTTCCAACTCCTCTGCCAAAGATGGGGCACACCAGACGTAGATCTTCTGGCTTCCCGACTCAATCGGAAGGTATTGAGGTTTGTGGCCCGGTCAAGAGACCCATGGGCAGACGCAACGGACGCGTTGGTAGCATCGTGGGGCCAGTATCGGCTAATCTATGCCTTCCCTCCCTTAAGGCTTCTTCCTCTTCTGCTCCGCAGAGTGGAGGCAGAGGGAATTCCAATGATCCTAATCGCTCCAGATTGGCCTCAGCGTCCTTGGTACGCCGATCTAGTACGTCTGGTAGCAGACGTCCCCTGGCGCCTACCACTACGGAAGGACCTGCTGTCGCAAGGTCCCATATTCCATCCTGCTTTACAGTCATTGGCTTTAACGGCATGGCTGTTGAGAACCAGGTACTGAGAGACCGGGGCCTGTCAGACTCAGTAATTTCTACTATGAGAAGTGCTCGGAAACCGTCCTCTAGGAAGGTCTATCACCGCACTTGGAGGGCCTACATCTCCATGTGTGAGGAAATGAAATGGCATCCGCGTACCTATTTGGTTTCCAGAATCCTGCTGTTTTTACAGCATGGGGTAGTCCAAAGGCTTGCCCTAAGTACGATTAAGGGACAGATATCTGCCCTGGCTGTCTTTTTTCAGCGACCCCTGGCGACTCACTCTCTCGTGAGTACATTTGTGCAGGGGGTTCGACATGTGGCCCCTCCGGTCCGCCCCCCGTTACCTCCGTGGGACTTGAACCTGGTCCTCTCGGTGCTTCAGAAGGCACCGTTTGAGAATATTAGAGATATTCCCCTGTTGACACTTTCTCAGAAGGTGGTCTTTTTGGTGGCTGTTACGTCAGTTAGACGAGTCTCTGAGCTGGCAGCCTTGTCCTGCAAGGCTCACTATTTGATTTTCCACAAGGATAAGGTGGTGCTGCGGCCGCAGCCTTCCTTTCTTCCGAAGGTCATTTCGGCTTTTCATCTCAACGAAGACATTGTACTTCCATCCTTGTGTCCTCAGCCGTCGAATCCTAAGGAGTCGGCGTTGCATTCCTTGGACGTTGTCCGAGCTTTGAGAGTATACATATCTGCTACTTCCCTGTTCCGGAAGTCAGACTCACTGTTTGTTTCGGTGGCTGGTCCCAAGAAGGGCCAAGCAGTCTCATCGGCCACCATCTCTAGGTGGAGCCGACAGATAGTAATCCAGGCTTACGCCTTAAAGGGTCAGGCGCCCCCCTTCCCTGTCACGGCGCATTCGACCAGGGCAATAGGTGCCTCTTGGGCTTTCCGACATCAAGCGTCTGTTTCCCAACTATGTAAAGCGGCGACTTGGTCGTCCGCTCACACTTTCACAAAATTCTACAAAGTTGATGTAGGTGCATCTTCGGATGCCTCTTTCGGCCGCAAGGTTTTGCAGGCGGCTGTTTAGAGTTGCAACTCCTCCGTTGGAGGAGTGCTGTTTTGTGTTTTGGGGTGAAGTTTGTTTTTATGCTGTTACCACCCCTCGTTTTTTTCTCTGACACTGCTTTGGGACGTCCCACTTTGTCAATAGAGAAGCTGTGTCGGTCCATGGACGAAAGAGTAAATAGGATTTTTTACTCACCGTAAAATCCTTTTCTCTGAGTCCATGGACCGACACAGCACCCACCCCTCCTTTTAAGTTTGTACTGCTTTTTGACGAACTGATCTGCGATGTGCAGACTGAGAGGGTATACCCAGAGGGTCCGCCCCCTGGGCGGTACTGTAGAAGGTGTGATGCAACACTTTTTACAAGTTTTTCTGCCTAGTCACTCCTAATTAACGGATAATACCCACTTTGTCAATAGAGAAGCTGTGTCGGTCCATGGACTCAGAGAAAAGGATTTTACGGTGAGTAAAAAATCCTATTTTTTGGCCTTCTATTCCTAAGTAACAAAATTTAGAGACAGATGTCTAGGGAATATGGGCCACTATGGGGGGTATTGCTTGACCCAATGGGAATAGTATGGATTTGTCCGGACACCTGAAAAGGTACCATATTGATTTATAAGCCTCAGGGCTTCGTCTAGGGAGTTGGCGGCATCAGGGAGGTATGCGCATCATCTGCGTATAGCGAGATCTTTTCCCTCATTGGGCACACTTGTATGCCTTTAATTGTGGCAGAAGATCTAATGAGAATGGCCAGGGGTTCTATGGCTAGGGCAAATAGCCCAGGGGATAAGGGGCAACCCTGTCTGGTGCCTCTGTCCAGAGAGAATTGTGGATAGAGGAGGCTGTTAGTCCGTACTCTTGCTAAGGGGTTCTTGTAAAGCAGTTTTATCCAAGAAATGTATTGAGGGCCAAAGTTAATTCTCTCAAGGACTTGCCAGAGGGACTCTCACTCTACCGAGTCGAAAGCCTTCTCGGCATCAAACGAGGCCACAACCCCCTGGGTAGCCCCAGCAGCTGCATGGGAAATATTGGTAGAGAGGCGGTGTAGGTTAATATCGATTCCTTTACTGTGGGCATAAAGCCAGTTTAATCACCATGGATTAGGGAAAGGATAACAGAGTTATGCTGGTTTTCTAGTATTTTGGTGACTATTTTGGCATCAAGATTGAGGAGCCATATGGAGGCACACAGGTCTGGGTCTTTATTGGGTTTAGGAATCACGAATATTACTGCCTCGGACATGGAGGGCGGCAGACACCCCTCCTTCAGCATGGTCAGTAGCAGGGCATGAAATTTAGGGATAGCTATCTCCGCCTTGGTTTTTGTAGAATGTGGTGGGTATTCCGTTGGGGAGTGGGGTTTTGGCAGTTGAGTGAGGCGACCGCATTTTGGACTTCTTCAAGGGTTATAGCGCCATCTAACCTGGTACTGTCTGCATTAGCCAGTGTGGGGAAATCTATTTGGTCCAAGAAAGGTTTTACAGTGTCTGGGGTAAAAACCGCTCTGGAGGTGTATAGGGTCTCATTCTCATAGTAATTTACAAACCGTGCAATAATCCACAAGGGGTCAGGTTGTAGTGTGCCTTGCTCATCCCTTATGTTCGCTATGTGAGGTGTAGAGGAGTGCTCCCTGGCCAACCACGCCAGCATTTTACCTGTTCTTTCTCCCTGTTCAAAAATCCTCTGGGTTTGGCACAAGAGGACTTTCCTACTGGCGGTACTGTAGTTCTCAGCAAGGAAATCTCCCTATGTACAGCTTGTAGCACATAATTTGTCTCTGCCTCTCTGTTGGGTACAAAGTCAGATTCCAGCACCTGAGCCTTCAGCTCTGCGGCCTCTAGTGTTAACTGTGTGTCCTTCCTAACCTTGCCGATAACTCTCTGATATTGACCACGGGTATATGCCTTGTAGGCGTCCCACAGCACCGGTGGATCAGCAGTACCGACATTGTGTCCCCAATATACTCCCAGCTCCCCCGCACTCTCAGGGCCCACCCTCATCCGTGATCCAAAATCCGGACAACCTCCAGAGGGCTGACCCCGCCGGTGAATCTGTGCAAAGCTTCAGCAGCATCGGAGCATGATCCGATATGCCGCGAGGCAAGATTTCAATCACAAGAGTGCGGAAAAAGCAGAGAGTCACCAGCGAGAAATAGGTAAATTCTGGAGAAAGAGGCATACGTTGCTGAATGACACGTGTATTGTTTAGCGTTTGGGTTTTTCCACCTCCAGATATCCTGCAGCCCATACACCTCTGCCCAGCATGACAGAGGAGAGTCCACCGCTGAGTCAGCATTGAATCGATCTATACTTGGGTTCGGAGTCATGTTAACCACTTAACGACCGCTCACTGTATATGTACGTCGGCAGAATGGCACCGACAGGCACAATCACGTACAGTGTACGTGATCGCCTTTGTACAGTTGGGGGGTCCGATCGGACCCCCCTCCTATACAGTGAGCGGCCGTTTATCGTTGGGGAGCGATCGGAGATGAGGGGGCGGCCATTTGATTCCGGCCACCCCCTCACGATCGCTCCCGGCGAATGAAAATGCTCCCTCTGCCTGTGTAATGTAAACACAGGCAGAGGAAGTGATGTCATCTCTCCTCGCGGCGGTCTTTTCGTCCGCAGCGCCGAGGAGCGAAGAAGCAGGTTAGTGCACCAACAGTCCACTGACACATAGGTACACATTTCACCCCCCAGTCACCCCCAGATCACCCCCCAATCACAGTGTCACTGATTGCAGTGATCATTTATTTTACTGATCACTGCATTTAGTGTCATCTGTGACAGTAAAAAGTTGCAGGGCAGTTAGGTTTAGGCCCCTTTAGGTCCAGGGTAGCCCCCTAACCCCCCCCTAATAAAGGTTTAACCCCTTAATCGCCCCCCAGGTAACCCTTTCACCCCCTAACGCCAGCGTCACTAAGCGATCGTATTTTCGATCGCTGTATTTAGTGCCGGTGGTGCCCTAGATAGCCAGTTATTTATTTTTAGTTTCGCCGCAGGTTTTTATAGCGTCAGGTACCCCCATATATTATTTTAACCCCCTGATTGCCCCTAGAGTTAACCCTTTCACCAGTGATCACCGTATAAGCGTCACTGGTGACACTGGTTACCCAGTTAGTTATTTAGGTAACCCGTCAGGTTTTTATATAGCGTCGGGTACCCCCATATTTAACCTAATAAAAGGTTTTAACCCCCTGATTGCCCCTAGTTAACCCTTTCACCAGTGATCACCATATAAAGGTTACGGGTGACGCTGGTTGGTTAGTTTGCTTTTTATAGCATCAGGGCACCCGCCGTATATAACCCAATAAAGGTTTAACCCCCTGATCGCCCGGCGGGTGAGATCAATTAGGTTTTAGCGCCAGAGTAAGGTTAGTGCCAGTAATGCTAAACACCCACGCGCAAAGCATACACCTCCCTTAGTGGTATAGTATCTGAACAGATCAATATCTGATCAGATCTATACTAGCGTCCCCAGCGGTTTAGGGTTCCCAAAAACACAGTGTTAGTGGGATCAGCCCAGATACCTGCTAGCACCTGCGTTTAGCCCCTCCGCCCAGCCCAGCCCACCCAAGTGCAGTATTGATCGATCACGGTCACTTACCAAACACAACACACATAACTGCAGTGTTCGCAGAGACATGCCTGATCCCTGCGATCGCTAACAGTTTTTTTTAGTAGCGTTTGATATATTTGCTGACGACAGTCAGGTGCTTTTTTTCCTGTGAATCTTACTAGTGTACCCCTAAATTTAGAGCCCAAAATGGCAAGTCGAAGGTACACTAGTAAAGAGGCCTAAGAGATTCTGAGCATGACAGATAGTGAAGAGGAGGTCACGTATCTGTCAGATTCAGGCTCAGAATATCTTCCCGTAGAAGACAGTGACGTCAGCGGCTCCTCATCAGATAGCTCTGACGACGAAGTTGAGGTCCCTGCTAACGTCAGGCGTACCCGATCCCGATCTTCTGAGGTTGTTGAGGAGCAAGAACCGCAGGGCTCTCGTATCATGGAGCAGAGTAGTACTAGCGCCGCTATTCCTTCTGGTGAATTGGCAAGCACCAGCGGCCTAGTACAGCCTGGGCGTACATCCAGCACTGCAGTATCACGTGGTGACGTGGCGAGTCCCATAATTGCAGTTCAAGCTGGCGAGGTGGCAAGCACAAGTAGTGTCCCGCTGCCACCAAGAAGACAAAGGCAGGCCCGTCGTGCCCATAGTGCCCTTCCTGCAGAATTTGCCTATCCTGATTGGGTCCCCACCACTTCTGCAGAACCCGTACTTCCCCCATTCACTGCCCAACCCGGTATTCAGGTGGAAACAGCTGATTTTATTCCAATTGATTTTTATTCGCTGTTTTTCACGGAAGATCTCTATAGATCTATTGTGGACCAGAGTAATTTATATACTGGTCAATTCATCGCCGCTAATCCCCAGTTGCCTTCCATTGCCAAAGATTGGAAACCAATTACGGTTTCCGAATTTAAGACCTTTCTGGGCCTTTCCCTCAACATGGGCACACATAAATTCCTGTCATTGCGTGCTTATTGGTCCACGCACCCAATTGACCACATGCCCGTGTTCTCTGCCTCCATGCCCAGGAAACGATACGAGCAGATTTTGCGGTTCATGCACTTCAACGACAATGAACTTTGTCGTCCACGTGGGGACCCTGAATATGACCGGCTCTATAAAATCCGGCCCCTCATAAATCACTTCAACGAACGTTTTGCAGCCTTGTTTACTCCTGATCAAGTTGTCTGCGTTGATGAGTCCCTGATTAAATTTTCTGGCCGCTTGGCTTTCAAGCAGTACCTTCCCAGCAAGCGTGCCAGATACGGGGTCAAGCTCTATAAGTTCTGTGACAGGGCAACAGGCTATGTATGGAGCTTTATGGTTTATGAGGGAAAAGATAGTCAGGTTGAGCCGGTCAACTGCCCGGATTACATAGGGAGCGCTGGCAAGATAGTGTGGAAATTGGTGTCACCCTTATTCGGAAAGGGGTACCACTTGTATGTGGACAATTATTACACGAGCGTGCCATTGTTTAGTCACTTGTTTGATCATCAGATTGGAGCATGTGGCACCATGCGACCTAATCGCCGGGACTTTCCCCAGCGGCTTGTAGATGCCCGTCTTAGGCTGGGGGAGAGAGCCTGCGTAAAGTGTAATAATTTGCTCGCTATGAAGTGGAGGGACAATAAGAATGTTTTCCTTCTTACCTCCCTTCATGCAGACACGACAGTCCAAATTCCTACGGCGACTGGTGTTGTGGAGAAACCCCTGTGTCCACGAATATAACAAAAATATGGGAGGGGTGGACCTCAACGACCAGTTGTTGGCACCGTATCTAATTGACCGTAAGGCGAGACGCTGGTACAAAAAAGTGTCTCTATCCTTATTTCAATTGGCTTTGCTGAACGCTCATGTGCTATACAGAGCTTCAGGCGGGACGTTATCTCTTCTAAAATTCCAGAATGAGATAGTCACAGAACTCCTGTATCCAGGCGGTTCTGCACCTCACCATCCCCAACCAAATGCAGTAAGCCGGCTGCATGAGAGGCATTATACGTATGTCCTCCCGAGTACCCCTACCCAACGAGCCCCCCAAAAAAGATGTTGTGTCTGTAGCAAGCGCGGATTTAGGCGTGACACCCGTCATTATTGTCCACTCTGTCCTTACGAGCCTGGTCTTTGCCTTGGTGAATGTTTTGAACGCTACCACTCAAAAGTGAAGTTTTAGCGTAGGGTACAGCATTTCACAGACGAGGACACACTTACACAGGGTCTCCCAAGATGCCATTACATTTTGAGAGACCCGAACCATTACAGTTGTTAAAGTTACAAAAAAAAAGTGTAAAAAAAAAACATAAAACAAAACACAAAAAAAATATAAAATAAAAAAAACAAAAATAGTTGTCGTTTTTATTGTTCTCTCTCTATTTTCTCTCTATTGTTCTGCTCTTTTTTACTGTATTCCATTCTGCAATATTTTATCATGCTTGCTTTTCAGGTATGTAATTTTTTGTTTTCAGGTGCACCATTCAACTGCAGCGCGGAATTATTTATCTTGACAGCAACAGCGTTTGCTCCCACGATACATAAAGCCGTGACTCCAGTGCTGTAGGAGGTGATTTCACCACCACAGTTAAAAAAAAAAGAGCATATATGCCGAAGCATGGGGGCAGCAGGGGCGGAGGAGCGATTTTGCTCCTAATGCCGCGTACATACGGTCGAAATTCCGACGGAGGCTTGCCCGTGGAAAAGTCCGACCGTGTGTACGCGGCATAACATTTTATGCCGCGTACATACGGTCGAAATTCCGACGAAGGCTTGCCCGTGGAAAAGTCCGACCGTGTGTACGCGGCATAACTTTTTTGCGGGAGGATGCCCCCATGCTTCGGCATATATGCCCATCATTAGAAGTGGGTGGATGAAGGGAGGTATTCTAATGGTGGGCATACCCACCGATCAATCTCTTTTTTTCATTCAGCCAACAGGCTGCATGAAAAAAAAAGATTACAATACATGTCCAACAAGGACCAGCAACGTACTGGTATGTTGCTGGACTTTGAATGTTTACACCAGAATGATGCCTGCAGGTTTAGGTATCATCTTAGTATCATTCTTTTCAGCCAGTGGCCGGCTTTCATGTAAAAGCAATTCTAGCAGATAATTAGCCTCTAGACTGCTTTTACAAGCAGTGGGAGGGAATGCCCCCCCCCGGATATAAACAGCGCCATTGGGAAATTGGGAAAGCATTTTATCACACCGATCTTGGTGTTGTCAGATGCTTTGAGGGCAGAGGAAAGATCTAGGGTCTAACCCCCAATTTTTTTTAAAAAAAAAGAGTACCTGTCACTACTTATTGCTATCATAGGGGATATTTACATTCCCTGAGATAACAATAAAAATGGTATAAAAAAAAAATATGGAAGGAACAGTTTAAAAATAAAATAAAAAAGCAAAATAAAAAAAAATAAAAAAAAGCACCGCTGTCCCCCCCTGCTCTTGCGCAAAGGCGAACGCAAGCGTCGGTCTAGCGTCATATGTAAACAGCAATTGCATCATGCATGTGAGGTATCACCGCGAAGGTCAGATCGAGGGCAGTAATTTTAGCAGTAGACCTCCTCTGTAAATCTAACGTGGTAACCTGTAAAGGCTTTTAAATGCCTTTAAAAATGAATGTAGTTTGTCGCCGCTGCGCGTTTGTGCGCAATTTTAAAGCATGTCGTGTTTGGTAGCCATGTACTCGGCCTAAGATCATCTTTTTTATTTCATCAAACATTTGGGCAATATCGTGTTTTTTAGTGCATTAAAAATAAAAAAAGTGTGTTTCCCCCCCCAAAAATGCGTTTGAAAAATCGCTGCGCAAATACTGTGTGGAAAAGAAAAATGCAACACCCACTATTTTAATCTGTAGGGCCTTTGCTTTAAAAAAATATATAATATGTTTGGGGGTTCAACATCATTTTCTTGCAAAAAAATTTTTTTTTTCATGTAAACAAAAAGTGTCAGAAAGGGCTTTGTCTTCAAGTGGTTAGAAGAGTGGATGATGTGTGACATAAGCTTCCTAATGTTGTGCATAAAATGCCAGGACAATTCAAAACCCCCCACAAATGACCCCATTTTGGAAAGTAGACACCTCAAGCTATTTGCTGAGAGGCATGTTGAGCCCATTGAATATTTTTTTTTTTTTGTCCCAAGTGATTGAATAATGACAAAAAGAAAAAAAGAAATAAAAATGTACAATAAGTTGTCACTAAATTATATATTGCTCAAACATGCCATGGTTATATGTGGAATTGCACCCCAAAATACATTCTGTTGCTTCTCCTGAGTACGGGGATACCACATGTGTGAGACATTTTGGGAGCCTAGCCGCGTACAGGACCCCGAAAACCAAGCACCGCCTTCAGGATTTCTATGGGTGTAAATTTTTGATTTCACTCCTCACTGCCTATCACAGTTTCGGAGGCCATGGAATGCCCAGATGGCACAAACCCCCCCCCCAAATGACCCAATTTTGGAAAGTAGACACCCCAAGCTATTTGCTGAGAGGTATGTTGAGTATTTTGCAGATCTTGCTTTTTGTCACAAAGTTTTGAAAATTGAAAAAAAAAAAAAAAAAAATATGTCTCTTCATTTTCAAAAACAAATGAGAGCTGTAAAATACTCACAATGCCTCTCAGCAAATAGCTTGGGGTGTCTACTTTCCAAAATGGGGTCATTTGTGGGGGGTTTTGGGCTATCTTGGCATTTTATGGCCTTCAAAACTGTGATAGGTAGTGAGGAGTGAAATCAAAAATTTGTGCCCTTAGAAATCCTGAAGGCAGTGCTTGGTTTTTGGGGCCCCGTACGCGGCTAGGCTCTCAAAAAGTCCCACACATGTGGTATCTCCGTACTCAGGAGAAGCAGCAGAATGTATTTTGGGGTGCAATTCCACATATAACCATGGCATGTGTGAGCAATATATAATTTAGTGACAACTTTTTGTACATTTTTCTTTTTGTCATTATTCAATCATTTGGGACAAAAAAAATAAAAATATTCAATGGGCTCAACATACCTCTCAGCAAATAGCTTAGAATGTCTACTTTCCAAAATGGGGTCATTTGGGGGGGTTTTGTGCCATCTTGGCATTTTATGGCCTTCAAAACTGTGATAGGTAGTGAGGAGTGAAATCAAAAATTTATGCCCTTAGAAACCTTGAAGGCGGTTCTTGGTTTTTGGGGTCCCGTACGCGACTAGGCTCCCAAAAAGTCCCACACATGTGGTATCCCCATGCTCAGGAGAAGCAGTAGAATGTGTTTTGGGGTGTAATTTCACATATGCCCATGGCATGTGTGAGCAATAGATCATTTAGTGACAACTTTGTGCAAAAAAAAAAAAAGTTTGTCATATTCCCGCAACTTGTGGCAAAATATAAAATATTCCATGGACTGAACATGCCTCTCAGTAAATAGCTTGGGGTGTCTACTTTCCAAAATGGGGTCATTTGGGGGGGTTTTGTGCTATTTTGGCATTTTATGGCCTTCAAAACTGTGATGGGTAGTGAGGAGTGAAATCAAAAATTTGCGCCCTTAGAAATCCTGAAGGCGGTGCTTGGTTTCCGGGGTCCCGTACGTGGCTAGGCTCCTAAAAAGTCCCACACATGTGGTATCCCCGTACTCAGGAGAAGCAGCAGAATGTATTTTGGGGTGCAATTCCACATATAACCATGGCATGTGTGAGCAATATATCATTTAGTGACAACTTTTTGTAATTTTTTATTTTTTTTTGTCATTATTCAATCACTTGGGACAAAAAAAAAAAAAATATTCAGTGGGCTCAACATGCCTCTCAGCAATTTCCTTGGGGTGTCTACTTTCCAAAATGGGGTCATTTGGGGGGGTTTGTACTGCCCTGCCATTTTAGCACCTCAAGAAATGAGATAGGCAGTCATAAATTTAAAGCTGTAAATTCCAGAAAATGTACCCTAGATTGTAAACGCTATAACTTTTGCGCAAACCAATAAATATACGCTTATTGACATTTTTTTTACTAAAGACATGTGGCTGAATACATTTTGGCCTAAATGTATGACTAAAATTGAGTTTATTCGATTTTTCTTATAACAAAAAGTAGAATATATCATTTTTTTTCAAAATTTTCGGTCTTTTTCCATTTATATCGCAAAAAATAAAAATCGCAGAGGCAATCAAATGCCATTAAAAGAAAGCTCTATTTGTGGGAAGAAAAGGACGCAAATTTCGTTTGGGTACAACATTGCATGTCCGCACAATTTACAGTTAAAGCAGCGCAGTGCAAAATTCTGAAATCACCTCTGGTCCTCTAGCTACCAAATGGTCCGGGGCTTAAGTGGTTAAAGTCCCCAGCCAGCAATACACCAGCTCTGGGGGTAGAGAGCTATCAAAGGGGCCAATTTGTGTAGAATAGTCATTGTAGCTGGTGGGGGAACATACAGACCCACAACAAGCAACTCAAGCCTGTTGCACATCGCATGAAGGGCCACATATCTCCCCTTCGGGTCTAAGTGGGGGTCCAGGAGGGATTTATGGACCAGAACACTGACTACCCTGGAGAATGCAGAATAGGTGGAGTGGTAAGTATGAGCCCACCCAGGGTTTTCGGAGAGCCAACGTTCTGCTCCCCACCAGGTGTGTTTCCTGAAATATACAAATTTGGAGCAGATATTTTTGGATGTAATTAAATACCAGCGACCTTTTGATCGTGTAGTTCAAACCACAAACGTTCCAAGATAAAATGGTAAGAGGAGCCATCATCCGCTTACTAGGCATAATCGGGAGCAACAGGGTACAAATAACATTGTATATATAGATAACAGCATCACATAAGGTACATCGGTATTGGGAAGTAGTATATTAACCACTTAACGACCGCCCACCGCCGATTTACGTCGGCAGAATGGCACCGACAGGCAGAATCACGTAGATCTACGTGATCGCCTTTGTGCAGTTGGGGGGTCCATCCGGACCCCCCTTCACTGCAGTGAGCGGCCGTTAAGTGTTCGGGAGCGATCAGGCATGAGGGGGCGGCCGCTCGATTCCGCCCCCCCCTCGCGATCGCTCCCGGCCAATGAAAATGCTTCCTCCTGCCTGAAATGTAAACACAGGCTGGAGGAAGTGATGTCATCTCCCTCGCCGCGGTCTTTTCGTTCCCGGCGCCGAGCAGAGAAGAAGCAGGTTAGTGCACCAACAGTCCACTGACACGTAGGTACACATAGGCACACAAATCACCCCCCAGTCACCCCCAGATCACCCCCCAGGTCACCCCAAAGCCCCCAATCACAGTGTCACTGATTGCAGTGATCATTTATTTTACTGATCACTGCATTTAGTGTCATCTGTGATTGTAAAAAGTTGCAGGGCAGTTAGGATTAGGCCCCTTTAGGTCCAGGGTAGCCCCCTAACCCCCCCTAATAAAGGTTTAACCCCTTGATCACCCCCCAGGTAACCCTTTCACCCCCTGACTTCAGCGTCACTAAGCGATTGTTTTTCCGATCGCTGTATTCGTGTTGCTGGTGTTTTAGATAGGCAGTTATTTTTTTTTAGGTTCGCCGCAGGTTTTTATTAGTGTCAGGTACCCCCATATATTATTTTAACCCCCTGATTGCCCCTAGAGTTAACCCTTTCACCAGTGATCGCCGTATAAGCGTCACTGGTGTCACTGGTTAGCCAGTAAGTTATTTAGTTATTTAGGTTACCCGTCAGGTTTTTATATAGTGTCAGGTACCCCCATATTTAACCTAATAAAGGTTTTAACCCCCTGATTGCCCCTAGTTAACCCTTTCACCAGTGATCACCATATAAAGGTTACGGGTGACGCTGGTTGATTAGTTTGCTTTTTATAGCATCAGGGCACCCGCCGTATATAACCCAATAAAGGTTTAACCCCCCTGATCGCCCGGCGGGTGAGATCAATTAGGTTTTAGCGCCAGAGAGGGTCTGCGTCGCCCCAGGCAGTGTTAGGTTAGTGACAGTAACGCTAACACCCACGCGCAAAGCATACACCCCCCTTAGTGGTATAGTATCTGATCAGATCTATACTAGCATCCCCAGCGGTTTAGGGTTCCCAAAAACGCAGTGTTAGCGGGATCAGCCCAGATACCTGCTAGCGCCTGCGTTTAGCCCCTCCGCCCAGCCCACCCAAGTGCAGTATCGATCGATCACTGTCACTTACCAAACACAACACACATAACTGCAGCGTTCGCAGTGCTTGGTTTTTGGGGCCCTGTACGCGGCTAGGCTCCCAAAAAGTCCCACACATGTGGTATCCCCGTACTCAGGAAAAGCAGCAGAATGTATTTTGGGGTGCAATTCCACATATAACCATGGCATGTGTGAGCAATATATCATTTAGTGACAACTTTTTGTCCATTTTTTTTTTCTTTTTGTCATTATTCAATCATTTGGGACAAAAAAAAAAAAATTCAATGGGGTCAACATGCCTCTCAGCAAATAGCTTGGGGTGTCTACTTTCCAAAATGGGGTCATTTGGGGGGGTTTTGTGCCATCTTGGCATTTTATGGCCTTCAAAACTGTGATAGGTAGTGAGGAGTGAAATCAAAAATTTATGCCCTTAGAAACCTTGAAGGCGGTGCTTGGTTTTTGGGGTCCCGTACGCGGCTAGGCTCCCAAAAAGTCCCACACATGTGGTATCCCCGTACTCAGGAGAAGCAGCAGAATGTATTTTGGGGTGTAATTTCACATATGCCCATGGCATGTGTGAGCAATATATCATTTAGTGACAACTTTGTGCAAAAAAAAAAAAGTTTGTCATATTCCCGCAACTTGTGGCAAAATATAAAATATTCCATGGACTGAACATGCCTCTCAGTAAATAGCTTGGGGTGTCTACTTTCCAAAATGGGGTCATTTGGGGGGGTTTTGTGCTATTTTGGCATTTTATGGCCTTCGAAACTGTGATAGGTAGTGAGGAGTGAAATCAAAAATTTGCGCCCTTAGAAATCCTGAAGGCGGTGCTTGGTTTCCGGGGTCCCGTACGTGGCTAGGCTCCTAAAAAGTCCCACACATGTGGTATCCCCGTACTCAGGAGAAGCAGCAGAATGTATTTTGGGGTGCAATTCCACATATAACCATGGCATGTGTGAGCAATATATCATTTAGTGACAACTTTTTGTAATTTTTTTTTTTTTTGTCATTATTCAATCACTGGGGACAAAAAAAAAAATATTCAATGGGCTCAACATGCCTCTCAGCAATTTCCTTGGGGTGTCTACTTTCCAAAATGGGGTCATTTGGGGGGGGGGGTTTGTACTGCCCTGCCATTTTAGCACCTCAAGAAATGAGATAGGCAGTCATAAATTTAAAGCTGTGTAAATTTCAGAAAATGTACCCTAGTTTGTAAACGCTATAACTTTTGCGCAAACCAATAAATATACGCTTATTGACATTTTTTTTACTAAAGACATGTGGCTGAATACATTTTGGCCTAAATGTATGACTAAAATTGAGTTTATTCGATTTTTCTTATAACAAAAAGTAGAAAATATCATTTTTTTTCAAAATTTTCGGTCTTTTTCTGTTTATATCGCAAAAAATAAAAATCGCAGAGGCAATCAAATACCATTAAAAGAAAGCTCTATTTGTGGGAAGAAAAGGACGCAAATTTCATTTGGGTACAACATTGCATGTCCGCACAATTTACAGTTAAAGCAGCGCAGTGCCGAATCCCAAAAACAGGCCTGGTCCTAATGGCCCGAAATGGTCCGGGGCTTAAGTGGTTAAAGTTAAATAGGGCTCCCACGCCACCTAGTGGAGGGAGAGCAAAACCACATAGATAGGACTGAAAGAAGATAAAAATAAAAAGGGAAGAAAAAAAAATTAGGCCAGCAAGAATCATTTCACACCATTGAAACCCACCCAGCACCACCCCCCGAACTTCGGTGTGCCTTCCCCCCAGAACAAGAGAACATGGCAACTGCCATAGAGGGTTGTGAACGAAAAAGCACCCAAGTGTTTTAGTCTTAGCACCAAGAGTCCGGCCGGACCCGTAAACAGGATGAAAGGTCCCTGCAGCTTTATATTTTTCCCTGAATGGTTCCGGGGTACAAAACTTAGTTCAGTTGCAAACAAAATAAGAACCATAACCTATCCCCCCTACCCCCGGCCACACAGGTCCAGCTCATGTCCATGCAAGTGTTTGTGGGCCCAGGGTAATGGGGAAGGAGTAGTTACTGTCCAACAGCTAGGGGGTGAGAGAAAAGAAGACCTCCCCCCCTTCAGGGCCTGCACAGGCGTGTGTCCCAGGGTATGGCTCAGGGGAGGAGCTCAGCTATAGTTACATAGTTAGTCAGGTTGAAAAAAGACAAAGTCCATCCAGTTCAACCATAAAAAAAAATAACTAAAATAAAATAAAAAAATATCGTGCAATCCCATATACCCAATTCTATACCCACAGTTGATCCAGAGGAAGGCAAAAAACCCCAGCAGAGCATGATCCAATTTGCTACAGCAGGGGAAAAAATTCCTTCCTGATCCCCCGAGAGGCAATCGGATTTACCCTGGATCAACTTTACCTAGAACTGTTAGTACTCAGTTATATTATGTACATTTAGGAAAGTATCCAGGCCTTTCTTAAAGCAATCTACTGAGCTGGCCAGAACCACCTCTGCAGGGAGTCTCTGCCACATTTTCACAGCTCTTACTGTGAAGAAACCTTTCCGCATTTGGAGATGAAATCTTTTTTCTTCTAGACGTAAAGAGTGCCCCCTTGTTCTCTGTGTTGACCGTAAAGTGAATAACTCATCACCAAGTTCACTATATGGACCCCTTATATATTTGTACATGTTAATCATATCCCCCCTTATTCTCCTCTTCTCAAAAGTGAATAAATTCAGTTCCTCTAATCTTTCTTCATAGCTGAGCTCCTCCATGCCTCTTATCAGTTTGGTTGCCCTTCTCTGCACTTTCTCCAGTTCCCCGATATGCTTTTTGAGAACTGGTGCCCAAAACTGAACTGCGTATTCCAGATGAGGCCTTACTAATGATTTGTACAGGGGCAAAATGATATCTCTCTCTCTGGAGTCCATACCTCTCTTAATACAAGAAAGGACTTTGCTCGCTTTGGAAACCACAGCTTGGCATTGCATGCCATTATTGAGCTTATGATCTACCAAAACCCCCAGATCCTTCTCCACTACGGATCCCCCCAGTTGTATTCCCCCTAGTATGTATGATGCATTCATATTCTTAGCCCCCAAGTGCATAAATTTACATTTATCAACATTAAACCTCATCTGCCACATAGTCGCCCAATTAGACAGGGCATCGAGGTCGGCTTGTAAATTGGAGACATCTTGTAAGGACGTTATTCCACTGCATAGCTTGGTGTCATCTGCAAAGACAGAAATGTTACTTTTGATCTCAGACCCAATATCATTTATAAAGATATTAAAAAGTAAGGGTCCCAGCACTGAACCTTGGGGTACACCACTGATATAAAAAACAAAGGTATGCAGCGCTGAAATAAGATCTCCAAAATGAAATTAGGAGAACATAAAATAGGTTGATAATCAACTAAATAGTTAAACACAAAATATAAAATAAATTATAAATAAGTGCAGTAGTGAACCACGAAAAATTATTAAATAAAAAAATGTTAATAATAAAAATAATGTTAATAACTAATCCGTGAAGAAATTCATAAACAAAGTCCATCAAAAATAAACAACAATCCAATGTGAAGTGAAGTGTTCCAAAGAAAAGAAGAAAACTTGCTCCCAAACGTGAAGTAATGGATACAATGGTGACACCCGGGTGAGAAAGATATATATCCTGCTTACCAGATGCTCATGACTGCATCCAACAGTCTCACCCAGCATAGGGAAATTAGGCTTCCCCCACAGCCTTAAAATTCAATGGTGTAGATTCCTCGTCCAACCTTAAACTCAGGCATAAAAGAAGAATTCCATAGGGTAGTATGTCAAACCAGCTTAGTTTATTAAAAAGTATTGCACTTACAATCTCGAAGATCGTTGAAAGCAGTAATCACAATACAACGATATGGCAGTAACAGCTCCGGCGTTCGTCTGTGTCTCTCGTTCCTGTGAACTGTATCGAACGCTTTTGCAAAATCCAAGTATACCACGTCCACAGCCACGCCTCTGTCCAAGGTTTTACTTACCTCTTCATAAAAAGAAATCAGGTTTGTCTGACAACTTCTGTCTTTCATGAATCCATGCTGTCTGTTGCTTAAATAGTTTTTTTCCAGCAAGAACTCATCTATGTGGTCTTTTATTAATCTCTCCAGTATCTTCCCAACTATGGAAGTTAAACTAACAGGTCTATAGTTACTTGGTAAAGACTTTGTTCCCTTTTTAAATATAGGCACCACATTGGCCCTGCGCCAATCCAATCTATGAGGAAAGATTAGAGGAACTGAATTTATTCACTCTTGTAAAGAGGAGAATAAGGGGGGATATGATCAACATGTACGAATATATAAGGGGTCCATATAGTGAACTTGGTGTTGAGTTATTCACTTTACGGTCAACACATAAGACACGGGGGCACTTTTTACGTCTAGAGGAAAAAAGATTTCATCTCCAAATACGGAAAGGTTTCTTCACAGTAAGAGCTGTGAAAATGTGGAACAGACTCCCTCCAGAGGTGGTTCTGGCCAGCTCAGTAGATTGCTTTAAGAAAGGCCTGGATACTTTCCTAAATGTACATAATATAACTGAGTACTAACATTTATAGGTAAAGTTGATCCAGGGTAAATCCGATTGCCTCTCGGGGGATCAGGAAGGAATTTTTTCCCCTGCTGTAGCAAATTGGATCAAGCTCTGCTGGGGTTTTTTGCCTTCCTCTGGATCAACTGTGGGTATTGGGTATATGTGATTGTACGATTTTTTTTTTTTAATGGTTGAACTGGATGGGCTTGTGTCTATTTTCAACCTGACTAACTATGTAACTATGGCTAGCGGGGCAAAGGGGGGCCATTATTACAATTTCAACATTTCCCAACGGGTAGAGAAACAAAACAAAGGCTCATCACAGAGCCACTTACGGATAAGGTCATCCTCTGGGAAGGGTCTCCAGCCACTGTGAAGCCTCGTCAGGGGAGGTGAAGAAGCGGATCGTCTCACCATCCTGGACCCACAAACGAGCTGGGATTGGCATGCTGTACTTGATTTTCTTGTTGCATAGGTTAAGCTTCACCTGGTCGAATGATCGCCTTTGCTTCTGGGTGTCAATCGAGTAGTCTGGGAATATCATGAGCCATGCTCCCTCGTGGCATAGGGCGTCCAGCTTCCTTGCTTCTCAGAGGACTAGGTCACAGTCCCTAAAGTTCAGGAGCCGGACTATAAATGTACATGGAGGAGCTCCCGGGGGCCACCGGGCAGCAGGCATCCTGTGTGCCCTCTCCACTACAAACAACTCTGAAAATGCTGCACGTGGCAGCAGGAGGCGCTCATTGAAGGCCATGGGGTCTGCTCCTTCTGAGCCTTCAGGTAGCCCCACTACGCGGAGGTTATTCCTCCTATTCCGATTTTCAGCATCATCCGACCTTGTTTCAAGGGTCTTGACTCTGGCGTGAAGGGTGCGGAGAGAGACCGTGTGCTCCTGCAGCGTGTCTTCCAAGTCCCCCAGGCGCGCTCAGCCTCAGCTAGTCATGTGCAAAAGCAGTCCATGTCTCGCCTCATGAGATTGATGTCTAGCTGGACCGTCTCTATCTTGCCCGTGAGGGTGGTCTGGAAGGTGTTAATCGCCTGCATGAGAGCATCAAAGTTGGATTGCTCACCGATCGCCGGCTCTGGGTCATGCGTTTTGGGCGCCATGTGCGCGGAGTCGGTATGAGGGGAATCCCAGGCCGGCCTTAGGTTTCGGGGTGGTGTGGGTCCTCCGGGAGTTTGAAACGCCCCTCCCCTTGGTCATTCCGATCCCAACCGGTGACGAATCTCCGGGGCGGGTTACGGGTCGCAGCTTGCAGGGAAACAGCCGAAATACAGAAGATGGGTCGGGACTCTGCTCAATGTGCGTCCACTCAGGTAGCCATCTTGGACACACCCTCAGGAAAACCTGTACATTTAATTTTGTGTTTAACCCCTTCTGAGCAAGACATCCTAAATGAAAAATCCACTCCATCTCTTTTTGGAGTAATACAGTGTTGTAGTCCCCTCTTCTACTCGATAATTTCAACGCATAGAAGCCTTTATAATCCATTCGGGCACCTCTGATGATATTTTGCAAAATGTTTGGCCAATGGGCTCTCATCATCTGGGGTTCGGATACTCGATAGATGTTCTCCTATCCGTACCTTTAACAGGCGTTTTGTTTTACCCACATACAGCATATGGCAAGACCCAAGATCATGTACAAGACCCAAGATGTATTACAGTTAATAAAGTGTCTGATCCGATAGATGTTTTGCAGGCATGTCCATGGGTACCTGTGTATGCTTGCATCCACCTGGGGCACTGGGAGGAAGAGGAGGTGTACTGTTCTGAGATGTACCTTGGCCAGGCTGTTGTGGTTAAGGTACATCAATGATGTACTGGTAGTATGGCATGGATCTGCCGACAGTCCAGAACTGTTTAACAATTAACAAGTTGTCCGATAGGGAATTCAAATAAAAATGGCAGTTCTTTTTCTATCTGAATTATATGGGAATTCCCTATGTAAGCCCAGCTTGAGCATCTAGTGGATCCACATTTATATACACCTTGTAGTCTTTTGCCACGTATGTGTGCTCTTGTCAGAGGTGAAAAGACTCTGAAAGTAAAATTCCCTAAAGTACATGCCTTCTTGGCAACAAACTTGGTGCCCTGGGTTTGAACCACGGATTAATTCCTTGGTTCAAATCTTGAAAGGCTGGAAGTGTACCTATTGAAAGAACAACTGTTTATGGCCTGGTTCACACCTTTGCAGTTATTGGTGTTTTTTACAGAAACGCATTACAGTCCATTTAACATGGTTTCCTATGGGCCACGTTTACATCTATACTTTTTTTTTGAGTCGCTGTGTTTTTGGAAAGGGTCATGGGCTTTTTAAACACAAAACAGTGCTTTTTTTTTGGGGGGGGGGGGGGGGCTCAATAGACAAAGGTGTAGCTGCAGAAAAGCATAAAAATATGTGGTGCCCTTTTGCTGCGATTTTACCGCAATTTGCATTTTTTTTAAATCTGCCCAACAACAAATTGCCCAAAAAAAAAAGCACAAGAAAAGCAAAGCGCAAATTAAAGCAAAATTGCATGTACAAAAATGCACAGCAAAAAGTACTGCAGAAACAGGTCAAAAACAAATTGCATACATGAACTGAATGAAGAAAAGATGATCCGCACTCCGGTCGGTGCTCTTAAAAAATTGACGTATTTATAGACAAGCCACAGTAGACAAACGCAAATAGGAAAGGTTGGCGCGTTTCAGCCTATAAGGCCTTAGTCATAACCACATTACAGACATGAAACTTGTGAAATAAATAGTAGCTCTGAGGATCACTGGCTCCACCCATTAATTGTCTAAATTGACTGCAGACAATTATCCAAAAGGGGAATCAGCTGCAATGCATATTGGGTGATCCATGTGTATGCCACTATTTTTCACACACCCTATAGTGATAATATGTACATGTATGCATGCAGCCATGCATGCACACATACATATAATTAAAACATACCATGAAATTCAAAAAACATTAAGTACAAAGATAAAAATAATGATCCAGGTATGTAAAAAAAAGACACCAGAGGAGGAAAAGAAATAAAGAGAGGGGAGACTCCGGGGAGAGGCATTCTTAATGTAAGTGCAGATCCAGATCCCACCTCAGGTTTAACCCCTGAGGCGATCTAGTTTTTAATCTAAAAATCCACCATACTTCTCTCCCCAATAGTCTTCTCTCCCTGTCCCCTCCTCTGGGCGAGTGAGACAACCGTTCTATTCCTCTAAAACGGAAAGAGGAAAGATCGCCCTGATGACATTCCCTAAAGTGACGTGTTGCATTCGAAATATTTCTAGCGCTTGAATTATTTGTGTCACAATAGTGTTCCCCTATACGGGTTCTCAAAGGATGTGTGGTGCAGCCTACATGAAGGCTGCATGAAATACAGGTGATCAGGTAAATTACATAGTTTGTGCCACAGTTGATGTATTGCTGTGGCCATCCAATATCTTCAACGCTACAGTTCCTAGTCGCAGGAGCTACAGGAGTTTATTTTGTTAAGCATTGAGCTTTTATTAAAACATAATTATATTTTTTTGATGGCGTATATTATGTCCAGCGCTGTGGGGCATCGATGGGTGCTAGATTCTCACTGTCCATGGCGAATCTCTACATGGGTTGGTGGGAGGAACAACTCTTGTTCTCTCCCAGCAACCCTTTTGCCAGACAGATTGTATGGTATGGTCGCTATATCGATGACCTCGTGATGGTGTGGGATGGTGACAATATGGGATTACATGAATTTTGGAAATTCCTTAATGTCAATCAGCTAAATCTACATTTTTCGATTGAGCATGATGTTTCCAGTATCAACTTTTTAGACATCACCCTAAAGGGCGATCCAACTACGGGTGAGGTTTCTACATGCACCTATAGGAAACCATGCTCTGATAACACTACACTTTTTGCAGCCAGTTGTCCTCCATCCCACACCATCAATGCCATCCCTTATGGGGAGTTTATTCGAGCCAAAACGCAATTGCTCAACAAGCCCAACCTTTGAACTAGAATGTAAGGTCATTCATCAGCGCTTATTGGATCGAGGTTATAAACGAATCTGTTATATACCAAGGACTGGAAAGGGTTTTGAAAATGGATAGAGAGGAATTACTGTCAGATAAGCCTAAAACCAAGAGGGAGTATAAAAATAAGAGTAAACCTCATCAACCTCACAATTCTAGTAACAGAAAAACGGGTAAACCTATTACATTTGTAACCACATTTTCCCAAGAATTTAATCAAATAGTCAGAATAATAAAAAAGAATCTGCCAATATTGTACACAGACAAAGATTTAAATGGGATTTTGCAAGCAGGTTGCCTTTTTTCTAGCCGACGTGTGCCCACACTGGGGACTGCACTATCACCTAGTCTATTCTCATCCAAACAATGCCAACCTACCTGGCTTTCCTATCCTGGAAGTTATCCCTGCAATATAAAAAACCTGTAGGTATTGTAATTTGTGTACAAAGAGTAGTGAAGTTCAAGGCCTTCTTTCACTATGGTCTCAATGGAATACCTTCAGTAGATAACAAATGTTCAAATGTTACCATAGGACATTAATATTCAAAAAGTCAGCTGCCGCTTTTTAAAGCACAAAGTGCACAATCATAAACAAAAAAAATAGTAAAACTAGAACAAGTAGACTTGTCAATTACTAAAGCAGCGCTTAGTGGTCTTATCAAGTATATGACAACTCTATCATATGGAAGTCTATAAGAGTGAATAAATAAAAGACCCCTCAATTCAGTGCAAGTAGCAAGAATAATAATGTCCCAACTGATAAACAGGTATTTTGTAGAGTCTGATCAGATTCTTATCTGGCAACAGCTTCCACTGTGTCAACAGCCCCACAATCCTCCTTCCTTATAACAGTTGCCCCTTAGGGGTTCCTACTCACCAAATGGCTGAATTAAGCAGTCACTGTAAATAAAAGGGTCCTCCGATCATCCTCCACCTCTCTGGCAACCCCGGAAAACTGGACGCTTCTCCTGGCAGCTGGGCAGATGAATCTCCCGCTTCTCACACCAATTCAAAATGCTAGGTACTCCCCCTGGTTTCCTCAGAGTAACAAGTAAAGGCGGAGATAGTGTAGTCCCGTTTTCACCATTTATTCACAAGTCTTCATATAGCATTAAAATCACATTACATTAAACAGCTAGTTTGTATAAGTGTGTAAACGCACTGTTCCGGGCATCCGTGCACAGTAGGGTGTATGTGTATCGATCCCGTCCACCGTGGACTTCAACACTCACCACTTCCTGACACTTGGAGCGCAGTTGGAACGCAAAACACGTCACTTCCTGTTGCCGTGAGGTCACGCCCTGACGTTTCGTCCTTTCGACTTCCTCTGAGGGCGTGTCCTCACAGAGCGGCATTCAGGAAGATATAGCACGCTTAGCCACTCCTCACGTTAACCCATCATTAGCCTATTCATACCTCCAGAGCTATCCAGGGCATCCAAGGCTTTATTTCACGGGTATGTGAGGGTGTTTGTGCTGCATAGGTGACATTCATCACTAAATATGTTAATGTTCACAAACAGTACCTACAAATGCCTGATGGATACATTTAGCATATACAATCTTCATATTGAAGGGAACTTTAAATGCTAATAAATAATAGTACACATCAAAAATTCCATTTGCATTAAAATTCATCAAAAATATATATAAAAATTCAATATGTCACCTATATAAGGAATAATTAATACTAAAAATAAGTGTAGCGGGGGGGAAGCATCTGGGTTATTTAACCCAGATGTACTAATTGCAGGTGGCATTGTCGCCCTGGTCCGGAGTTGAACCTGCACCACAAGACTGTACCTTTTTTGTCCTTTCCTGGCGCCGGTACAGCGGGGCGGGGAACCCGCTGTGACGCAAAGGGAGAGGAGATAAAAGGGGCGGATGCCCTGACCTTGGGGTTCAGAGTCTGAGGACGCGGCCGCGCCCAGGCACCTTCAGCCTGGGTGCTGGCGTTCCGGAGTTCCGGGGCCCAGGTTCCCTTGACCTGGCCGGAGCGAGGGATGGAGTCCATCCCAGGCACCTTAAGCCTGGGGTGAGGTACTATGGCCAAGGCCTGGGGCCCAATAACTTCGACTGGGTTCCGCGAGGGTGGAGGAGTCCGAGGGGCCGTAAGGTGTTCGGACCCGTATCTGAGGCGAGGAGGCCAGGGAGTGTAACCCTTCCGAATAGCCCGGTACAGCATTAATCCGGTGACGGCAGGGCCTCTGGTAACTCCCTTGGAGGGATGTCTTCCCCCTGACAGGGGCTGCAACGTAGGGAAGGTAACTCCAGTTCCTGTTCACTAGAGTCGCTGGAAGAGACTCTGAAGCCAAAAGTCCATTTAAAAGCCACCGTGCTTAGCAAAGGTTGGTGAAACCTCAACGGTTTAGTTTTCTTTGAGGATTGTGCCTTGACCTACTCCCCACCAATACTGAACTGTTCTATGGGTCTCAAACTGTCTGCTCGCAAAGGACTACCGTATATACTCGAGTATAAGCCGACCCGAATATAAGCCGAGGCACCTAATTTTACCACAAAAACTGGGAAAACTTATTGACTCGAGTATAAGCCTAGGGTGTGCCTCACTTTGCCTCACTGTGTCCATGACTAGACTGACGTTTAACATGGGAGTCTATGGAAGGGGTGCCTGGTTTGAAAAATCGGTGCTCCCCAGCTGTAGGTCCCCCAGACAAAAAACTTTGCAAACCTGTAGAGGATGAGTGGGGCTACATGTGTGCCAAGTTTGGGGTCCAGAGGACCTACGACCGGCCGGTACCGGGTCCCTAAAGTCACCAGAGAAATTACTGTTTAACATGGGAGTCTATGGAAGGAGTGCCCGGGTTTGAAAAATCGGTGCTCCCCGGCCGTAGGTCCCCCGGACAAGAAACTTTGCACATTTGTAGAGGAAGAGTGGGGCTACATGTGTGCCAAGTTGGGGTCCAGGGGACCTAGGGCCGGCCGGTACCGGCTCCCCAAATTTCGGGAGATCAGGCGCAAAAAGGTGACTCGAGTATAAGCCGAGGGGGGCATTTTCAGCACAAAAAAATGTGCTTAAAAACTCGGCTTATACTCGAGTATATACGGTATTTGTTTGCCGTTATGGAATTAATAAGTGTTGGACCTTTTCAGTGTGTGGTACTCCAATTACTGGGAGCAAAGGGGGTTATCAGCAGAACAGACTTGGCTCTGAACGTATACACAGCCCGGGTGTAATCTAATTCTGGCCTTCACCTCTACACGCAGTAATCTAGAGGACATGGGCCGTGGCGCACCTCGCTCTCCCCTTCAAAGTACTCCTAGACCGAAGCCAAAGTATCCACTAAAGAAGAGGTGGCTCGTAAGTCCGGGATGTGTGTTTCGTGTATGGAGCTGGGAACGTCTGTGTTTGGACTTTGCTGCCCGGTGGAGTTTCGAGTAGGTCAGCCATGTTGGCAGGCGCGCCACGAGGCACACCATAGTTGCGCAGTTCGTGGGCGGGGAGAAGGGAAAGCCCGCGAAGAAGTGCAGACTGTGGGAGGAGTCTGGCCATGTGGAAGTAGTCACGAGGGGATTATGGCGTGTGTTGGTCAGTGCGCAATGGAGCAGCAGACAGTCGGGATGACCTCAAGTACCGCGTGGATTTTGGTTCCTTACCCCACGAAGATGACTTCCTTTGCTGCTTCCATAACGGATACAGGAATAAGACTCAGGCCCCGAGGACGTTTGGCTCTGTATGTATGCAGAGACATAGAGGCCCTGGGTGTGATCTGTCCCGGCTGCTCGGGACTGGTGGTCAGCTTGAAGCCATTCGGGCAATGTGAGGCCTGCAAGGAGTTTCTTTTTGAGGTGGAACCATTCACAGAAAGGCCCCGGGCCTTCCACCTCAACTGCCTCACAGGTACCGCCACTTCGGAAGGGGAGATCCAGGCCTTTGCGGAGATTTCTGTGCGCGCTGACCAGGGCAAAGAGTGCCCAAACAGAGACTGAGATTGAAAAATCCGTGGATGCTGTTTTCGGTCACCACAAGCTCCCTGCTCCCACCTCCGAAGAGGAAAGTCGGCCTTGTACAGGCATCCTATGGTCGTGGAAGAGCTTCGCCCAGCCGCTTGCCTGGCCTGGATGGATCCGGCAGGAAAAGCCCTGGACATCCCTGTTCTTCTGAAGGCCCAGGTGAGCCAGGGGTTGGGACTGTGTGTGTGGTTGGAGGTGTCGGGAGTCCATTAACGGTAGAGCCTGTGAGGGAGGGTGATTCTCCATCTACTGGGAATTACCTGCCCGCGGAAATGTACGACACCTCCGACCTAGAGTCGCTGTCAGATGCCGGCGATGGCAAGATTGACAAGGTCTTTCACCACAAGGGTTGGGACAAGATGCCGTTACCCGCGCTCCACGCACCTAGGGATCTGCCCATGTCTATAGGGGATAGTACACCCCGGGTGGAGGTCCCGGAGGCAGGGGAGGAATCTGGTCTCTTGCCTACCCTTCCATCCTGTGAATCGCCTACTGTTTCATCCGTTCCAGTGACGGTGACGGGAACGCAACGTTCATCGCTGTGGGCTCCTAGGTCCAAGCCAACGGAGGTAGTTAAAGTACCTCGGCATCCGGAGTCCATTGTCCAGCCTGGAGAAGGAGACCGTGCCACAATGCCACCTCTGGTCCGGCTACAGCGGCTCTTCTGTCAGAGAGTTGCCCGTGAATATGGGTGGGAGTACCCATACCTACCCCGGGACTTGCTTTTTGAAGTGGAGGTCCTGCGGCAATGATGGTATGATGAGTTTTTCTGGGAAAAGCTCAAAGTGCCCCATGCTCGCCGATATCTTTCATGCTCATCCCCCCGTATCCAAGAAGTTCAAGGACTGTAAAGCGGAGTGGATGTTGGGTCGGCACATCCATGCAGACAAGATGCTTATTTGTCGCAAAGACGGAGAGAACATTGAATATAATGTGGAGACTTTCGATAAGCACCTGAAGCCCCTGCTCCTGCCGCACCCAAAGTTCTACCTTTAGGAGGAAAAGACTCCTGTGTGCTCTATTATTGTTCATTGCTGAACTTGCCGGAACATAAGGACTGTGCCCTAGTTTTTTTTTATTTGGGCATTTTACTCTTTGGAGAAATGGGAGCTGTTACTGTTTGTTCTCCCTTTTTCTCCCTGCACTGCAAAGATGATAATGACTTTGGGGTGTAGTTAGTGTAGACACAGTGAAAGAAGAAGGAAAGTTGTCTAGAGGATCTGGCCAAGTGTCATTACCGTGGCACTGTCACCAGGTGGCAGTGCTGCGCAACGACTGTTTTTTTTTTTTTACACTTGCACCACCATACTCATTGGAGCGAATGGGCCTTTTCAAGGAGAGGCCCGTTTATTCCAGGAAAACACACATTGTGGTAGGATGTTTTTTTTTTCCCCTTCTGCAGGAGATTCATCTGTCAAGGCTGCTGAGAATGGGTGGTCCTTAGATAGCCCGAGGGAGGGTTGTGCATGTGTAAATGTCAGAAGTGTATTATTGAAAGTTTTATGGTTCTACTGTTTTATATTTTCCCTTTCCTATTCTAGGTCTTGGCACAATTCAGGGCTAATTTGTATGGTTTAGTCTCTGGGCGGAGCTTATGCACCACCTTTGTGGGGTGTGAGTTTGGACCAGACACTGGGGACCAGTGTCAAATTACAGGGGGGAGAGTGTAGCAGGTATTTAAATTTGGGGGGGAGCATCTGGGTTATTTAACCCAGATGTACTAATTGTTGGGATTCTCAGATTCCCTTTTGTGGTTCTTGGAGGACTCTGGTAGTGCAAGGTTCCCTGTGGCCTGTAGGTGGCGTTGTCGCCCTGGGCCGGAGTTGAACCTGCAGCGCAAGACTGTACCTTTTTTGTCCTTTCCTGGCGCCGGTACAGCGGGGCGGGGAACCCGCTGTTACGCAAAGGGAGAGGAGATAAAAGGGGCGGACGCCCTGACCTTGGGGTTCAGAGTCGGAGGACGCGGCCGCGCCTAGATCTGCAAAATACTCACCATACCTCTCAGCAAATAGCTTGGGGTGTCTACTTTCCAAAATGGGGTCATTTGGGGGGGGGGGGGGGGGTTTGTGCCATCTGGGCATTCCATGGCCTCCGAAACTGTGATAGGCAGTGAGAAGTGAAATAAAAAATTTACACCCTTAGAAAGCCTGAAGGCGGTGCTTGGTTTTTGGGGTCCCGTACGCGGCTAGGCTCCCAAAAAGTCTCACATGTAGTATCCCCGTACTCAGGAGAAGCAACAGAATGTATTTTGGGGTGTAATTCCACATATGCCCATGGCACGTTTGAGCAATATATAATTTAGTGACAACTTTGTGCAAAAAAAATAAAAAATAAAAATAAATTGTCTTTTTTCCGCAACTTGTGTCAACATATAAAATATTCCATGGACTCGACCTACAAATTATGTTGAACCCCCAAACATTATATATTTTTTTAAAGCAAAGGCCCTACAGATTAAAATGGTGGGTGTTGCATTTTTTTTCCCACACAGTATTTGCGCAGTGATTTTTCAAACGCATTTTTTGGGGGAAAAATATACTTTTTTTAAATTTTAATGCACTAAAACACACTATATTGCCCAAATGTTTGATGAAATAAAAAATATGATCTTAGTCTGAGTACATAGATACCAAACACGACATGCTTTAAAATTTCGCACAAACGCGCATTGGCGACAAACTACATACATTTTTAAAAGCCTTTAAAAGCCTTTACAGGTTACCACGTTAGATTTACAGAGGAGGTCTACTGCTAAAATGACTGTCCTTGATCTGACCTTCGCGGTGATACCTCACATGCATGGTGCAATTGCTGTTTACATATGACGCCAGACCGACGCTTGCGTTCGCCATTGCGCAAGCGCAGGGCAGGACAGGGGTGCTTTTTTTTTCTTTTTTTTTTTATTATTTATTTTGCTTTTTTATTTTATTTTTAAACTGTTCCTTCCATATTTATTTTTTTTATCATTTTTATTGTTCTCAGGGAATGTAAATATCCCCTATGATAGCAATAGGTAGTGACAGGTACTCTTTTTTTAAAAAAAATGGGGTCTATTAGACCCTAGATCTTTCCTCTGCCCTCAAAGCATCTGACCACACCAAGATCGGTGTGATAAAATGCTTTCCCAATTTCCCAATGGCACTTTTTATATCCGGGGGGGGGGACATTCCCTCCCACTGCTTGTAAAAGCAGTCCAGAGGCTAATTAGCCACTAGGATTGCTTTTACATGAAAGCTGGCCGCTGGCTGAAAAGAATGATACCAAGATGATACCTAAACCCGCAGGCATCAATCTGGTATAACCATTCAAAGTCCAGCAACATACCAGTACGTTGCTGGTCCTTGTTGGACATGTATTGTAATCTTTTTTTTCAAGCAGCCTGTTGGCTGAACGAAAAAAGAGATTGATCGGTGGGTATGCCCACCATTAGAATACCGCCCTTCATCCACCCACTTCTAATGATGGGCATACATGCACCATTTATATATGCCGAAGCATGGGGGCATCCTCCCGCAAAAGTTATGCCGCACACACATGGTCGGACTTTTCCACGGGCAAGCCTCCGTCTGAAATTCGACCATATGTACACAGCATTAGGAGCAAAATCGCTCCTCCGCCCCTTCTGCCCCCATGCTTCTGCATATATGCTTTTTTTTTTTTAACTGTGGTGGTGAAATCACCTCCTACAGCACTGGAGTCGCAGGGATCAGGCCTGTCTCTGCGAACGCTGCAGTTATGTGTGTTGTGTTTTGTAAGTGACATCGATCGATACTGCACTTGGGTGGCCTGGGCTGGACGGAGGGGCAAAACGCAGGTGCTAGCAGGTATCTGGGCTAATCCCGCTAACACTGCGTTTTTGGGAACCCTAAACTGCTGGGGACGCTAGAATAGATCTGATCAGATCAGATATTGATCTGTTCAGATACTATACCACTAAGGGGGGTGTATGCTTCACGTGTGGGTGTTAGCGTTACTGGCACTAACCTGACGCTGCCTGGGGTGTAACGCAGACCCTCTCTGACGCTAAAACCTAATTGATATCACCCGTCGGGCGATCAGGGGGTTAAACCTTTATTGGGTTATATACAGCGGGTGCCCTGACACTATAAAAAGCAAACTAACTAACCAGCGTCACCCGTAACACTTATATGGTGATTACTGGTGAAAGGGTTAACTAGGGGCAATCAGGGGGTTAAACATTTATTAGGTGAAGAATGGGAAGTTCCCCCAATGGGGTTTTTTTGCAGCAAAATTCCAAAAATAATATACAATAATGCATGTTAAAAATTTATTATGTATAACATTAAATACAGTCCTAACAGGTTTATACTCCGGTAAAAGCATGTATATAAAAACCACACAGAATTAGACACAACATTTCGCATGCATCTGTATAAATTGCTGACGCGTTTCGATCCCAACGGATCTCTTCAGAGGATGGGTGGTTGGCTGTGGGAAATATATGTATTACATTTCCATTCTCTACATGGGTGTAGGCCCAAGAGTAAAAAATATATATATTAGGGTGTATGATTACCAGTCAACTGTGTGTTAGAACCAATGTTTCTAACCGGAGTTCCATCACTAGCATCTCAAGGGGAATCAGCAGCCTCCCGGACACTCGGCACCCAAAAGTAGGGCGCCACCAGGCGTGTGCGACCTACAAGGAGTCATATTGGAGGGGGAGAGACCCGAGAGGGGACGCGCACGGACGGACAGCCGGCACCTCTAATGAAACACCAAGGGCATCAATGTAGGATGCATCTGTGCTGCATCCATGTACACTATGTGGCTGCTGAGTATTAAGTGGACAGACTAGAGGTCAGCAGTGGTATATCCTTCAGTATGTATTTGTATATATCAATGTACTTCTGTAGTGGTATGTAGCTAATAGGGTATGTTTGCCATATTCTAAACATAATAAATGGAATATAAAGGTTGTGGGAAAAATAATGAGGGTGATGTGCACTATGAATAAGATAGTGGAGGACAAAAACTAATGTCACAAATATAAAAGTGAAAAAGGTGAAATGAAATGTGAGAAGTGTGAAAAATGATAATGGTGGTGTAATGTGTGTTAAAAAGTGGTATAGTGTGATGCGTGTTAGAGGTGAAATGGATTGGAATGATTATGTGTATAATAAATGTGTATATAAGTGGGATGACAATAGTGAAAGTGATGGTGAGATTAAACAAAGATGTGATGAAGGTCATTAAGATCAAATGTACTGGATATGTACTGTTACACAACAAGTGCAAGCCACAGTGTTGTGTGAAGAAATATGTGGGTTCCATTGATCTTGGAGGGTCCCAGGCTCATTGAATGTGCCAAGGAGACCGACCAACACCACGGATAAAGCTGTAATTAGTTGTAAGTTAATCAAAAAGTAATGCTAATCAGACCTGGTGCATGGTGCTTGAATGGGTCTGGAAGGAATTTGGCAGCCAGCCTATATAGGGCTGGTGTACTTACATTTACCAGGCCGAGTCTAGTCATCCACATGGAGGAGCTGGGGATCAAAGTGTGAGCCACACAGCTCTCAGGTTATATTAGTACTGCCCTTAATTAGGGAGGCCCTTGTGTGATCAGCAGGCGCCCCGCCTTAGTCCATGCAACATTCTCCAGGGATATCCCCACCGCAATGGGCGGTCCTCCCTGAGTGGCTCCCTCGGCGTTCCGAAAAGACCCAAGGTCTCCGACAGCTGCCGTCTCCTCCGCTGCAAAAGCGTGACGTCCTGACATCACATGCGCGCATGGTTTCCCACGCACGCGTGGATGGCAAGGACATCCAGAGGGGATCAGGGACGCCGCCGACAAGGAAGGAACGCCCAAATAGGGCAGGCGGAACAAAAGTCCGCCGCCCCATGAGCATGATGGGAGCGCACAGGGCTCCCCCTCCCCCCTTGTCGGGAGAACGCACACGCATGCGCAGCCCTTGATGAAGTCACGTGTGTAGTGACGCAACGCATCGGGAGGAGGAGCCTAAGTGACGTCCACTTCCGGTTTGCGGCCGTAAACCGGAAGTTAGTATTTTATGAACATTTTGTTTGGCGTTTTTTACCCCTTGGTTTTTAACGTGTTTTTTAGCTGTTTTTATTTGAATAAACGCCTTTTCTTGGGGCTTTCCTTTACATGCTTCACTATGGAGTCCCTTTTTGTTTTTTTCTGAATATTATGGAGTAAGATTTGTTTTAAGGAAGAACATTGGTAAGCTGTGGAGATTCTTACAGTGGTTCCGGGTCACTCAAAAGGACTGGAAGTTCTCATTGTGAGCAGTGGAGATCTTTGTGGCCATTATTGACCTCGTGGGGTCCATCAGGAAGATTCGCTTTAAGGAAGAACACTGGTAAGCTGTTGAGATCCCTACAGTGGTTTCGGGTCACGCAAAAGGACTGGAAGTTCTCATTGTGAGCAGTGGAGATCTTTGTGGTTATTACTGACCCCGTGGGGTCCACCAGAGAGGTGAGAGGCTGGTGTCTATGGGGGAGGATTATTTATGCATCATTTGTTCATCTGATCCAGTGTGTTTCTGATGAGACAAGGTGTATTCCCACACCCATCCTTGCTTCTCTCCCTGCAATTAGCTGTTGCTATTTGGACTGCCATTTTGGCTATTTAGCACTTTATTTACATAGTCACTGTTTGGACGTTTTAATTTTATTTTATTATTGTTGATTTTGTCACCCCATTTATTTAATTTATGAGAAGTTAGACTTTATTAATAGCACTTTTAATATTAGCACTTTCTATTGACATTTAGCGCTGCTTCACTATATAAACTATTTTATTGTATGTTGGTCACATTATAGAAGTTAGCTGCTAGTTGTCTCTTAATATTTAATTTGTTCAGCAATATTTGCACTTTAGTGTTTCTATTTTTACTGAGTGGTAAGCGCACAAGCACCTTTTTTTCTAAATGTGTTTTTATTGTATTTGTGTGTTTGTATATTTTATTTTTTATATAAATGCAGTTCACTGTAATTTTTTAGAGTCATCTCTATGTTTGCTAGGATGAATGCAGACAGCTGCGATACGCTGTTTTCCCCTGAATAATGGGGTGTCTAACATTTGGGCGAACATATTGAAGTTGTGTCATGCAATGTTGATTCTTAGGATGTATGTAAAAAGGGACTTTCAGCTTCAGCTGTATGTACTAGCGTCGCCAACGTTTACGTGGGCGGCGCGGTCTTCGCTGCTACTTTGTTTGTAATGGTGAATCTTATGGGATGCTTGCTGTCACTTCACTGTCATGGCAACTGTTCTGAAAATGAGGCGTGAATGCGCTTCATCATTTCACCGTCAATGGTGTCGATACGAAAACGAGGCGTGGATGCGCCTCTTACGTATATATAGAGTGACGTTTCAGTGCGTCGCCCGTGCCCTTTGAGAACGTTTACAGGAAACAAAACTAGTCAGGGCGGTGCAACGCACTGACGTCACTACCACGTGACCCCGCCAGCACGGGCGAACGCTACCACTATTTTATGCCGGCTATTTTAAAATTTTACTTTGTATTTGTATGCCTCGCGTGTTTGGAATAAACGTATCTGGAGGTAATACACTACTCGAGTCCCCTTCTCTTTCCTTCATGTGCCTGCATTCGATCTTGGAGGCCTGCTTCGTGTTAGCTGAAGTGACCGTGATTCCAGTGGATGAACAAACAGTGTGTACTAGGAGTTAGTACCAGGATTACGGTTTGGTGACACCTTTTTGGATTTCTGGTATCTTTGGAACCATCATCTGTACCCCGCAGAGGGTGATATTTGCAGGCTCTTTAGACCTTGCCACAGAGGAGGTCCAACACTTCTGGTAAAGTAACCATCTTCTAACCATTCTCACCGTGGTGGATGTGATTTTTCCTTTTGGTCTGTGTGGACTTTCCTGGATACTTCTTCTGTTTTCAACACCTTTAGAAGAGCCCTTCATTTCTCCTCTGTGAAGCATTGGTTTTATTGGACAAGTTTTTTGCCTTCCAACACCCCCCCCCTACCTTTTTTTCTGTTTTTTCTTTTTCCTGATTCTTTTTCTTTTTTCAATTTTTTGGTGTTGCAATTAAGTTTTTCAAGGGACTTTTTTTATTACATTATTGCACGTCACTTCATTGTGACTTTATGGTTATCATATATTAATCACTGATTTCCTGATTCCTACATCACCCTGAGCCTCACTTAGGGTGGTTGTGGACTTAGACACTACAGTGGATGTTCATTTTATTTACGGTTATGAGTTTTGTTTATTTTATTTATTTTCAATATTTCACATTCGAATAATTTATTATTCTTTTTCATTTATATTGGGCGCGATAATTTTTTGCACTTTCTGATATTTTGGTATGGTTTCACATATTTATTTGTCGCAGCCTAGGTGATAATTAGCACAATTAGTTTTTTCAATCCATTTTCACATTAGCGCAGTAATTCCCCTTTTTTTCTTCCAACTATTTAATAGACTACTAACACCCACGCCGCATATGAGTTAATGTTTGCAGCGACCCAGGGCAACTACTTAAGGGTAAGAGACAAATGGTCTAGTTGGGAAGCATGGTATAACCAAAATTGGAAAACCTGAATAAATTCACCCTTGATCTCTGATATATAGTTTTGTTACGATACTTTTTGCATTACTATTCTTGGTTTAAGTTGTATGCCAATTTCTGAATGTTTTCCATATCCCTTCTCCTATCATTATATGTCACAAACGTATTCGCTGTATAAGTGCATAAAGTAGATGCACAAATGTTAATGAGTTGTATATTGTATGAACCTGACAAGTTAAAAAAAAGTTAAAAAAAAATACGTAAAAAAAAGGGGATAGGTGTATAAATTGAAAATTTCTCCACCCATCGCTTAGAAAAGGTAGTATAAAGGAATCCTCAAAGGAAAAAAAAAGAAGAAAAAAGAAAACAATAACATCCAATCTGTAACTAAACTATTCTAGGCAGAGGTTACAGTAAATTGATTGTATTGGAAGAGAGTAAAATTAATACCAACAAATATAATCTATTTAATGGAATATTTCAATATTCCTATTTTTGATTATATATAACATTAAACCACCTAAAATATTCAGAAAAATATATCCAAAACTTATTATAATTTTTTTTTTATATATAATATAATATAATTAAAAATAATTTTAAAATTCTCTAAAATTATTAGGTAGAAGATATAGTCATAAATATCTATTAGGGGCCTTCCAATCCCTGGTCTCATATATCCACTTCTCTACTGTGCACGAAAACCCCCTTCCTGCCCAAGCCATTTTTCAGCTTTCAGCGCTGTCACACTTTGAGTGACAATTGCGCGGTCGTGCGACGTGGCTCCCAAACAAAATTTGCGTCCTTTTTTTCCCACAAATAGAGCTTTCTTTTGGTGGTATTTGATCACCTCTGCGGTTTTTATTTTTTGCGCTATAAACAAAAGAAGAGCGTCCAGTTTGGGAAAAAAAACAAAATTTTTTACTTTTTGCTATAATAAATACCCATTTTTTTTTTTAAATAAAATTTTCCTCAGTTTAGGCCGATACGTATTCTTCTACATATTTTTGGTAAAAAAAATAAATCAAAAAAAATCGCAATAAGCGCGTATTGATTGGTTTGCGCAAAAGTTATAGCGTCTACAAAATAGGGGATAGATTTATAGCTTTTTTTTTTTTTTATTAGTAATGGCGGCGATCTGCGATTTTTTTATTGTGACTGCGATATTGCGGTGGACACATCGGACACTTTTGACACATTTTTGGGACCATTCACATTTATACAGCGATCCCTGCTATAAAAATGCATTGATTACTGTATAAATGTGATTGGCAGGGAAGGGGTTAACCACTAGAGGGCGGGAAGGGGTTAAATATGTTCCCTCAATGTGTTCTTACTGTGGGGGGAGGTGACTGACTGGGGGAGGTGACCGATGGTTGTCCCTATGTACAAGGGACACACCATCGGTCCCCTCTCCCTCACAGGACGTGGATCTCTGTTTACACACAGAGATCCACTTTCCTGCTCGTTTCCCGGGCAATCGCGAGTGGGGCCTTGTGAACGCGGCGGGCGCGCGCCTCCTAGCTCGTTTTAAAGGGAGGACGTCATATGACAACCTCCCAGAACGAGAGTGTCCTCCGCCCGCCGTCTATTGACAGTGGGCGGGGGACAAGTGGTTAAACACATCTAATTAGATCAATATCGTCTTCTCACTAATAGCATAGTAGAACATAATAAAAAATTAATTAAAAATCACTTATAAAACAATTAATATCAAGTTCTACGTTTAACCCTTTCGGGGTGAGTGTGTCTAATAAGTAAATCCACAGGGTTTCCCGCTTGGAAAGCTCCCTAACCAGGTTACTTCCCCTCCATGCTGGCTTGATGTGATCTACCGCCCAAAATTTCAACCCGGAGGGATCCTGATTATGGTGTACCTTGAAATGTAGTGAAACATTGTGGTCCTTAACCACTTGCTTACTGGGCACTAAAACACCCTTCCTGCCCAGACCAATTTTCAGCTTTCAGTGCTCTCAAACTTTGAATGACAATTACTCTGTACCTAAATTATTTTTTTTGTCCTTTTTTTTCATACAAATAGAGCTTTCTTTTGGTGGTATTTGATCACCTCTGGGTTTTTTATTTTTTGCGCTATAAATGAAAAAAGCCCGAAAATTTTGAAAAAAAATGCATTTTTCTTTGTTTCTGTGATAAAATTTTGCAAATTAGTAATTTTTCTTCATAAATTTTGGCCACAATTTGTGCTGCTACATATCTCTGGTAAAAATAACCCACATTAGTGGATATTATGTGGTCTGTGTGAAAGTTAGTCTACAAGCTGTGGTGCAAATCATAACAAATTGATCACATCTGATGTACTGACGGCCTATCTCATTTCTTGAAACCCTAACAAGCCAGGAAAGTACAAATGACCCCCAAATGACACCTTTTTGGAAAGTAGACATTCCAATGTATTTAGTAAGAGGCATGGTGAGTTATTTGAAGTTGTCATTTTTTCCCACAATGCTTTGCAAAATTACGTTTTTTTTCTCTTTTCACAAAATTGTCATTGTGATAGCTTATTTCTCTGACATGGCATGTGCATACCACAAATGACACCCCAGAATACATTCTGCAACTCCTCCTGAGTATAACGATACCACATGTGTGGGACTTTTTCACTGCCTGGCCACATACAGAGGCCCAACATGCAGGGAGCACCATCAGGTATTCTAGGAGCATAAATTACACATCTAACTTGTTGACTACCCATTACACTTTTGAAGGCCCTGGAGCACCAGGACAATGGAAACACCCACAAAATGACCCCATTTTGGAAAGCTAACACCCCAACGTATAATCTATGAGGCATAATGAGTCTTTTGAACGTTTAATTTTTTTCCAGAAGTTTTGGGAAAATGTGGGGAAAAAAAATTAAAACGCATTTTTTTCACACAAAGTTGTCCATTTATAAGATATTTCCAACACATAGCATGTACATAGCAAAAATTACACCCCAAAATACATTCTGCTACTCCTCCTGAGTATGACGATACCACATGTGTGAGACTTTTACACAGCCTGGCCACATACAGAGGCCCAACATTGAAGTAGCACCGTCAGGCGTTCTAGGAGCATAAATTACACATCTCATTTCTCAACCACCTATTACACTTTTGAAGGCCCTGGAGCACCAGGACAATGGAAACACCCACAAAGTGACCCCATTTTGGAAAGCTAACACCCCAACGTATAATCTGAGGCATAATGAGTCTTTTGAATGTTTCATTTTTTCCAGAAGTTTTGGGAAAATGTGGGAAAAAAATGAAAATGCATTTTTTTTACGCAAAGTTGTCCATTTATAAGATATTTCCAACACATAGCATGCATATAGCAAAAATTACACCCCAAAATACATTCTGCTACTCCTCCTGAGTATGACGATACCACATGTGTGAGACTTTTACACAGCCTGGCCACATACAGTGGCCCAAAATGCAAGGAACACCATCAGGTGTTCTAGGGACACAACATGCACATACCAAGAATTACACCACAAAATATATTCTGCTGAGCAAATGGTAAACAAAAGATTACCTGTTTTAGAAGCGCAGTTGTCCACAGGAGGATAGCACTGGTCCAGGCAACAGGCAGGGACTTGGTCAGCAAAAGCGAATGCAATTGTCCAGGCAACAGGCAGGAATACTGTCCATAGTTCGTACAGGCAGCTGGTGAGCATTCTGCAGTACTCCAATAGTTAACAGTCTTTTTGTTATATACAGTCCAGGGTCAGTGCAAGCAGAGATTGTCAAAATATTGGTCCTGGTAGTAGGCAGGTCCATGTGGTGTGGTCATTTCATGCAACAGGCAGAGGCATGATGGCATAGGTCCTACAGGCAGCAGGCAGAAGTAGGGCCTCGTTCAGGACTGAATGGGGACAGGGGTAGAGGCTTCTCCCGCCCCAATCTCTTTGAAGCCTCCGAGTCTCCAGACCCTAATCTAGGAATGAGAAAACAAAAACAATTGTTTTTGTCATCCAGAAAAACAATTCTGGAGCCCCTCACATATGTGAGACCCCTGTGTTATGAATCCCACTAGTCCACTGGCAGGGTAAAAGATCAGTCCAAGAGGCAGGCAAAAAGCATGGTCAAACATTCCAGGGTCAGTTCCAGATCAGGCAGAGGTATGTACAGAATTGGTAGGCAGAAGCGTGGTCAAATAACAGTCCAGGGTCAGTTCCAGATCAGGCAGAGATATAAACAGAATTGGTAGGCAGAAGCGTGGTCAAATAACAAGCCAGGGTCAGTTACAGAGCAAGCAGATGCATAAGGGGTGTAAAGATAAATGGCAGGAAGTGAACTAATAATTATTTTGGTATGGTAACGGCGGAAACAATCAATCATGCAGAGGCCTGGTTCTGAAGGACATTGGGCACAATAATAAATGCTGGCTCTTCTCTCTCCTCTTTTGGAGCACACCCGGCATTTTTTCTGGCGTTTTTGGCCTGTTGGTCTGGGAGGGATTTTATCTGGGAAGTGGCGCTCAGAGAGTCGGCTAATGACATCGGATCTAATGTTTACTGGTGGGGTGTTCTGGTATATAAGGGCAGTGGTGATTTCCTCCTGGAAGAAAAGGAAGGATTTGGGTCTTATAGTGGATTTTTTATATATTGCATATACACCCCCCATGAACTTATTGTACTCGTAGATGCATTTTGGTTTTTGGATCCGGCCATTCCTCCTGGTGATTTCAACGAATTCATTGTTGTGGATGGAAGAAAGCACGTAGACGTCTCTTCTGTCCCTCCACTTCACAGCCAAAATTTCCTCATTCCTCAAACTCGCCGCCTCCCCTCTTCTCAATTTTTTGGTGACCAGGCTTTGAGGAAAGCCCTTCCGGTTCGCCCTTACGGTGCCGCATGCTGGAGTCTTCATTCTATGTAGGTTTCGGAACAGGGGCAAACTTGTATAGAAATTGTCCACATACAAGTGGTAACCTTTCTCCAGAAGTGGGTTTATGAGTTCCCAAACTACTTTCCCACTGGTTCCAATGTAGACTGGGCAATTAGGGGGGTGCAGTTCGGTGTCCTTCCCTTCATATACGATGAAGCCATACACATACCCAGTTTCTCGGTCACACAGTTTATAGAGCTTCACCCCATAGCGGGCCCTTTTGCTGGGTATAAATTGTTTTATGCCCAGCCTGCCAGAAAATTTTATAAGGGACTCATCCACGCATATGTGTTTGTCTGGGGTAAACAACTGGGGGAAGGTTTCAGAAAAATAATTTAGTAGCGGCCAAATTTTATAAAGCTTATCAAAATTTGGGTCATTTCGGGGAGGGCACTGGGTATTGTCGTTGTAGTGTAGGAATCTCATAATCATTAGCTATCGGGACCTGGGCATTACTGAGGAAAAGATGGGCATATGGTAGATGGGGCGGGTTGACCAATATGAACGCATTTGATTTTTTCCGTTTAGTCCCATGCAGAATGTGAGGCCCAAAAAAATTCTAAACTCCTCCACTGTAAGGGCTCTCCACTGGTAGGGACGGGCATAATAGGACGTTGGGTTGCTTGCTATGAACTGTTGGGCGTATAGGTTGCACTGGGCCACAATTGATGCAAGCATGTCGTCGGTGAAAATTAAATTGAAAAAGTCAATCGGGGCAAAATTTTCTGTGTCCACCTGGACTCCTGGCTGGGCAGTGAAAGGGGGAATGTTGGCTTCTCCTGAATTAGGAGGAAGCCACAAGGGGTTCTGAAGGGAATAGGGAAGGCTGGCATGGGACCTAACCCTTTGGGACTGAGATGACACCCCACTGGTACGTGGCCTTGCTTGCCTGGTGGATGGCACTGCAGTGCTGGTGGATGGCACTGCGGTGCTGGTGGATGGCACTGCCTCCTCAGCAGAACGCCTTCGTCTGGCGGGCGGGCCCTCCTCCTCGTCCTCCTCTTCTGAGGCTGTCAGTGTTCCACTGCTTAGGACAGGCTCGTAGTCCACGTCAGACTCATAGTCAGGCTCATAGTCTGAACTTGGAGGAATCCGAATCGGAGAGCTCCCCGTTGCTCTCGTCGGCCGCAAGAATATTGTATGCCTCCTCGGCTGAAAATAATCTTCTAGCCATTGTTGGCACTGAAGACACGTGGCACTGATACGTGGCACTGATGACACAGATACGTGGCACTTATACGTGGCACTGATGGCAGATGGCACGGGCAGATGGCACGGGCAGATGGCATGGGCAGATATGGGACTGGCAAGAGGGCACTGGCAGATATGGGACAGGCAAGAGGGCACTGTTTTTTACTTTACTTTACTGTGATTGTTCTCACAATACACTCACTGACAGCAGCAGCAGCACATATCTCTCTCTCTCTCTCCTCACACGCTGTCTCTGTGTGAGGAGAGAAAGCCGGCAATGAGAGATGATCTCATATGTTTACATTTGAGATCATCTCTCATTGGGCAGTGAGTTCGAGTGCTGAATGGCCTCTGTGATTGGCCATTCAGCACGATCTGTGATTGGCTGTGTCCAAGGGACACGGCCAACACAGATTTTCCCCGATGCGCGCTCTCGGGAGCGCGCGGGGAGAGTGTAATACAAGGACGTACTGGGGACGTCCACTCGGCAGTTCAGGTCCACGCTGCAGCCGTCTTTCGGCTATAGCGCGGATCTGAAGTGGTTAAAACCCAATCTGATGTTTTTAAATATGTTCACCAATTCTCACCTTCAGGCATTGTTTTGTTCGGCCTACGTACATTAGCCCACAAGGGCATAATAAAACATACGCCACATGGGTGATATTGCACGTAATAAATTCTTTAATAGAGAATTCATTGTTGTTTACAGTGGAAGTAAACCTGTCTATTCCTCTCATTGGTTCTATTACAGATCTACAGGCTTTGCATTTACGGCACGCAAAAAAAACCCTTTCTGTCCCAGAATGATGGAGGTTTGGATGGCGGATCTAGCACCTTTTAACTACTTTGTCTCCAACGCTTGGTGCCTTACGATATATGAATTTCGGATCTACTGGGAGTACCGGTTTCAAAGTCTTATCTAGACATAAAACATGCCAATGTTCCCTCAGGACCAATTCTACCTCTGAGCGTGGAAAGACGAGACAAAACCTCATTCGTAGTTTCTCTTATTACCCGTTTTCACCACATCTTTCAATACTTCTTCACGTGGAATCAATTTAATCTCTTCAGATATCTTGTCCTACTGCATTATATTCATTTTCCTTGAAACGATCTTTCAATATTTCAGTTTGGGATAAATAACTTTCAACTAAAGAGCAGTTTCTTTTCACACGTAGTAGTTGCCCTTTAGGAATATTTTTTCTCCTTTACAGTGAGTACATGATATTTATAACCAAAATTAACCAAAGCCTCTAATTCCTGGTTGAATTGGGGTGTAGGGTCACTATCCAATTTTTGGTAAGTATCAGTGTCTGACAACATCTCCATTAGTTGATTCACATAAAAATCCTTGGATAGGACCACAGCTGCAGATGAGATGGATGAGATAGTGCTTCCTCCTAGAGGGTTAGAGACCTTATTTAAAAAGTATTTTTTGATACTGAGTTTTCTCATAACGGTGGATATCCACATACACATCAAATTTATTAATTGGTCGTTTAAGGCCACACTTTAATCCAAGTTGTAAAATATTCGTCTCTTGATGTGTTAATTCGATTCCACTCAAATTGTATATCCCGGTTAATCTTCTTCCAACCTCCTTGTTTTGCTGAACTCTTGATCCTGCCCTAAAGCCCCGGGATCTATGTTCCTTAGATTTGGTTGTTGTACCCGATCCCTCTCCCAATTTTGTTGGTCTCTCCACTGTTGTTCTCTGTAATCGGGTACTGATTGGTAATATGGAGGAACTGGTTGAGGGTACTGTGATAACAGTCTCCCTCTCTGCGGAGGTTGTCCTCTTCCTCTCCTCCTGTTCCCTCTTCCTCTCCAGAAAAAAGGACGTGATGTATGGGCAGTGGCGTCACTAGGGTTGGTGTCACCTGGTGCGGCAAAACATGGTGTCACCCCCTCCTGTCTATCCTGCCCAGGGCCCTGCAGGCAGCGCACAGTCACGAGGCGCACCCCCAAATGACCCCTGTAAATTAAAGTATAGGGTGGTATTGGGCCAGCTGGAGCGATATAGGGCAGATTGGGGTAATATAGGGCAGGTTGCGGTGGTATAGTGCAGTCTGAGGGGGCATAGGGCAGGTTGGGGTGGTATAGAGCAGGTTGGGGTGGTTTAGAGCAGGTTGGGGTGGTATATGGCAGGCTGGGTGGCATTGGGCAGGTTGGGGTTATATAGGGCAGGGTGTGATATCATAGAGCAGGTTGGGGTGGTATATGGCAGGCTGGGTGGCATTGGGCAGGTTGGGGTTATATAGGGCAGGGTGTGATATCATAGAGCAGGTTGGGGTGGTATAGGGCAGGTTGGGGTGGTATAGAGCAGGTTGGGACGGTATAGAGCAGGTTGGGGTGGTATATGGCAGGCTGGGTGGCATTGAGCAGGTTGGGGTTATATGGGGCAGGGTGTGATGGCATAGAGCAGGTTGCAGTGGCATAGGGCAGGTTGGGGTGGTATAGGGCAGGGTGCAGTGGTATAGGGCAGGGTGCGGTGGCATAGGGTAGGTTGGGGTGGTATAGAGCAGTTTGCGTGGCATACGGCAGGTTGCGGTGGCAAAGGGCAGGCTGGGGTGACATAGGGCAGGTTGCGGTGGTATAGGGCAGGGTGCGGTGGCATAGGGCAGGGTGCGGTGGTATAGGGCAGGCTGGGGTGGCATAGGGCAGGGTGCGGTGGTATAGGGCAGGCTGGGGTGGCATAAGGCAGGCTGGGGTGGTATAGGGCAGGCTGGGGTGGTATAGGGCAGGCTGGGGTGGCATAGGGCAGGTTTCGGTGGCATAGGGCAGGTTGCGGTGGCATAGGCAGGCTGGGGTGGTATGGTGCCAGGTTAGGACTCCATCATGGGGTGCAAGGTGGTCTACTGCTGCTAGACACAGCTATAGATTATATATAGATATTATGTAATATAGCTGGTCCATCCGCCCCTCCCTCCACCAGACCAGCTAACTCAACTACTGTGCCTATTATATGTAATATAATATATCTGTGTCCAGCATCACCCCCCCCCTTATTATCATCATCAGACCAGCTCAGGGTGGGGGTGTCTCAGTCAGCTAATATAAATTATATAGTCAGTGTTGTCTGTCTGATAATATGGGGGGGGGGGTGATGCTGGACACAGATATATTATATTACATATAATAGGCACAGTAGTTGAGTTAGCTGGTCTGGTGGGGGGAGGGGCGGATGGACCAGCTATATTACACATAATATCTATATATAATCTATAGCTGTGTCTAGCAGCAGCAGACCACCTTGCACCCCTCCTCCCTCCCTTCATTATCATACAATACAGGACAGGTCAGGGCGCCAGACAGCCAGTCCTCCTCCCACACTAGCTCTGTCTCTTACAATGGCAACCGCCCCCCCCGCTCCCCACACACACACACCTACCTCATCTCGTGCTCGGGAGTCGGGCGGCGGTGGAGACCCCCCCCCGCACCTGTTCTTCTGGAGTCTTGAATGGAGAGGAGGAGGGCTAGGCAGCGACCCTCACAGCGTGCAGCCGGAGAAAGTTGTATGTGACGTCACATCATCACAGTGCAGTGTGATGATGTGACAGGCTGACGCTCTGTAGGGTAGGGAGGGAGGAAGAAGAAGAATACGGAACCCGGAGCCGGAGGACACACACACCAGGCGCGGCCGCGGCGCTGGAAGTGTTGTTCCAGCCCAGCGGGGTGAAGTTGCTGAATTAAAGTTTCAGCTGTAAAAAAAATAAAAAAATAAATAAAAAATAAGTAAAAAAAAAAATAAAAAATTCTCACCGTCGGGAGGGTGTCACCCCTCTAGCGGGTGTCACCCGGGTGCGGACCGCACCCCCGCACCCCCTAGCAACGCCTCTGTGAATGGGACCCATTACCATTCCCATAATTCAGGAGGGGCTCATATCTATTTGTTACCGGTATATGGTATGAATCTTCATATGGTCCACTCTGTTGGTTCATATTTGAATTGTTTAAATTACCCCGTCCTCTCGAACCGCTTCCCCTTCCCTGATTATCTCTCCTTGGAGTAAGATAATTAGGCTTGGGGAGGGTAACTTTCGTTCTGTTATGGTTATCGTTTCTCTGAGTTAGTTGTTGGGGTCTGGGTGTATTGGGGATAGATGTTTCAATCTGACTCGGAGTAGGATCTACTTCAATAGGTGTTACATCATTCTGAAAAGTGCCTGTGCCTGTTGTATCCTGCCAATAGTATATTGCATTGTTCTTAAAATCATTAAGATCACAATAACATTTCTTAATCTTTTTCTTTTGAGTATCCTTATCTACCTTCTCAAGCTTCTTCTTAATCCTATGTCCATACGTGGTGGGACATCTGTACCATAGAGCACTATTTAAAATAAAAAATTATAGTTCGCAGCCTGAGGTGGGAAGTTGCACCTCAGGACGCTCTTGATGATCCTGAATCAATGGCGGAATGGTTGAAGTTTTTTTAATGGCGTGGGACTCCAATTGCAAGATTTAATCTTGCAAAGGAGAGAGAGGAAAATTATTAAATTAGAAAATAAGATTAGTCAACTCCTGTCCCAATTAGATCCAATTAAGAACTTACAACAAATTATAGATTTTAATAATAGGATTAAGAAGAAGTTTGAGAAGGTAGATAAGGATACTCAAAAGAAAAAGATTAAGAAATGTTATCGTGATCTTAATGATTTTAAGAACAATGCAATATACTATTGGCAGGATACAACAGGCACTTTTCAGAATGATGTAACACCTATTGAAGTAGATCCTACTCCGAGTCAGATTGAAACCTCTATTCCCAATACACCCAGACCCCAACAACTAACTCAGAGAAACGATAACCATAACAGAACGAAGTTACCCTCCCCAAGCCTAATTATCTTACTCCAAGGAGAGATAATCAGGGAAGGGGAAAAGGTTCGAGAGGACGGGTGTCAGGGATGTGCTGGGCTTGAACCTGGGACCTCTTCTGTGTCTGGCATTGACTCTTCCAGCGGAGCTATCTGAGATGCTGGACAGTTCCCTGCCTGATACATTAGACTACTCTGCTTGGTGTCTGATTACTGTTGAACTCTGAACCCCTTGCTCCTCCCATGTACTTCCTATAAAAGACATTCCAGAGATGTTGCCCCTTGCGGTTTGATCTACTTCTGTTCCCTGAGTTCCTGATTCTGTGCTTGTATCCTGTTCCTGTGTTTGACCCGGCTTCCTGACCACACTTCTGTCTCCAGTCCTGACCTCGGCTCGTTTGACCCTGCTCAGTTATCTGCCAGTCTGCCTGTTTAAAAAAAAAGAGGGGAAAGGGGAAATGGGGAATAGAAGTATATTCCTGTATATGTGTTTGGTTAAAAGGAGATACTATTAGTTAGTACTACCTTTGTAATCCAAAAACAAAACCCTGCACCTGCGATTAATTAGTTCAATTGTCGGTGTGTTTCTCTGAATCAAGTTTAGGCATATCAAAAAAAAGGGGGAAAGGAAGGAAAAGGTCCCTCCTAAAAAAGGATTCTTCAATGAGAAACTTTGGGTTGTAGAAAAATAATTTATTATTTATATATTAAATAATCCACCTGATACATTATTATAAAACAATAGTATAATACCTTCACCATTGATTTTTAGATTGATAACGTTATCAATATCACAGACAGTATATCTATTAGATCCACATTCACATAATTTATCCAGTTTTAACTACACACTTTTACCAAGTGATCACTTAAATTATTTGTGTATCTTCTGCAGAGCTAGCAAGTTAATTTTAATCACATGTGTTACTGCAGAGTGTTTTGATTGGATTCCTGTAGTTGTGGAGAATCTTTTAACTGGAATTTTAGGCACTGTCCAATATAGATAGACCTGGTTAATTATCCTTATTGGATCTATGTAGATGTCAGTCTTGTAGTTCCATATGGGTTGGTCAGTCTTTATTATCTCCTTTTTAATATATAGGTATATGTATTGGTATTAAACTCACATGGTTACCCAGATCATCAATCAGATCAGATAGAAATCAAAGTAATAGCAAAGAAGAAGGAATAGTGAATTCCTTTGCTTACCCAGACCTGTTGTGTGAAGGTACAGGGAGCCGGGGAATGTTCAGTTCGTTCCGCTCCGTGGAGAGATTTTTTATCGATGTCTGTTTGGTGATCGGTCAGTGTATGCTGGCACAGAGATTAGCTTTTAGCAGAGAGTTTTCCACTCATGCACCTCTGCGGGGTTGTTAGTCCTTGCCTGATCGGCTTATATGACGTTCCCTCAGGTGCAAAAGATCTGTTTTCTTACTGTTGAATATATTTCAGGTACAAGCTGAGGAGATGGAGGGAGTAAGAGTATATATCGCCACTGTTCACATCCCAATAGAACTGGGTGTGCTCCGCTAATTGGATACAGTTTAGCGGGTTCTTCAGGCGTTCACTTTCCGGTTCTGTAAAGATAGTATTAGCTCCGAGTCTCCAAATGCAGTGCCGCATACACAGCTCTATGAGATTCCAATGCTGTCCTTAACGTTATAAGGAGGAAGTTGTGCCGGAATTGTGGAGGTTGTTAGGGGGGTAAATCCCCAGACAGGATATAATGTCCGTGATATGGAATAAGTTAGATGCGACTATGGTAGTGGCATCAAGCTGGCTGACGCGTTTCCTTCGTCCAATGGGACGAGTTCTTCAGAGCTAGTGTGGAGTGTGCTTCAGGCTCTATTTAACTGTGAGCCATTTGCATGGGATGGACAACACCTGAGTGTATACACACAGTGCACTTCAGCTTTGCCTTGCTGTCTGCCCTTAATTACACCGTGTGTTTGAATTAAAGTGGGGAGTGAAATTAAATAATTGGTAAAAAAAGTCATTTTAGGATTTTCTGCTTATATATTATACTATACATAGCACATAGTCCCCGTGTGGAGTCAAAGAGGCTGATTGAACTATGAGTCCAGGAACATATATTTTTCCTTTAATTTGAAAGTTATGGGGGGCGTGGCCAGGATCGGCATGTGAGAAACAGCTTCCTCACAGAGCTCCCGCTTGTCACCCTGCTATAATCCTGCTCCCGGCTTCTACACTGTGAAAAACGGCTACAGCCCGACTTCGGAACCTGAGGGGAACCCGCTGGGGTGCCTGTATTGACCGCATTCATGATGGGTCGGCGGGGAAAGAACAAAGAAGGGGAACAGAGCACGGAAATCCAAGATGGCGCCGCCGGAGGGTCTCAGCAGCGTGGGACGAGCGGTGCTGAAAAGAATAAGGACACAGTGAGTAAACCTCCAAAAACCCCTAAGAGTGCCAGCGGGGACCCTCTCCCTACAGACATTAGATATTATGCCCAAAAACTGTCAGGATCCTTGCACATAGCAGACTCGGCTGAGGAGGGGGGAGCTCCTGAGGGGGAACTCACTGCACAGGGAAACATGGAGGAAGGCTTTCCTGAACACACTGAGGTTAACAGTATGGCAGAGCAGGCAGGGGAGCAGGCAGAAGACAGTGGGGATGAGGAACCTGCTCAGCCCACCCTTGCTGAGATCCTGAAAGCTGTGAATAGGTGCACTGCCTCAGTTAACACTTTGCAAGGAAGATTTGATGGTTTGGAGGAGAAAGTTTGCCTGATAAGGCAAGATATGCAGAAGATCAGAGAGAGGACCACAGCTGCAGAAAGCAGGATCAGTGACGTGGAGGATAAGCTCCCCCCTCTGATGAGAGATGCACAGCATAATGCTAGAATGGTGGCTGCAGTAGATCAACGCGCTGACGACCTCGAGAATAGGATGAGACGCAACAATGTCCGCATAGTAGGTCTCCCTGAGAAAACGGAGGGTAGAGACCCCACTGACTTTGTTGAGAAGTGGCTGCTGGAGATATTTGGGAAAAAGGCGTTTACATCCCTTTATGCGGTCGAAAGGGCTCACAGGGTCCCCATGCGGCCCCTTCCCCCAGGGCATCCCCCGCGACCTATCCTGGCACGCATGTTGCATTACCGTGACAGAGAAATTATTCTTCGTTTGGCCAGAGAAAAACAGAATGTGCAGTTTAATGGAGCTCGCATCTCTTTTTATCCTGACTTTTCATCTGATGTGCAGAAGAGGCGGGCCCGATTCACAGAAGTCAAGAAAAGGCTGCAGAAGTTACAGGCGCCATATGCAATGCTATACCCGGCACGCCTCCGCATTACTGCGAGAGGCCAGGCTCACTTCTTTGAACACGCGGCAGACGCTTCGGACTGGCTGGATGCAAATGAAAATGCCTTTCGCCTGCCAAGGGAGGGGGCGGGGGAAGGGGACTGACCTACTCTAGGTCCCTGACGATGCCAGGCTCTTGAAAGGCTAGGGCGGCCCCCGGCTGGTGGGCTGCCTCGCTAGCTCACGTTGTTCTAAGCTACCTTCCAGTTCGGCCGGGAGCACGAGTTGATTTATTGCTCTCTTTTCCCCCACTGAGAGAGTGTGCGAAGCTAAGCAAGTTTGTACGAGTGTTACGAGTTATCCACAGATACCTCCCGACTGGCGGTTGAGAGGCCGGCGGGAGACGGGACCTGTTGTCCCAGTGCCTTTTTTGATGTTCGACCCTTTATACTCTGTTTGCTCCTGGGGGTCCTTGGTGCACTGACAGCAACTGGAGAACTAGATCGCCGGCTGGTGGTCTTTCGAGATTGCACCCCCAGGAAGTGTTCATGGTAAAGTTAGAGTGCTGTTGCGCTCAGAGGTTCTAATAGTTTGGAGAGACTTCAGCAGTACGGTACAGCACTTACAACACCAGCATGATTTGACTTTATGGGTGGTATCTGACCTGCAGAATACCCGATCTAGGGGTGGGGGGACGCGGTGTATACTGTCTTGGAATGTATCACCCTTTAAATGTATAAATATCTATCTACTATGGCGGGAGGGTTAAATGTAATTAATGTGGTGTCATGGAATGTTAGGGGGCTTGGTGACCCCCTCAAGCGCACAATGGTCTCCACATCTTTGAAAAAATATCTTCCGGCTGTGTGTGCGTTGCAGGAGACTCATCTCACCCCCGACACTGTGTCATGCCTTAACTTTCGGTGGGTGGGCAAGGCTTATCACTCCACTCACACCTCCTTTTCCAGAGGGGTGAGTGTTTTGATACATGGGGCACTGGATTTTCAGGAATTTGATAGTGTGGTGGATGTTGAGGGCTGATTTGTTACACTGCATTGTCGCTTGTCTTCCCTGAAATGTATACTTGTCTTTGTATATATCCCGCCTCCGTACAGTCATCAGGTCCTACGGGCGATCCTGGACTTTCAGTTGGGACGCCCGGGAGTACCTTTGTACATTATGGGCGACTTCAACTGCTACCTGGATCCGCAGCTGGACAAGCACCCCCCAGTCTTATCGGGGCGCGGTGCTTGCCGCACACCCCTGAGGAAACTGGTGGAGGAGGTGGTGTGGGTGGATTTGTGGAGGAGCAGGAACCCCGGGAAATGCCAGTTCTCATGTTTTTCGAAAACACATATGTCACTATCACGTATAGACCTGTGCCTGTGTTCGGACACGGCGGTGCGGGTGGTGGCGGAGATTTCATATGCAATACGAGGTATCTCGGACCATGCTCCGCTGACTCTGGGGTTGGAGGTTTCCCCTCCTTCGTCACTGCTCAGAGCCCCCTGGAAGCTGAATGCCTTTTGGCTTAATCTTTTGCCAGCCCCGGACCTGACAGCATGGAAAATTAATGACTTCTGGGGGGACCAGGCGGATTACCCAGATGTGGGGGTTGCTTGGGAGACTTTTAAGGCCTTTCTGAGGGGGTTGTTTATTACTGAGATCAATGCATTTAAGAGACGGTCGTGTGAACATCGGGAGGGGGTGGAGAGATTGGTGCTTGACCTGGAAGCCAAGTTTGTTGCTGACCCCACTGCAGACCATAGAGACGCCTGGGTTTCTGCTCAGGACGCCCATAATAAAATTACCTTCTCGGCGGCCGAGCGGAAACGATTTTTCAGTAAGTTGGCCTTTTATGAGGAGGGTGAGCATACTGGTCGCCTGTTGGCACGGATTTCCCGTGCTCAACAGACATCCCCATCCATTGGTGCTCTGAGAGCACCCGATGGAAAAATTACTAATTCCCCGGATGACATTATGACGATCCTTAGCTCATACTACTGTGACCTTTACCGCTCCCGACAGGACTATACTGATGATTCCCTTCAGGAGTATATTGAAGGGGTTGAACTCCCTACCCTGACCGACACTGCTCAAAAACAACTGGATGCTCCCCTGATGGTTGAGGAGCTCCAGGCGGCGACTGGTATGTTCCCCAACTCCAAGGCACCAGGGGAAGATGGAATTCCGGTGGAGGTGTACAAGCAATACGGGGAACAATTATTGCCTAGGTTGTTGGGAGTGTTTAATGGGGCCAAATCAGCCGGGTGCCTGCCTCTTTCTATGACCAAAGCCATAATAGTCTTGCTATTAAAACCTGGAAAGGACCCGTTAGACCCGGGTTCCTATAGGCCGATATCCTTGTTGCAGTCGGATGTAAAAATCTTGGCCAAGGTTCTTGCTATACGGCTGAACAATGCTATCTCTGCTATAATACATTCTGACCAGGCGGGGTTTATGCCTCAGAAGTCCACGGCTATTAATCTGCGCAGATTATTCGTTAACATGCAATCCATCACCGATAACATGGGAGACAGGGCTCTGCTCTCCCTTGACACCCATAAGGCCTTTGATAGCATAGAATGGCCCTACTTATGGGCAGTTCTGAGAAAATTTGGATTTGGAGAGAATTTCATAGCATGGGTGCAGCTTCTATACAATTCCCCGAAAGCAGCCATTAGAGAGTCAGGAAGAATATCCTCTTACTTTGATCTCTTTAGGGGCACCAGACAGGGGTGCCCGTTGTCCCCTTTACTGTTCGTGCTGGCCATAGAACCGCTGGCTGCTCGGATTCGTGCCCATACGAACATCAGAGGGTTTCAATATGGGGAGCAACAAGAAAAATGTATGATGTATGCCGATGACACCATGCTCCTTTTGGGTGACACGGAGTCATCTCTGAGGGAGGCAATGGAGGTTGTACGGACTTTTGGCCGGTATTCTGGGTTGGTGATTAATTGGACCAAATCCTCTCTTATGCTCTTAGACAAGACACCATGTCCACAGCTGACACACCTACTAGATATCCCTGTATCCACAGAATTCAGATATCTGGGGATCCAGGTTACACCCAATCCTTTAGACTATCTTACCTTAAATTTGTCCCCATTATTGAATCGCTGCAGGGATCGGGTGAAGGTGTGGTCCAAACTGAAACTGTCCCCTGTAGGCAGAATAAATCTGATAAAGATGATCTTAATGCCGCAGCTCTTATATGTGTTGCACAACTCCCCCATGGTTGTCCCTCTTAAACATTTCAGGGTTGTAAACACCATTTTCAGATCCCTTATATGGCTAAATTCTACGGCAAGGGTGAAGCTGGAACAGCTTCAACGGCCGAAGGAGGCAGGAGGGCTCTCTCTCCCTAACCCATGGCTGTATTACCTGGCCTCCCAGCTCCAGCACATTGCTAGGGTGTTGAGGCCCCCTGGTAATCCGGTGTTGAACTTGGTGGACCCTGTGGCGCAGCTGCTCCGCTCGGCATCTGGGGGGGAGGTGGAGGAGGGCCTGGAGGCGCTGAGATTTGCCAAGTCCAATAAGCTGTACCCTACATACAACTTGATGCAGAAAATCTGGAACAAGGTGAGAGCGTTGCAACAAGTGGAGGGTTTTACTAGGCATAGCCCCATCTGGGGGAACAAACGCTACTTGGAGTTGGAAAAATTACAATATGGTATGAGATGGCAACAATACGGGATTACCCATTTGACACAAATTTTTAGGAACGGGCAGCTGCGCTCATTCTTGGAGCTGCAGGCTGAATTTCAGCTCCCTGCCTCTATGCAGTTTTTTTATTTCCAGCTCCAACATGCGGTCAGGGCCCAAGCAGAGGGAGACGGCTGGACACTAAGCCCCACGCCGATTTTTAACTACATGAGAGACGTAACCTCGTTTAAGGGTTTCATTTCGTGCAGTTACTCCATGCTCCTCAGCAGATTCCTTCCTGACAACATGGCAGGCATCATCTCAAAGTGGGAGAGAGACGTTGGAGCTTTTGAGGAGGACCAGTGGGAAGACGCTCTGTGTTCTCTTAATGTAGCCCAAAGGTTGTCTCAGCTGTATATACTGCTGCGTGTACACTATACCCCGGCTAGGATGGTAAGTATGGGGGTCCGAGAGGACTCTGCCTGTACTAGATGCAAGAGGGACCATGGTGACCTGATCCACATGTTGTGGCGGTGTCCCAAACTGCATCTTTACTGGACGGAGGTCTTGGATACGATTAATACTGTTTTCCAGGTGCAGCTTATTGCACACCCTAAATTATGTTTGCTGGGGATCATAGACAACATACCGGAGGAGGATCCCATCAGGGTGGGCATAGCGAGAGCTCTCTTCCAGGCCAGGAAGCTTATTTTGCGACACTGGAAGTCAGAGGAACCCCCCACGGTGAGGGAATGGCGGAATCTCATGGGGGACACTATTAGGCTGGAAAAGTATATATTTCAGCATAGAGGGAGTGTGAGGAAATTTGACAAGATTTGGGCTCGATGGTTGGAGATTCCAGGTCTGGCCCCGGTTGATCTGGTTATGGAACGAATGCTAGTATAAGGGACGGAGGATCTGAGTGGGAGGGAACATGGCACTAGGGGTGATACTCCCCGTGTGGTGGTCTATTGCTCGGCTATGAGTCGGTCTATCTTACCCCGGTCTGGATACAACGACTATAAGTCCTATTTTCTTACATGGATGCCTGTGATATCTTTTGTACTGTGTTGCAGAAACTACACTATTGTATTGAGATAGATGTGGTACAGGGTTGGGTGTTTTTGACTTAAAAGGGTGTATTTTTCTTATTATGTTGTGCCCCTATTTGTAGGGTATTGTCCCTTCCTTCTCCTGTGGACACACAGAAGTATGTGCTGTACTGTGTGAAGTATTTCTTTTGTATACCTATTGCTCTCTGAATAAACTCCTATTTGATTTAAAAAAAAAAAAAGTTATGGACTCCTTAGGGGGCCCAGATTGACCACAGTGGGCAATTTTGGGTGAATTAATCACTCATATTATATGCTCTGGCTCTTCAGTACCTCCGTAAAAGATCTCCACCTTTTGGGGAGTAGGCTATAACAGTTACATAGAAAAATAGAAAACAAAAGAACAAAAGGACTAAAAAACAAAGATGTCATTCGGTATATGTATATTGCATGTAGATTGGCTCTCCGTTAGGCATTAATTTACAAGCAACTAAATAGATAGGTTGGCATAAGTAGTGAACAAAGAAGGGGGAAGGAAGTTACACATATTTTTGGTATGGTGGTCTATCCTCATAATAATGATGATTAATACATTGGGGCATTTTCCTATCTCTGTATTGATAATTACTGGGATTCATAGATCTATATCCTAGTGAGAGGTGATTGTCATGTTCGACCAAATTGCGTATATCACTACCTATGCTTACATCGATTCTTAGCAATTTAAGAGTACGGTATTAGGGTGATAGGAACACTGAGAGGTTGCATTCGTTATTTAACCCCGGGGGCTGTAAGGATTTTAGAAGAAAAATCCTAATTTTTTCTTTCTGTAGTAAGATTTTATCAAAATCCCCTCTTCTCACTGGTAGATTTAGTCTATATATGCCCTTTACTTTGAGACCCTGTGGATCTCCATTGTGAAAATTCAAAAAATGCAATGCCACTATTCGTTCATCATCTTTTTTAGTGATGCTGTTAATGTGTTCACTGATCCTGATTTTCAATTGTCTTTTTGTCTTACCGATATAGATCTTGCCACAAGGACAGGTGATCATATAGATCACTCGTGTTGTGGCACAATTGATGAAATCTCGGATTTTATATTGTTTTTGGTTGTCAGAGTCAGTGAACACATCAGTTTTTTCTACATATTTGCAGATAGAACACTTGCCACATTGGTGCATCCCTTTGAGTGGTGGTAAATCTGTCAACCAGTTTTTCCCTTTGGACCTGGTATATTCAGAGTGGGTGAGGGTGTCTCCCAGGTTTTGAGTTCTTCTTGCGGTTAGAAGAGGGCGGTCACCTATGAACTCTCCCAGTATTGGTGCCTCAGATAGTACATGCCAATGTCTATTAAGTATGTTTCTTACTTGGTTCCATTGTGAACCATATTTTGTAATAATTCTTATGGGACTAAGTTGTTGTGGAGGTAGTTGTTTTTGGGGTTCAGTACCATGTAGAAGTATTTTTCTATCTGTCTGGATTGCTCTTTTTTTGGCTTTCCTTATGGTTTTGTGAGAGTATCCTCTCTCCCTGAATCTGTCATACATTTCTATAGCTTCAATATTGAAGTCTTTTTCCAAGGTGCAGTTTCTTCTTATACGGAGAAACTGTCCCATTGGGATGCCCCGAATAAGTGACTGAGGATGGTGGCTGGTGGCATGAAGTAGTGTATTGGCGGATGTTGTTTTACGGAATGTTTTTGTTACAGGAAGTCCTTCCTGTGCATTGATCATGAGATCGAGGAAATCCAGAGTTTTGGAACTAAAGTTATAAGTCAGTCTGAGGTTTCTATTGTTTTTATTCAGTTCTTCCATAAAAACAGTGTAGCTCGTGGGTGGAGCCCCCCCATATCATCAGTACGTCATCAATGTATCTCAGCCACATCCGACAGTGGCTGAGGTACAGCGATGATACATAGACCACCTCCTCCTCCCACAGTCCTAGGTGTAGGCACGCATAAGAGGGTGCCCATGGGGCACCCATAGAGGTGCCTCGTATTTGTTGATAGTAGATTCCCATGAACTGGAAGAAATTGTTGTTCAGCATGAATTCTAATGTTTCCACAATATATTCATTTTGGGCTCCAAAATGAGGAAAGCTTTTTTCCAAAAAGAATATAGCGGCCTGGAGACCCCAATTGTGTGGGATCGACGTATATAATGATTCCACGTCTATCCCAACAAGGAGGACTCCCTCTGGTAGGGGTATATCTTCCAGTTTTCTGAGGACATCGTTGGTGTCCCTGACATATGAGGGGAGGTCAAAGACCAGACTCTTGATAAGGGCATCTGTATATTTTCCGATTCTCTCCAGTGGACCATTTACAGCGGAGACTATAGGTCTCCCGGGAGGATGTGTCATAGATTTATGAAGTTTAGGGATCGTGTAGAATGTGGGAGTATTAAATTCCCTGACGCTCAGGTAGGTTTGTTCTTTTTTACTAATGAGATCTGCTTCAAAAGCAAAGGTAAGTTTTTGATTTAGAGTTGCTACTATTTCATGAAAGGGATTAGAGGATATTTTCCTGTATGTAGATATATCAGAAAGTTGTCGCAGGACTTCTTGTTCATAATTGTCTTCAGAGAGAAGAACAATATTGCCGCCTTTATCGCTTCTTTTTATAATCATATTGGGCGCTTCTTGTAGTTCTTTTAGAGCTTTTCTTTCCTGTTTACTAAGGTTATCTATTCCCTTCCATGTCCAATTGATTTTGGAAAGGTCATTTTTAACCAGATTTAGAAAGAGATCAATCCATTTATGTTTGGAAAGTGGGGGCATTGAAGTAGAACGGATATAGAGTTCCGCGGGTCTCCTACATGTTGATATTGCTGATACTGATTCCATATCTGTATCAGCATCACTGTTTTCCTCTAGCAGTGATACTAGTATAGACAGTGCTGTCTCCTCTTCTCTGTCAGTTTGTGAGGTGGTTATAGAGTCACTGCGGTTGGAATGCCAATATCTAAAGATCACTTTCCTCAAAAAGAGGTTAATGTCTTTATATACCTCAAACTCACACATAGAGGAGTTTGGTGAAAAAGACAATCCTCTTTTTAATAGTGAGATATGATGATCTTTTAAGGAAAATTCCGTAAGATTAACTACTTTTAAATCTGTAGTCTCTAGATCTGTATTTATATCTATGGCTTCAACTGTCATATTTGTTTTTATCTCCTCCGTGAGCTTGCTCAGAGTTCCCTTGATGTCTTCCCTCCCTGTTCTTTGTCTTCCCCGCGTTTTGGTCTTCCTTTTTGTGAGGTCTGGGGGTAATCTTTGGTCAGTGGGTCTGGCTTGTCTCTCCCTCTTTGGGTCTTGTCTAAAAAAGACACTGTTTTGGAACCTGAATCACCCTCACTATCTGAGGATGAGCGACCCGATCGATTGGAACTGAGATTTTCGACTTTCTCTTTTGCGTGACTTACTCCTTCCTCTCTGAATAGTGAGGTTGAATATTTCGTTTCTCTCCCAGTCCAATAGATTTTGTCTAAATCTCTCCTGTTTATTTGTTCTTAAATATTTTTGGGTTCGCTCTACCTTTTTTTTGAGAGAGTCATTGAATTTCTCAAATTCTGGATTATCTTTGTGTGGTTCTAGGAGACTAGCACTGTTATCAATTTCGGCTTGTATCTCAATCAGTTGTGTAAGTTCCTCTGCAACGATAAGTCGCATGAGTTCTATTCCTCTGTCTTGGCAGCTCTTTTTCCAGGTTTCTAAAAATCTTGGAGTGTGTAAATGAGCTGCTGGGATTACTTTTTCCCTTAGTCCCCTAGGTATAATCTTTTGTTCAATATGGGATTTCAATGATGAAATATCCCATTTTCTATTTAGATATTTGATAGTCAATTTTTTGTGTGTATTGAACAGTTTTTTTAAAGAATCATCTGCTGATTCTTGTGTTTGATCACTTGAAAAGGCTGCTTGGATCTCAAGATCTATTTTGTCATCTAGGAGGTATGCCATCTAAAGAATCTTAATTATAAACCTAATGACACTATTAATTTACCAATAAAATAATAATATGTGAAAGAGTAACACCACAGTTGTAAAGCAGTCTGTTCAGACAAGGATATACATATGTACTTACATACACACAACAATATATGTGTGCATATATACACCTCTGTATATATGAAACTACATGAACATATTCATATATATATATATATATATATATACACACTTCTTTAGAACATACATACATACATATATATATATAGACAAAAAATGGGGTTAAGGAAGAAGGCATCAGTTTACTAGTATATTTTGGTGGTGGAAAATACTTCTATGAAGAAGGGATAATGAGAAAATCCCATGTAAGCATATATTTAAAAAAAGAGGGGAAATGGGGAATAGAAGTATATTCCTGTATATGTGTTTGGTTAAAAGGAGATACTATTAGTTAGTACTACCTTTGTAATCCAAAAACAAAACCCTGCACCTGCGATTAATTAGTTCAATTGTCGGTGTGTTTCTCTGAATCAAGTTTAGGCATATCAAAAAAGGGGGAAAGGAAGGAAAAGGTCCCTCCTAAAAAAGGATTCTTCAATGAGAAACTTTGGGTTGTAGAATAATAATTTATTATTTATATATTAAATAATCCACCTGATACATTATTATAAAAAAATAGTATAATACCTTCACCATTGATTTTTAGATTGATAACGTTATCAATATCACAGACAGTATATCTATTAGATCCACATTCACATAATTTATCCAGTTTTAACTACACACTTTTACCAAGTGATCACTTAAATTATTTGTGTATCTTCTGCAGAGCTAGCAAGTTAATTTTAATCACATGTGTTACTGCAGAGTGTTTTGATTGGATTCCTGTAGTTGTGGAGAATCTTTTAACTGGAATTTTAGGCACTGTCCAATATAGATAGACCTGGTTAATTATCCTTATTGGATCTATGTAGATGTCAGTCTTGTAGTTCCATATGGGTTGGTCAGTCTTTATTATCTCCTTTTTAATATATAGGTATATGTATTGGTATTAAACTCACATGGTTACCCAGATCATCAATCAGATCAGATAGAAATCAAAGTAATAGCAAAGAAGACGGAATAGTGAATTCCTTTGCTTACCCAGACCTGTTGTGTGAAGGTACAGGGAGCCGGGGAATGTTCAGTTCGTTCCGCTCCGTGGAGAGATTTTTTATCGATGTCTGTTTGGTGATCGGTCAGTGTATGCTGGCACAGAGATTAGCTTTTAGCAGAGAGTTTTCCACTCATGCACCTCTGCGGGGTTGTTAGTCCTTGCCTGATCGGCTTATATGACGTTCCCTCAGGTGCAAAAGATCTGTTTTCTTACTGTTGAATATATTTCAGGTACAAGCTGAGGAGATGGAGGGAGTAAGAGTATATATCGCCACTGTTCACATCCCAATAGAACTGGGTGTGCTCCGCTAATTGGATGCAGTTTAGCGGGTTCTTCAGGCGTTCACTTTCCGGTTCTGTAAAGATAGTCAAAAACAGAAACCGCTCAGGTGTGGACGTCCTCCAGGTGACTGTCTCCTCCCAACAGCCAAGGGTGCAGGCAATGCAATTTCAGGCAAAACAAAAGATCAAGTCTTCTGGACAGCAGCACTCCAATAAAAAGCCTTTATTATGTAAAATCTTCAAAAATCCAAATACAGCACAGCAAGTCACAAAATTCTGGTTAGAGCTGACTAGTTTCACACTTTCTTAGTGTTTAATCATAGCTATGATTAAACACTAAGAAAGTGTGAAACTAGTCAGCTCTAACCAGAATTTTGTGACTTGCTGTGCTGTATTTGGATTTTTGAAGATTTTACATAATAAAGGCTTTTTATTGGAGTGCTGCTGTCCAGAAGACTTGATCTTTTGTTTTGTCTGTAAAGATAGTATTAGCTCTGAGTCTCCAAATGCAGTGCCGCATACACAGCTCTATGAGATTCCAATGCTGTCCTTAACGTTATAAGGAGGAAGTTGTGCCGGAATTGTGGAGGTTGTTAGGGGGGTAAATCCCCAGACAGGATATAATGTCCGTGATATGGAATAAGTTAGATGCGACTATGGTAGTGGCATCAAGCTGGCTGACGCGTTTCCTTCGTCCAATGGGACGAGTTCTTCAGAGCTAGTGTGGAGTGTGCTTCAGGCTCTATTTAACTGTGAGCCATTTGCATGGGATGGACAACACCTGAGTGTATACACACAGTGCACTTTCAGCTTTGCCTTGCTGTCTGCCCTTAATTACACCGTGTGTTTGAATTAAAGTGGGGAGTGAAATTAAATAATTGGTAAAAAAAGTCATTTTAGGATTTTCTGCTTATATATTATACTATACATAGCACATAGTCCCCATGTGGAGTCAAAGAGGCTGATTGAACTATGAGTCCAGGAACATATATTTTTCCTTTAATTTTAAAGTTATGGACTCCTTAGGGGGCCCAGATTGACCACAGATTCGGCCTGGACTTGACTACTCTCTGCCTGCCACTTGTGATGTTTACCTTGATGTGTATGACCCGGCTTGTCTGACTCTGCAAACCTGCACCAGCTTACCTGCATCCTCTGCTCTGCAAGCTGCACACGCTGACCTGCATACTTTGCAATGCAAACCTGCACCTGCTGACCTGCATCCCTGCTCTGCAAACCTGCACCTGTTGACCTGCATCCCTGCTCTGCAAACCTGCTGACCTGCATCCTCTGCTCTGCAAGCTGCACCTGCTGACCTGCATCCGCTGCTTCCGGAACCAGCCGTTCCAGTCTCCACTCGGCTCCACCACTCCAAGCAGTGAGGATCAGACAGGCACCCTTACCTCACCGTGCTCTTACCACCACTGTCCCCACTCCAGTGGTCTCCGAGCCGGGGTTGTACGGGAGGTCCCTCCCTGCACGTCAGGCTCACACCTAAGGTACGTTACAACGGGGTAATTTAAACAATTTAAATATGAACCAACAGAGTGGACCATATGAAGATTCATACCATATACCGGTAACAAATAGATATAAGCCCCTCCTGAATTATGGTAATGGATCCCATACATCACGTCCTTTTTTCTGAAAAGGAAGAGGGAACAGGAGAGGAAGAGGACAACCTCCGCAGAGAGGGAGACCGTTATCACAGTACCCTCAACCAGTTCCTCCATATTACCAATCAGTACCCGATTACAGAGAACAGTGGAGAGACCAACAAAATCGGGAGAGGGATCGGGTACAACAACCAAATCTAAGGAACATAGATCCCGGGGCTGTAGGGCAGGATCAAGAGTTCAGCAAAACAAGGAGGTTGGAAAAAGATTAACCCAGGATATACAATTTGAGTGGAATCGAATTAACACATCAAGAGACGAATATTTTACAACTTGGATTAAAGCATGGCCTTAAACGACCAATTAATAAAATTGATGTGTATGTGGATATCCACCATTATATGAGAAAACTCAGTATCAAAAAATACTTTTTAAATAAGGTCTTTAACCCTCTAGGAGGAAGCACTATCTCATTCATCTCATCTGCAGCTGTGGATAGTGGCCTTAAAAATAAATCTTTATTTAATCCGCCCAACACAGCAATACACCACCTTGAAGTGTTCAAAGGTTTGGTGCTAAGAGATATGGAGAAGATAATACCTAAGAAAGGGGTGAATCCTAGATTTATATCTGAAGGTATTAAAAAGCTTGAAACCAGAAATGAAGTAATCGTGAGACCAGCTGATAAGGGAGGTGGTGTAGTGGTCCTATCTAAGGAATTTTATGTGAATCAACTAATGGAGATGTTGGTCAGACACTGATACTTACCAAAAATTGGATAGTGACCCTACACCCCAATTCAACCAGGAATTAGAGGCTTTGGTTAATTTTGGTTATAAAAATCATGTACTCACTGTAAAGGAGAAAAGATTTTTGACAGAGTAGTATACGGGTTCCTACAATATATACCCTCCCGAAAATGCATAAAGATTCCCTGAACCCCCCTGCAAGACCAATTGTTAACGGTATTGGATCAGTGACGTCCAGGTCGGGCCAATATCTGGACCAATTTTTACAAAAAAGCGTAAAAGCTACGAAAGCATACCCGAGAGATACTAAAGATTTATTGCAGGCTCTCCAAGAGGTAAAATTAGCAGGTCGGGAAGATGTATTTATGGTAACTTCAGATGTAACATCGCTCTACACCGTGATACAACATGATGATGCTTTATTAGCCCTGAACTGGACTCTCAGTCAGAGAGGATTTACCTCATCAAAAAGTGTTTTTAAGAGATTCCTTGGATTTTTGTTTATCTCATAATTATTTTTGGTTCAATAGTCGTTTTTATACACAGAAAAAGGGTGTGGCGATGGGTGCCAAGTTTGCACCGAGCATCGCCAATCTTTTTATGGGGGAGTAGGAGGACAAATTTGTTTTTGCCAATAGAAGGGTGGAATTATTGTTTTATAGATGCTTCGTCGATGATGTGATGTTTTTATGGGAGGGTTCTGAAGCTTCTCTAGGTGTTTTTTTAAACTATCTCAATATGAATAATAACAACATTAAACTGACTAGTCAGTGGAGCCGGGAACGAATAGATTTTCTAGATGTGAGCATTTTTAGAAAGGGTGATGTTTTGGAAACAAAAGTTTTTTTTCAAAACAACAGACCGGAATAGCTTTTTACCGATACACAGTGGTCATCACCCAGCGTGGCTTAAAAATATTCCTAAAGGGCAACTACTACGTGTGAAAAGAAACTGCTCTTCAGTTGAAAGTTATTTATCCCAATCTGAAATATTGAAAGATCGTTTCAAGGAAAAGGGATATAATGCCCAGCAGTTGGACAAGATATCTGAAGAGATTAAATTGATGCCACGTGAAGAAGTATTGAAAGATGTGGTGAAAACGGGTAATAATAGAAACTACGAATGGGGTTTTATCTCGTCTTTCCATGCTCAGTACAAAGAGGTAGAATTGGTCCTGAGGGAACATTGGCATGTTTTATGTCAAGATAAGACTTTGAAACCGGTACTCCCAGTAGCTCCGAAATTTATATATCGCAAGGCACCAAGCGTTGGAGACAAAGTAGTTAAAAAGGTGCTAGATCCACCATCCAAACCTCCATCATTCTGGGACAAAGTTTTTTTTTTTTTTTTGCGTGCCATAAATGCAAAGCCTGTAGATCTGTAAAAGAACCAATGAGAGAAATATAGACAGGCTTACTTCCACTGTAAACAACAATGAATTCTCTATTAAAGAATTTATTACGTGCAATATCACCCATGTGGTGTATATTTTATTATGCCCTTATGGGCTAATGTACGTAGGCCGAACAAAACGATGCCTGAAGGTGAGAATTGGTGAACATATTAAAAACATCAGATTGGGTTTTAACCACTTCAATACAGGGCTTTTTGTACCTATTCAATACCGGGCCTATTTTGGCACTTCTCTCCTACATGTACAAATCATCATTCTTTTGCTAGAAAATTACTCAGAACCCCCAAACATTATATATGTTTTTTTAGCAGACACCCTAGGGAATAAAATGACGGTCATTGCAACATTTTTTCTTGCACAATATTTGCGCAATAATTTTTCAAACGCCTTTTTAAAAAAAAAAAAATGGTTTCATGAATTAAAAAATAACAAAACAGTAAAGTTAGCCCAATTTTTTGGGAACATATGAAAGATAATGTTACACCGAGTAAATAGATACCTAACATGTCACGCTTTAAAATTGCGCACACTCATGGAATGGCGCCAAACTTCGGTACTTAAAAATCTCCATAGGCAACGCTTTAATTTTTTTTACAGGTTACCAGGTTAGAATTACAGAGAAGGTCTAGTGCTAGAATTGTTGCACGCGCTCTAACGCACGCGGCGATACCTCACATGCGTGGTTTGAACGGCGTTTACATATGTGGGCGACTTACGTGTGCATTCGCTTCTGATCGCGAGCTACCGGGGACAGGGGCGTTTTAATTTTTTTTTATTATTATTTATTTATTTATTTTACTTATTTATTTATTTTTTTACAATGATTTTACTTTTTTTTTTTTGATCACTTTTATTCCTATTACAAGGAATGTAAACATCCCTTGTAATAGGAATGTGTGTGACAGGTTCTCTTTATTGAGAGAAGCGGGGTCAATAAGACTCCACATCTCTCCTCCAGGCTGGAAAGCATGAGATCAGTGAACATTTTTTCACTGATTTCATACTTACAGCCGCAACGGCGGCTTTGTTTACATTTTTGAGACCCGGGCGTGACGTCATCACATCCCGCCCGGGCCTCCGACGATCATAGAGATGACTGGTGACCATCTGGTCACCAGTCATCTCTATGCTCATCACGTGACTCCACCAACGATGCCGGAAGATTCGCTCCGGGTCCCTGATCGCACGGGGGAGCCCGGAGAAGCACCGGATGGCAGCGGGAGGGGGGGGGTGTCCCCTCCCGCCGCCTATAAGAACGATCAAGCGGCGGAACCGCCGCTATGATCGTTCTTATGGTGCACAGAATCGCTGGCACTTCAAAAGGATATCTGAATGATGCCTCTAGCTGCAGGCATCATTCAGATATCCCCCTACAAAGCCGAGGACATCATATGACGTCCACCCAGGATGGGAGATCCCATCTGTGGACGTCATTTGTCTATGGCTGGGTAGGGAAGTGGTTAAGGACCACAATGTTTCACTACATTTCAAGGTACACCATAATCAGGATCCCTCCGGGTTGAAATTTTGGGGTGTAGATCACATCAAGCCAGCATGGAGGTGAAGTGACCTGGTTAGGGAGCTTTCCAAGCGGGAAACCCTGTGGATTTACTTAAACACACTCACCCCGAAAGGGTTAAATGTAGAACTTGATATTTAATTGTTTTATAAGTGATTTTTAATAAAATTTTTATTATGTTCTACTATGCTATTAGTGAGAAGACGATATTGATCTAATTAGATGTGTATATATGAGACCAGGGATTGTAAGGCCCCTAAAAGATATTTATGACTATATCCTCTACCTAATAATTTTAGAGAATTTTAAAATTATATTTAATTATATTATATATATATATATATATATATATATAAATAAAAAAAAATTGGATATATTTTTCTTAATATTTTAGGTGGTTTAATGTTATAATCTATTTAATGGAATATTTCAATATTCCTATTTTTGATAATATATATTTGTTGGTATTAATTTTACTCTCTTCTAATATGATCAATTTACTGTAACCTCTGCCTAGAATAGTTTGGTTACAGATTGGAAGTTATTGTTTTCTTTTTTCTTCTTTTTTTTCCTTTGATGATTCCTTTACTACTACCTTTTCTAAGCAATGGGTGGAGAAATTTTCAATTTATACACCTATACCCTTTTTGTTTTTTTACCTATTTTTAGTATTACTTATTTTTAGTATTAATTATTCCTTATATAGGTGACATATTTAATTTATATATATTTTTGATGCATTTTAATGCAAATGGAATATTTGATGTGTACTATTATTTATTAGCATTTAAAGTTCCCTTCAATATGAAGAATGTATATGCTAAATGTATCCATCAGGCATTTGTAGGTACTGTTTGTGAACATTAACATATTTAGTGATGAATGTCACCTATGCAGCACAAACACCACAAAATACTTGTTTATCAGTTGGGACCAACGCTGTATCCTGGCCTAGGCCAACAAGGCCCAGGCCTAGGGCAGCACTTTGCAGGGGGGCAGCACAGAAAGAGTCCCCGCCAGCTTGCTCTACTGTTAGTGTAGCGCCAGTCTTATGGGGCGGACTGGGCTAAGAGGCAAATTAGTCTAGCACCCCCATAAAGCAGCCGCACTGCCTCCGGTATGCGGGCGGCCGACATTCCGCAACTGTGGGGGGAGGGGGGCAGTTTTGAATGTCCTATCATCCTGGACCACAAACCTTCCTCACTGTGCTACATGTTTTCTGCTGCACCATTGGCATGGTTATATCTTCTTAGTCCTCTCCATAAAATTATCAGAAATTTGTGCTTAAAGTAGAACTACGGGCAACACTTTTTTTCATTTTGGATAGAGTAAGGGAGGGTTATAGCCCCTGTCAGTTTATTTTTTACCATCCCTGTCTATGCAAATTAAGGGAATCCATTGCCTCCCCCCCCCCACCAGGCCCTCAGAACTAGTGTCCCCACTCAAAAATGTCAGGGCAGGTCTTAAACAGAAAGGGGTGTGTCCTTGTCAGGAAGGGGTGTGTCATATTTAAATTAGGAGGTGCACGAGTTTAGTCAGGCCTAGGGCAGCACAAAACCTAAATACACTACTGGTTGGGACATTATTATTCTTGCTACTTGCACTGAATTAAGGGGTCTTTATTTATTTATTCACTCTTATGGACTTCCATATGATAGAGTTGTCATATACTTGATAAGACCACTAAGCGCTGCTTTAGTAATTGACAAGTCTACTTGTTATAGTTTTACTAATTTTTTTTATTGTAATTTGTGTGATCTGGGTAAAACATTTGTTGCCACAGCTACAGACGAAGAGTTCACTATACAGCAATACATCAACTGTGGCACAAACTATGTAATTTACCTGATCACCTGTATTTCATGCAGCCTTCAATATGTAGGCTGCACCACACGTCCTTCGAGAACCCGTATAGGGGAACACTATTGTGACACAAATAACTCAAACGCTAGAAAAATTTCGAATGCAACACGTCACTTTAGGGAATGTCATCATCAGGGCGATCTTTCCTCATTACGTTTTAGAGGAATAGAACGGTTGTCTCACTCGCCCAGAGGAAGTGACAGGGAGAGAAGACTATTGGGGAGAGAAGCATGGTGGATTTTTAGATTAAAAACTAGATCGCCTCAGGGGTTAAACCTGAGGTGGGATCTGGACCTGCACTTACATTAAGAATGCCTCTCCCCTCTCTCTCTTTCTTTCTTTTTCCTACTCTGGTGTCTTTTTTCACATACCTGGATTATTATTTTTATCTTTGTACTTAATGTTTTTTGAATTTCATGGTGTGTTTTAACCACTTCCCTACCCAGCCATAGACAAATGACGTCCACAGATGGGATCTCCCATCCTGGGTGGACGTCATATGACGTCCTCGGCTTTGTAGGGGGATATCTGAATGATGCCTGCAGCTAGAGGCATCATTCAGATATCCTTTTGAAGTGCCAGCGATTCTGTGCACCATAAGAACGATCATAGCGGCGGTTCCGCCGCTTGATCGTTCTTATAGGCGGCGGGAGGGGACACCCCCCCTCCCGCCGCCATCCGGTGCTTCTCCGGGCTCCCCCGTGCGATCGGGGACCCGGAGCGAATCTTCCGGCATCGTTGGTGGAGTCACGTGATGAGCATAGAGATGACTGGTGACCAGATGGTCACCAGTCATCTCTATGATCGTCGGAGGCCCGGGCGCGATGTGATGACGTCACGCCCGGGTCTCAAAAATGTAAACAAAGCCGCCGTTGCGGCTGTAAGTATGAAATCAGTGAAAAAATTTTCACTGATCTCATGCTTTCCAGCCTGGAGGAGAGATGTGGAGTCTTATTGACCCCGCATCTCTCAATAAAGAGAACCTGTTACACACATTCCTATTACAAGGGATGTTTACATTCCTTGTAATAGGAATAAAAGTGATCAAAAAAAAAAAAAAGTAAAATCATTGTAAAAAAATAAATAAATAAGTAAAATAAATAAATAAATAATAATAAAAAAAAATTAAAACGCCCCTGTCCCCGGTAGCTCGCGATCAGAAGCGAATGCACACGTAAGTCGCCCACATATGTAAACGCCGTTCAAACCACGCATGTGAGGTATCGCCGCGTGCGTTAGAGCGCGTGCAACAATTTTAGCACTAGACCTCCTCTGTAATTCTAACCTGGTAACCTGTAAAAAAAATTAAAGCGTCGCCTATGGAGATTTTTAAGTACCGAAGTTTGGCGCCATTCCATGAGTGTGCGCAATTTTAAAGCGTGACATGTTAGGTATCTATTTACTCGGCGTAACATTATCTTTCATATGTTCCCAAAAAATTGGGCTAACTTTACGGTTTTGTTATTTTTTAATTCATGAAACCATTTTTTTTTTTTAAAAAAAGGCGTTTGAAAAATTATTGCGCAAATATTGTGCAAGAAAAAATGTTGCAATGACCGTCATTTTATTCCCTAGGGTGTCTGCTAAAAAAACATATATAATGTTTGGGGGTTCTGAGTAATTTTCTAGCAAAAGAATGATGATTTGTACATGTAGGAGAGAAGTGCCAAAATAGGCCCGGTATTGAATAGGTACAAAAAACCCTGTATTGAAGTGGTTAATTATATGTATGTGTGCATGCATGGCTGCGTGCATACATGTACATATTATCACTATAGGGTGTGTGAAAAATAGTGGCATACACATGGATCACCCAATATGCATTGCAGCTGATTCCCCTTTTGGATAATTGCCTGCAGTCAATTTAGACAATTAATGGGTGGAGCCAGTGATCCTCAGAGCTACTATTTATTTCACAAGTTTCATGTCTGTAATGTGGTTATGACTAAGGCCTTATAGGCTGAAACGCGTCAACCTTTCCTATTTGCGTTTGTCTACTGTGGCTTGTCTATAAATACGTCTATTTTTTTAAGAGCAACGACTGGAGTGCGGATCATTTTTTCTTCATTCACTTCTACTCAGCCAGCGACTGTGGATCGAGCACCTGTGAGCTCTGCTTTCTATGTGATGTATGGGTAGTAGCACTGACTTTTTTGTTTATATACATGAACTGAGCCTTAGACCCCATACACACCATTAGATTTTCTGCAGATTTTTGTCTTCAGATTTACCAAAACCATATAATATGAGGTCAAACCTTAAGAGTTTCCATTTGTATGCAATCAGGCGACGGCTGTGCCTTCACAGCCAGACACGCACTGTGCATGCGCAAGCCACGTTGCATGCTGTGAATGGCCGGGAAATCTTCTGGGACCTGTTACGTGTCCCAGAAGATTGCAAAGAGGGGTAAGAGGTGAACTTCCTTCCGGCGCCGCGGACCCCCGGGAGGAAGTGGGAGCTGGATGCCTCTAAAAAAGGAGGGTATCCGCTCCCCTCCCTCCACTGAAAAGAAAAAAAAAAAAAACGACATGCCAAATGTGGCATGTCAGGGGGTCACCTACACTTAAAGCGGAAGTTCCATTTTTGGTTGGAACTCCGCTTTAAGGAACTCAGTCAAGTAATTGCCAGACCACTATTCCTAATTTTTACAAACAGTCCACTGACTGGAATGGGGTACCAGCTGATTGGCTTTTCTCCAATGTAGCACCAATATTTAAAAAAGCGCCAAGACATATCCCTGGGAACTACAGACCAGTTAGCTTAATGTCAATAGTTTGGAAACTCTTGGAGGGGATGATAAGGGATTATATACAAGATTTTAGTAATGAAAATGGTATCAGTAGCAGAAATCAGCATGGAGTTATGAAGAATCGTTCTTGCCAAAACAATCTATTAACCCTCTATGAGGAGATGAGCTGCCATCTAGATAAAGGAAGGCCCATAGACGTGGTGCATCTTGATTTTGCCAAGGCATTTGATACAGTTCCCCATAAACGTTTACTGTACAAACTAAGGTCTGTCAGCATGGACCAAAGGGTGAGTACATGGATTGAAAACTGGCTGCAGGGGTGAGTTCAGAGGGTAGTGATAAATGGGGTGTACTCCGAATGGTACGGTGTGGAAAGTGGGGTTCCCCTGGGTTCTGTCCTGGGACCAATCCTATTTAATTTATTCATAAACAACCTGGATGATGGGATAAACAGCTCAATCTCAGTATTTGCGGACGATACGAAGCTAAGCAGGGCAATCATTTCTCCGCAGGATGTGGAAACTTTGCAAGAAGATCTAAAAAAATTAATGGGGTGGGCAACTACATGGTTTAATGTAGAAAAATGTAAAATGATGCATATGGGAGGCAAAAAATATGAATGCAATCTACTCATTAGAGGGAGAACCTCTGGGGGAATCTAGGATGGAAAAGGACCTAAGGGTCCTAGTAAATGACAGGCTCAACAATGAAATGCAATGCCAACAGAATATTGGCATGCATTAAAAAGGGGATTAAACCGGAGGTCCGCCAATTTTTTTTTTTTAAAGTCAGCAGCTACAAATCCTGCAGCTGCTGACTTTTAAAATAAGGACACTTACCTTTCCAGCCTTGCTGCTTCACTCCCTGGTTCCCTACTGCGCAATGCCACTGGTCTCTGCTGTCTTCTGCGACCCGTGTATCTCCCAGAAGACAGGGGGGGGGGCGCCGGACGTGGCGTAGACTCCCACAGATAATGCGGGGGTCTATGCCCGGAAGTGGGTGCAAATACCTGGTATCTGCTCCCCCCTCCCCCTGAAAGGTGCCAAATGTGACACCGGAGGGGGGGAGGAATCCGTACAGCGGAGGTTCCATTTTTGTGTGGACCTCCGCTTTAACTCCAGAGATAAAACGATAATTTTCTTACTCTACAAGACTCTGGTACGACCGCACCTGGAGTATGCCATCCACTTCTGGGCACCAGTCCTCAGAGGAAGGACGTGGTGGAACTGGAGAGAGTCCAAAGAAGGGCAACAAAGCAAAACAAAAAAAATAAACCCCACAATATGGATAAAACCTTTCAGCGAAAGGGAATTAAAGAGATGCAGCCAGTCACTAATATTTGAAGAGAATTGGTTTAACGTTAAACTACGTAGAGGGTTCTTTACTCTAAGAGCGGTAAGAATGTGGAATTATCTTCCACAAGCAGTGGTTTCAACAGGAAGCATAGATAAATTTAAAAAATATATTATATAGGCACCTAAAAGGACCTTAAAGCGGAGTTCCACCCTTTTAAAAGTCAGCGATGCAGGCGCACAAAGCCTCGTTCCTCTTTCCCTCCTAGCTGGCATTGTAACTGTGGGTGCCCGGCTGTGGCTTTTAATGCACTGACTCCAGCCTCAGTCCACTCCTTGTGAAAGTCCCCAACACTTTTGAATGGCCATTTCCTGACAATCCTCTCCAGGCTGCGGTCATCCCTGCTGCTTGTGCACCTTTTTTTCCCACACTTTTCCCTTCCACATAAACATCCAGCTTCTTTTGCAATTACCTTTTGATGCTTTCCCTACTTATGGAGGGTGTCAATGATGGTTTTCTGCACAACTGTCAGGTCAGCAGTCTTTCCCATGCTTGTGATTCATACTGAACCTGACAGAGCGCATTTAAAGGCTCAGTAACCCTTTGCAGGTGTTATGGCATAATTAGCTGATTAGAGTGGGACATTTTGAGCCTGGAATATTGCACCTTTTCACATGTAGCGGCCTCCTCTCTCTCTCTCTCTCTCAGTTCTGGCTCTGGTCTAGGGGTACCTCTGAGGAGAGAGTGCAAGGTCACCATGCCAAGTTCCCCTGCAGATGTATGTGCAGTGGGAGACAATCCTCTTTTACCTTCGGGTTGGCGTTCTGCATCTGGAGCCTCCTCCTGGTGGTTTCTTGAACAATGTATGCCAGAAAATTAGCCCCACACCAAATAAAGTCCAACACTCCTTTATTCTTCCGATAACAGAGTAATGCACAGACAGTTGGACTCCCTCAACGAGTAGGACAGAGGGGTGTGGATTCGAGTAGGCCCAGACACAATGAACTCTCCACTTTCCTTCCTGAAAGTGGGTTGCGGTCTCCAATCGAGGGGGAATATCCTTCCAGGCGGTCTCCGGTGGAGGCTCACCCGTCACTGGTGATATGCTGCACCAGGTCTTTAAGCAAGTACCCCCTCCCGGTCCATTACGCCTCTGGATTCGGGTACCCACTCCCGGGGTCCCCTAGGATCTCCTTCCCTCGCGGAACTCAGTGGTGGGCACTGAGCTCCAGACCTCCATCCGAGTACCTCACCCCAGGCCAAAGGTGCCTGGGATGGAACACGACCTCCGAACGTCCTCCAGGCCTGGGCCGCCTAGAGGACCGACACGAACCACCGCCCTCAGGCTGAAGGTGCCTGGGAATCGACCCCGTGACAAAGATGGCCTCCCCCTTATACCCTCTCCCAGCAGGCACGGCGGGTTCCCCGCCCCACCATACCACTGCCGAGGGAGGACAAAAAGGGGTATGGCACACAGCAATGGTTCAACCCCAGCCCAAGGCGACAGCGCCACCCGCTGAGCTGCAGGGAACTGCACATTACTGGTGTCTCTGCCAGTTTAAATACACAAGGAAAGTGCATGCCCGCTACACACAATATTCTAATTTTCTGAGATTATGGATTTGGGGTTTTCATGAGCTGTAAGCCATAATCACCACAATTATGACAAATCACGGCTTGAACTATCTCATATATTAGTTTCACCTTTTAAGTTGCATTAGTGAAATAAATGAACTTTTGCACGATATTCAAATTTTTCGAGTATCACCTGTACGTAGTGTTTAAATGCCTGTAAGCCCAACCTATTGAGAATTCATGAATATATCAATTTGATGTCACATGACCCACTTGTTTTGTTATTTCTGTATGGTTTGTCGGTATCACGTAAGTATGAGGGCAATCTCACCACAAATGCTAGTAAAAGTGTGAAAAATAAATGATGAGCAGATATCAGCATAAGGAACTATATAGATAGAGGCACCACCATCCCTGTGTGATAAATAAACAGAGGGGGATAGAATATGGGACTTTAAGGGTGCTTATGACAATATGTCCATAGATTTCCTACAGTTTCGCCTATTAGGCTTCATCAGGGAATAGACGCTTATACGGTTTTTAACACATTGAAACGAAAAACTAGTAGGTATAAAGAAAAGGAGAAAACATATTAGTAACATATCGCAGACATAAAGATCACTTTAAATGCGTTTGAAACGATACATGGGCACATCCCCAAATGACATGAGAAACATACAATGAAGATGTCCCTACTAATCAATAAATCCCCCATTCTGTACCTCCAACACAACCATGTCAAAAGATGGTCATGACCATCATCATGGATTGCCCCGGAAATGGCCGCCGAACGCTGTCTCTAAGGGTCACAGTCCCGTAGGGGAGGGTGGGTTTTAAAGTTGCAGAACAAGGTTTTTATTCGTTAGTGCAAATACCTATAGGTAAAAAAGAAAAGAAAGGACACAATCACATTTGAAAAACCAGCAACAGAGGGTGAGGGGGATTGCACTCCCATAAATAAATGAGAAACCCACTCACCAACCCGCTGTTTATTAATCGGTTTAGTTGAATTATAAGGTTCAAAATGCGGCGGCGAGGTATATGTATATATTCCTTCTATAGGGGCAAGTTTCCAACAGGGACCCATCTGCAAAATCAGAGGCAGCCAGACTTATTATTAATCAATGTATATAATGCATACACATTAATTAAAGAACTATAAAATAAATTGGATGCTCACCAACAAGATAAAGAACTAAATCTTGAAGTGTATGCTTCTCCTGATTGAACATGGAGGTATACTCTGCTTGTATATTGATATCAACAGGGTCTACCTTAGAGATGTCATATTCATGAATTGTCCCGCAGGAAGACACAAGCCACAGGAAGCTATATGAGTAGAATGAAAGCATCAATTATTATGCTCCATCCGTAGATAACCGCCAAAAAGTAAAGTATAAAAAGATTTACCTGCCTTATACAAACGCCGCCGGTTGAAACCTCCACCAATGTGAATGTCCGGATTATATATCCTCCCCCGACCCGCCAGAATCCGGCGTGTGACGTCACATCACATGGTGTGCGACGTCAGGCCGCAAATGGTGAGTACACAGACGTCAATGAGGAAGATGTGAGTACGCCGGCTGACGTCCGCTAACAGGAAGTGATGACACTTCCTATGAAGATTCAAGCACAGAAACATCCTGTGCTGACACTGCCAAACTCGATGTGAATCAAGGGGCGTGTAGATTCAAAGATGTTTGCAGAGCAGTCTATGCCATGTACCACAGAGCCTCCGGTATGGGCGGACATCGGGCCGGAACCACGCCAGTCTAATGTGCACCCTTGAGTGTCCGTACGGGGTGAAAAACAGACACAGCGTAGACAGCCAAATCAGGGGCAAAACCATGAGTGAAAGGAACGGAACATAAGGGGGAAGGGGGAGACGATAACATAAGATGGAATTTTGTTTATCATACCCATGCATTCTCCAAGCACATTCAAAGAAAGAACATAAATATACAATAAGTATAAATGTGAGTCACATAGGCAATTACATACATGTTGCCTAATGTGATAAAAAACACAAAAACAACAGTATAGCTTATACATGATACTGCAAACATCAATTAATATAAATTATAATCTTAATCCCTCCAAAATATTCAGGGAAAGAACATTGGCATAAAGTTTGTGACGCAACCCCCAGGAAATGCGAATCCCTCCCCCCCACCCCCCAAGAGAACGATCTCCATGGATCAAAATCCCCTCTAAAGGCTAAATCCCACATGAGATGTAATTATACACAGAATGAGAGGTGACCAGGACACAATCAGGCACCTGGTCCCTATGATGTAATTATAGATTTTGGGGGGGGGGGAAACCAGCAATGGAATAGTTCTACAACTAGATAAAATCATTGTAGAAACGGTTTGAAGCTAATGCCTTCATTCGGGCCAGGGAATCGAGTGGCTTGTAAGAGATAGATCAACCTGCTCTCCAACTGGAGGAGTTTTGTGTCAATCTCCCCCCCCCCTCTTTCATGCTGGGGTATATGTTCCAAAACAAAAAATTTTATGAACTTAAGATCAAAATTATGATAGAGGCCTACATGGCGGCTGATTGGAGTTTCCATTCTATGTTTGGCAATTAAAGAGACATGGTCCCTTATGCGACAAAAGAATGGTCGTTTTGTTTTGCCCACATAGAATGCGCCGCACAAACATTTCATGAGGTAAACAGCCCCAATGGATTGACAGTTGCACCTGTGTTTGGGTGTCCAGATGTTGTCATTGGGAAGGGTTACATTTTTACCTGTCAAAATATACATACAAAAATTACATTTCCCACAGGGATATGTACCCGGGGATGATTTTTTGAAAGTTGTTGATTGGACAAAATGACTGGACACCAAGATATCTTTCAATGATTGTGATCTCTTATACGTAATCTCCGGGAAAGGTTTAATGAATCGCGATATTCTCTGGTCTGCTTCAAGTAAATACCAGAATTTCTTATAGACATTGCGGATCTTAGAATGCTGTCGATTGAACTTTGTAATAATTCTGGTTGATGTGCACGACCTAGTTTCTCTAGATTTGTAAATGAGTGATTGTCTATTGAGGCATTTGACCCTGTTAAATGCCTTTCTAAGACAAGTTTTACTATATCCTCTAGCACGAAGACGTATATTAAGGGAATCGAATTCACGTTGAAAGTCTGCATCCAAAGTGCAGTTTCTCTTGATTCTCAAGAATTGACTGTATGGAATGCTTTTCTTTAATGGTTCAGGATGGGAGCTGTTAGCATGCAATAAACTATTGCCCGCTGATGGTTTCCTGTAAAGAGTAGAGCATAATTCTCTCTTGTCATTTATAAAGATCTCTACATCCAAGAATGTAATTTTGAGTCGATTAAATGTATACGTAAATTTCAAATTATACATGTTCAATTGTAAACCTTCCAGGAAGTCAGTCAATTCACTCTCAAGTCCCGCCCACACCATGAAAACGTTGTCAATATAACGATGCCATGACATGATCTTACTTATGTGGGTTTTGGAATCATTCGCAAAGAGGTCACGCTCCCACCCCCCCAGATACAGGTTCGCGTATTGGCGCCCATAGCGACCCCCTGTATCTGGAGGTAGTGGGAGCCTCCAAAGAGAAAAATATTGTGTGTTAGCACAAAATTCAAAAGTTCGATAACAATTTCATTGTATTTACGAGAATCCAGGTCCCGTTCACAGAGAAAACCCTTTACCACTTCTACATCCCTGTCATGGGGTATAGAGTTGTAAAGTGCCTCTATGTCAATGGCTACAAGCCAAGCATCATGGGGTACTTGCAAGCCATCAACAACTTTCAAAAGTTCAATTGTATCTTCAACGTGGGAGAACAGGCCCTTAACAAGAGGGTATAGATATTCATCTATTAGTTCACTAGCACGTTCCGTTAACCACTTAACAACCACCTGTCGACAAATAACGTCGACAAGGTGGTTGCTTAACTCTGGGAGGACGTTATATAACGTCCTCCCAGAATCGCACTCCCGCGCGCCCCTGGGGCGCGCACACGGGAATCTCCGTGACCGGCGGGTCCAGAGGACCCGGCGCATCACGAATCGCGGGAAATCGCCGCTGATAGGGGCCGTTTACCATGTGATCGCTCCGTCAAATGACGGAGCAATCACTTGTAAACAGACCGGCGTCATGTGATGACGCCGGTTCCTCTCTCCCCTCTCTGTACCGATCGGTACAGTGTGAGAGGAGAGGGGAGGGAGCGGATCATGTCAGCTCCCTCCCCCATGTCAGATCATGTCAGCTGTGGGCTGGATCTGTGACAATTTCAGTCACAGATCCAGCAATCCATCCATCCCTGCTCAGCCATCCCTGCGCAATACTCTGCAAAATACTCTGCAATACCCTGGTGCAATACTCTGCAATACCCTGGTGCAATACTCTGCAATACCCTGGTGCAATACTCTGCAATACCCTGGTGCAATACTCTGCAAAATACTCTGCAATACCCTGTGCAATATTCCCTGTGCAATACCCCGTGCAATACCCTGCCATACTCCGCAATGCCCAGCAATACTCCGCAATGCCCAGCAATACTCCGCAATGCTCCGCAATGCCCAGCAATACTCTGCAATAACCACTTCCCGCCCGCCGGTCATCATATGACGTCCTTGACTTTGTGCGGGGATATCTGAATGATGGGTGCAGCTACAGGCATCATTCAGATATTAGCTTTTTTTCAGGCTTCCCAGCCTAGAGGTGAGATGTGGGGTCTTATTGACCCCATATCTCACTGTAAAGAGGACCTGTCATGCCATATTCCTATTACAAGGGATGTTTTCGTTCCTTGTAATAGGTATAAAAAGTGATCAAAAAATTTTTTGGGGCGGAAAAACATGTCAAACTAAAACAAATAAAGTAAAATGAACAATAAAAAAAAATATTTTTTTTTAAGCGCCCCTGTCCCCGTGAACTCGCATACAGAAGCGAACGCATACGTAAGTCCCACCCACATATGAAAACGGTGTTCAAACCACACATGTGAGGTATCGCCGCGAACGTTAGAGCGTGAGCAATAATTCTGGCCCTAGACCTCCTCTGTAACTCAAAACATGTAACCAGTAAAAATATTTAAAACGTCGCCTATGGGGATTTTTAAGTAGCGAAGTTTGGCGCCATTCCACGAGCGTGTGCAATTTTGAAGGGTGACATGTTAGGTATCTATTTACTCGGCGTAACTTCATCTTTCACATTATGTAAAAACATTGGGCTAACTTTACTGTTTTTTTTTTTGTTTTTTTTTTAGGCACAAAACACTTTTTTTCCGTAAAAAACGCGTTAAAAAAATTGCTGCGCAAATATCGTGCGAGATAAAAAGTTGCAACGACCACCATTATATTCTCTAAGGTCTTTGCTAAAAAAACATATATAATGTTTTGGGGTTCTATGTAATTTTCTAGCAAACAAATGATGATTTTTACATGTAGGAGAGAAATGTCAGAATTGGCTTGGGTTCTCCAGAACGCCTGAAGGTGCTCCCTGCATGTTGGGCCTCTGTATGTGGCCACGCTGTGTAAAAGTCTCACACGTGTGGTATCGCCATACTCGGGAGTAATAGCAGAATGTGTTTTGGGGTGTAATTTGTGGTATGCATATGCTGTGTGTGAGAAATAACCTGCTAATATGACAATTTTGTGAAAAAAAAATCTTGCTTTTGCAAAGAATTGTGGGAAAAAATGACAAGTTCAAAAAACTCACAATGCCTCTTTCTAAATACCTTGGAATGTCTTCTTTCCAAAAAGGGGTCATTTGGGGGGTATTTGTACTTTTCTGGCATGTCAGGGTCTCAAGAAATGAGATAGGCCGTCAGTACTTCAGGTGTGATCAATTTTCAGATATTGGCACCATAGCTTGTGGACTCTATAACTTTCACAAAGACCAAATAATATGCACCAATTTGTACTTATTTTTACCAAAGATATGTAGCAGTATAAATTTTGGCCAAAATTTATGAAGAAAAAATAGTAATTTGCTAAATTTTATAACAAACAAAAAAAAATCATTTTTTAACAGAATTTTCAGTCTTTTTTCTCTTATAGCGCAAAAAATAAAAAACCCAACGGTGATTAAATACCACCAAAAGAAAAAGCTCTATTTGTGTGAAAAAAAGGACAAAAAAATCATATAGGTACAGTGTTGTATGACTGAGTAATTGTCATTCAAAATGTGAGCACCGAAAGCTGAAAATTGGTCTGGTTATTAAGGGTTAAGGGGGTTTAAGTGCCCAGTGGTCAAGTGGTTAATGAACCACATCCTGAGATAATTGGTCTCCCAGGAGGTTTCATTAAATTCTTATGCACTTTTGGAAGTGCATAAAAAGTAGGTACTGTGAAATTCTCTATGTTTAGATATTTGTAGGTATTCTGATCTATGATGCCAGTATGTTGTGCTTTTAGGATTATTTCTTTATTTCCTGGAATAGTACTGGACATGGGATCTGGGGACCGGACGATACCATTCGCGATTGAAGGATATTGTGACACATTTCCCCATATTGCCCCACATCCATCACCACCAGGTTTCCACCCTTGTCAGATGGTTTGATCACCAGAGACTTATTGCATCAAAGAGTTTTAAGGGCTTTCCTTAGATTTGGAGGCAAATTGTTCTGCGGTCCAGTCTTCCAGTTGATAGCCTCTATCTCCTTGGTGACCTGGATCACAAAGGCCCAGATATTGGAATTGCCCTGTAAAACCGGAAAGGACCTAGAACGAGATTTGTAAGATTTTGGTGCGCCAAAGATGACATTAGACACGGAAGAGCCTGGGGTGAGAGGAACAGGGAGTTGAGACACGGAAATCGTGTCCCCTGTTCCAGATGACCTGTAAACCCACCCTTCCTCCTCCGGATTACTTTCATCCCATAAATCCATCAAGTCCTGCAAGGCCCTAAGGTCTTCGAACGTGACTGACTCAGTGGGGTGAAGGTGAAGAGATTCTTTGTTTTGAGTAACATTACTGTCTTTGTCAAATAATACTTTATACATCAGTCGTCTCGCAAAGAGATGAAGATCTTTAACGCAAATTTATCCGCGTTTTCGTCCGGACAAAAAGTTAATCCTAACTTCAAAAGCTCAGTTTCGTCTATAGAAAGGGGATAAGTTGATAATATCCAAGGGGTCCCGACTACCGGATACAATAGAGTCGGGACCTCCTAATTTAAAGGCTGGCTAGATTTTCGTGCCGGAATAGGGGTTGCCTGTGGATTTTTCCTATTTTCATTGGAGTTTGTAAATATTGGGGCCGTACGTACGTCATTAGATGATCCTGTCCCAGCATGATGACTATCCATGGGCTGATACAACATAGGACCTGCAGGTAAAGAAACTGCATTCAATTTCAATGCAGGTGTAGTCAGTGTCATCAATGAATGATTTAATGCATCCCCCAAAGAGGGAGCATTGGGTGTAGTTTGGTTGGATGTCTTTTGAGATCGTAATTTTTTCTCTTTATTTAACGTTTTCCCTGATTTCGGTTGGCCTTGTGAGCTACTTTCACTATTGGGTTTACGTTTTCTTGTAGCTCCACTGGGGTCATTGAATCGAGGTACTATAGGAACATAAGATGTTGAAGACATTGAAGATGAATCAGACTCGGCCATATCTAAATTAGTGATTAGGGGTTCTTGATTCGGAGGGCCCCTACGTCGTAAAGGCATTTTTAACGGTGTCCATTTGTATGCTTGATCATAATCATATGCTTTCTTATCTCTGAAGTACTTATTTTCTTTGGTCTTAATAAGGCCCATCGCATATTTAGTTAATAACTCCTTCAAGGCTTTATCCTTATCTGTAAACAGTCTATGTGTCATTAGTTTGGCATGATCTTCTTGCCATTTAAGAATCTCAGTATCCAACTGGGTTATATCAACTGCATATTGGGTGCTGAGAATCTGCATCATTTGTAGCGAACAGTTCTGTAAATTAACTTCCCAGGCTTTCTTGATACTGGGTTCGACTTTACGAATGTTCGGAAAGATTTGAATTCTTAAACCCCACGGAACTATTTGATTCGGGATATATCTATCAAAGAATTCTTTATGCCAAACAGGCGAGTTTTCCTTTCAACCAAGCGTTGAAGGCTTGAAAAATAGAGGTCTAAATCGGCTTCTGTAATGTCACCCTGTGAGCGCACCTGTCTCACTTCTGTTATGAAGCCCTCCCAGGCTTCTCCACAATATGCCGCCATGTTTGTGTACACTCACCCAACCTTTTGTGCTGCAGGATAGAGGGAGGAAACGAACCCAAGTGGCGATGGTCAGAGGTCACACCAAAGAGTTGTCACAAACTAGATACCAAATAACATATAACAAAAAACATACATTAATAACTAAACCAAGAACATACAAATAATGTGAAAACTCATAAATTATAACAAAAGTTTATATAAATCTTATAGAACTTTAATAGATGCTGAGATCTGGTCATATAAAGAAATGCTCGTGGGTGTGTTTTCCACCCGGGGTATGGTAGAAAATAAATGATGAGCAGATATCAGCATAAGGAACTATATAGATAGAGGCACCACCATCCCTGTGTGATAAATAAACAGAGGGGGATAGAATATCGAACGATTTGCTAATTTTAGATTAAGTTTCTTTTTCACGTTTGATGTGCTAGTAGAAACTGTATAGCATGTTTAGTGTTCAGTGGTGTCCCTTCCGCCTACAGTTCCAGTTCGGTCTGCGTAGCGGAAGTGGCCATCATTGTATACAATAGGAAGTGAGATGGCACCTTCCCACACTATTCCTGTGAGGGTTAGGGCACCACTTCCACCACGTGATTGCTGCATGGGTGACGCTGTTCGTGCTGCTTTCTCTATGTCATTCAGACATGATGGGCGTGTCGCCATCTGGGCCACATGATCGCCGTCACTCACGTCACGTGATCGCCGTACTTGCGCACCATCGGCTGACGTTCAGTTGCTGTGATGACGCAGTGCGCGATATGAGGTTATGGGCACATATAGGATTCACATCCAATCAGGTGCCCTCCCTGTCTCCGTCTATACTTTTGGGCGCTCAGTGTATGCCTTGCTGCTGACCTGTGAGCCTTCCTATAGTGGTGGTGATTGGGCAGGGACGATCACATGATGCACTGGCTGCATTTTCGCTGGCTTTTTGACAGGCTGTTTGCCATGTGTTATCGCTAGTCACTTCCTAGTTCAACTCACTTTGAACTGGGTAGGACTTCATATCTTTCCAATGATTGGCCCGTGAGTTGATGGGCCCATAATCCAATTCTCATCATCAGCTTCTGTTCAATCACGCATGTTTATCCATGAAATGTTGTCTGATTGGTTGGTCACTAATTACGGCCTTCTATGTTTTAGTATATATACATGGCAATATGGGGAGCAGGTTGATGCCCCAGTAGAAGTCCTTATTGGAATGAAATGCGTCGGGCCAGGTACACCGCTCCGCATATTGCTTTTAAGAATTATGAACTGTGATCACTTTTTTACCTTGTATGCTGGTTTGTATCATTAAAACCTCCTTTTTTGACCTACACCATTGAAGCGCCTATTTTTTCTTCTTTTTACATGACTCTGTGGAAGATGAGCTTTTTGAGTTCTCTCCAATTGGTTTCCATTACCCTAGTTAGGGTTGCTGCTTGCCTGAACCGGGTTGTGCTTGGATGTTTGGTAGATTCCCATGATTGCCTCATCAACAGTATAGTTGGGCTATCCATACCAGAATAATCTGTGGCTGCGGAACATCGGGCCCATTTGTCTCACCTCGGGTTGACGTCATCTGAATGCCAATGTGGCAGACTCCACCCTCTTCTGGATTTTCGTTGACACCCCTGTGGAACAGCCGATTGGCATACGTTAAGCTCGATCAATCCATTGTCGTATGACAGTCAGGTCCAACGGTTCCGGTAAGCGCATTTGAATTACATCACTCACCTGAAGATTTCCGTTGGGATGTTTTTTCCAATCTCATGACATCTTCATCACGTTATTAATATTTATTTATGATGGACACTACATCACATTGAATTTTTGTATATATTGATTACTTTGTGGACTGATTCTCAAGTTTTTTTTGGTCACACCCTGCTGGGTATTCATTGCTTAGCATTTTTCATGTCACAATAATATGGTCACACCCTGTTGGGTATTCATTGTCTAATGTTATTTTGCCTAACATGTAGCACTACGTAATCATCCCCACTCCTTTTGAATCTTGTCACATTCCTGTGTAGCTGCTTCACTTCCCTTGCTTGGGTTTCTTTTTCTTTTTTGGGTAGCGCATTTATTCTTCTTTTTTTACTCACAATTACTAACATTTATAGGTAAAGTTGATCCAGGGAACATCCGATTGCCTCTCGGGGGATGAGGAAGGATTTTTTCCCCTGCTGTAGCAAATTGGAGCATGCTTTGCTGTTTTTTTTGTTTTGTTTTTGCTTTTCTCTGGATCAACTGTGGGTGTAGGTTTGTGTATTTGGGATTGTATTTTTTATTTTTTTTGTTGAACTTGATGGACTCTTTTTTTCAACCTGACTAACTATGTAGCTATGCACTAAAGTATGCTTTCCATGTACGGTGGTAAACCCTATGGGATGAGGATTTCTGGCCTTCAGCAAGGTGGGAATTATGGAGTCTGATATACCCTATCCCTCAGGACTTGGGCTTCAACAGCTAGGTTCATCAAAGTCAGTGAATGTGAACAAGGATGGAATATGTGACCTTGAGAAAGAAGATCAGGATGATCCAGTAGGGGCCATGAGGAATCTTCTAGGAACATCCCTGAGTACTACGCCCTCCTGACCCAATTGGGAGTAATGAGAATAACTGGTATATATTCTTCCTTTAACCTCTGAAGCGGGTTAGGCCAAAGCTTGAGTCAGGTTGAATGATTCCATGAAGTTACTAGGGTGCCCACTCCAAAAGCCTGAGGATACCTGGACCTTGACACAAACCTGTCCAGTCTATTAACGAGCCTGGATGCCTGTAGGTTTACACTTAGCATCCCCAACCCCTACGGTAAGTGAAACACCACCGGGGATGACCACTATCCAGGATCTAACCATTAGCAGCTTAAAAAGACAGAAGCAGAGCACAGGAATGTGTTGGTGATGTAAAAATATAATTAATAAAAAAGCAATAACCACAAATGCAGCAAGCGTTGACAAGCAAAGATGATTTTCCACAGCTCCAGAGCAATATGCAGCCCCAGGAATTGTGGTGTGCTGGCAATCTGTAAAAAGCCAGTACTGGCATGCTGGATCCTGCACTGTCAGTGGTAGTAAGCTGCATCAGTGGCCGCAGTGCACGTAGGGAGAAAAGGTTTGGATAGGCAACATGTGCATGCCGCCCTTTTATAAAATTTCAAAATGTAAAAGATTTCTGGTTCTGGAAAGGGCACTAATCCCCTGGGAGCACAGCAGGTCAAATGCAGCAAACAGGCTGCTCCTCTGTTGGGTGCAGTAGGCGTGAAGGCACCCAATCATTGGGAAGGTTTAATGCCAATCTTGGGGATCCAGGATTTTTTCCCATTCGGAAGTCCTCTGCTGAGGCCCCCAAGTCCTGAGAAGAATAAAAGGAACCCCTTTTGGTCCAGTCATAGACCGCTTCTTTTAAAGGTAAGAGCGTGCTCTTTCTTCCCATAATCTTAAAGGAAAATGTATCCAAGGCATTTCACATTTGTAATAGAAGCTGGCAGATACAAAGAGCCGCTGGGATACAGTCCGATACGCTGTATAGTCTAATATAAAAACGCGCTAATAATATTCACCATTTAGGTGCAAAATTATTATTTTTTTTTTTATAAAAGTCCACTTTAACCACTTGCCGACGTACATATGTCAGCAGAATGGCACGGGCAGGCAAAGCAACGTACCTGTACGTTGCCTTGAATCTGCCGCCTAGCAGGACCGTGACCGTGCCCACGGGGCCCACGGACTCAATGTCCACCGGTGTCCCGTGATCGTGTCACGGAGCTGCAGAACGGGGAGATGCCTATGTAAACAAGGCATTTCCCTGTTCTGCCTAGTGACAGGACAGAGATCTGCTCCCTGTCATCGGGAGCAGTGATCACTGTCGTGTCACTTGTAGCCCAGCCGCCTCACAGTTAGAATCACTCCCTAGGACACACTTAACCCCTTCCTCGCACCCTAGTGGTTAACCCTTTCCCTGCCAGTGTCATTTACACAGTAATCAGTGCATTATTATAGCACTGATTGCTGTATAAATGACAATGGTCCCAAAATAGTGTAAAGTGTCCGATCTGTCCGCCACAATATAACAGTCATGATAAAAATTGCAGATCGCCGCCATTACTAGTTAAAAAATAATAATAATAGAAATGTCATAAAACTATCCCCTATTTTGTAGATGCTATAACTTTTGCGCAAACCAATCAATATACGTGTAGCGCTGGTATTTTTGCCTATTAATGCTTTATAATGTAAGTCTATGAGCAGTGTCATAGCTTAGTATTTGGCACCATCTAGTGGCCAATACAAGAAATGGCCCGTCATTGGGCAGCCAATTCTTCCGGGGCTGGAGTGGTTAAGTGCATGTGATGAGAGTAACAGTCCCAAATCCAATAATGCATACACTACTGTGTGATAGAGGAGGTCTGTTGCAGAGATATTCCAAATTCACCACATGGACCATCACCAGTATAGGGGATGGGCTCTTACCAAAATTAACAGACTCGATTACAGAGTCAAATCAGCCTGTAAACAATAACCTGTAATAAGATGCTGGACCCAAATGATTCCTCAGTTGCATATTCAATATCGTGGCAACGATAGTGATGCAAGATTTCACCATAAAATCAAGATAGAAATACCCACATAGTGTGAATCCGTAAGAAACTTCTTTTAAAAGTAAAGTGTAAAACTACTCACATGCGAGTCATAAAAACAACGCTGTACACACGACTTTCAGAAACGATGTAACAGGTAATTCCAGATGGTACAAACAATGCAAACAGGCATGGCGACGTCGCGTGCATTAGCTCCGCCCACTGAGTTTCATCATAACTGACGTCGTCACGAGTAATCATATGAGTTAAAGGGATTAAAAGAAAAATATATATAGTAGCGCTAAACCAAGAATAAATAAACCAAAAATATACTGAATATTGTTTGGTCGTGCTGGTTCACCACATATTCAGTATATTTTTGGTTTATTTATTCTTGGTTTAGCGCTACTATATATATTTTTCTTTTCTTGTTTCACTGAGTATGTTTATAAGGTTAGTGGCAGCTTGAGACCGCAACTGAGGTAATCTGGGTCACCCAGCAATTGCCACCTCTCAATCTTGAGCGCAATTTCTCTCCTTTTTTCTTATCTTTGAGTTAAAGGGATTGTAAACAATTTTTTTTATTTTTTTTTAAAACAAACATGTTATACTTACCTCCACTGTGCAGCTAGTTTTGCACAGAGTGCCCCCGATCCACGTCTTCTGGGGTCCCTCAGCGGTTGTCTCGGCACCTCCCCACAATCACTCACCACCTATATGTGAGCGAGCATGGTGGTGAGTGATTGTGGGCGCGCTCCTGTGATACAGCCAGCGGCAATTGCTGCTCACTGTATCACTCGGCCCCGCCCCCCCCGGCGTGCCGCGTCATTGGATGTGATTGACAGCAGCACAAGCCAATGGCTGCGCTGCTTTAAATCCATCCACTGTAGCCAATCAACGGCCAGGAGGATGAGCGCAGGACTTTCGAGGGGTCAGGTAAGTAAAATGGGGGCTCGGGGGGGGGGGGTCCGGTATTGTCAGATTTTTTTTCACCTTAATGCATAGGATGCATTAAGGTGAAAAATAGGATTTTTTTGTACTCACCGTAAAATCCTTTTCTCTGACGTCCATGGACTGACACAGCATCTTCAATCTTGACAAAGTGGGTTATGTTCCTGCTCATAGGAGAAGACTAGGCAGAATTTTAGATGTTTTAACATACATTCCATTACCAGAGCTGAACAGCCGCGCCCAGGGGGCGGTCCCTCCGGACATAACCATCCTACCTGCAGCCAGCAGCCTCAGTTCGTATTAAAGCCGTACAAACACAAAAAAAGGAGGGGTGGGTGCTGTGTCAGTCCATGGACGTCAGAGAAAAGTATTTTACGGTGTGTACAAAAAAAATCCTATTTTCTCTTACCGTCCATGGACTGACACAGCATCTTCAATCTTGACAAAGTGGGACGTCCCAAAGCAGTGTCAAAGAACGGAGGGGTGGGAACAGTATAAAGGAAAAACCAAACTACACCCCAAACAAGCAGAGCTCCTCAACGGAGGAGTTGCAACTTTAAACAGCCGCCTGCAAAACCTTGCGGCCGAAGGAAGCATCAGAAGATGCAGCCACATCAACCTTATAAAACGTTGAAAAGGTATGTGCGGACAACCAGGTCGCCGCCTTGCACACTTGTGCAACAGACGCTTGATGTCGGAAAGCCCAGGAAGCACCAATTGCCCTGGTTGAATGTGCCATAACCGGAAAGGGAGGCGCCCGCCCCTTAAGGGTATAGGCCTGTATGACAGTCTGCCTGATTCACCGGGAAATGGTGGCAGACGAAACCGATTGGCCCTGATTTGGACCAGACACAGACACCAACAGCGAGTCAGACTTCCTAATCAAAGCCGTAGCGCAAACTCTCTGGGATGCGAAGGACGAGGACATAAAGACGGAAGTACGATGTCCTCATTAAGGTAGAAGGCCGAGACCACCTTCAGGAGAAAAGAAGGCTGTGGGCGGAGCACCGCCTTATGCTTATGAAGGACCAAGTATGGCGGTTTGCAAGACAAGGCCGCCAATTCAGAAACCCTTCTGACAGAAGTAATGGCTACTAGGAAAGCCACCTTCTGAGACAAAGTTAAGAGAGGACTATCTCTGATGTTTTCAAACGGAGGTTCTTGAAGAAACGAGAGCACCAAATTCAAATCCCAAGGAGGAAGAGGTGGTTTAATAGGGGGGAGCACATGGCGGACGAAGTACTATTTACTAATTAGTACAAAGGTACTAATCAAAGAATGGCCCGCAAGCGGCCGCTGAAAGAGAATAGCTAAAGCCGAAATCTGACCCTTAATGGTGCTTAACCACTTAAGCCCCGGACCATTTGGTAGCTAAAGGACCAGAGGTGATTTCAGAATTTTGCACTGCGCTGCTTTAACTGTAAATTGTGCGGACATGCAATGTTGTACCCAAACGAAATTTCCGTCCTTTTCTTCCCACAAATAGAGCTTTCTTTTAATGGTATTTGATTGCCTCTGCGATTTTTATTTTTTGCGATATAAATGGGAAAAGACCAAAAATTTTGAAAAAAAATGATATTTTCTACTTTTTGTTATAAGAAAAATCGAATAAACGCAATTTTAGTCATACATTTAGGCCAAAATGTATTCAGCCACATGTCTTTAGTAAAAAAAATGTCAATAAGCGTATATTTATTGGTTTGCGCAAAAGTTATAGCGTTTACAAACTAGGGTACATTTTCTGGAATTTACACAGCTTTAAATTTATGACTGCCTATCTCATTTCTTGAGGTGCTAAAATGGCAGGGCAGTACAAAACCCCCCCAAATGACCCCATTTTGGAAAGTAGACACCCCAAGGAAATTGCTGAGAGGCATATTGAGCCCATTGAATATATTTTTTTTGTCCCAAGTGATTGAATGACAAAAAAAAATAAAAAATTACAAAAAGTTGTCACTAAAGGATATATTGCTCACACATGCCGTGGTTATATGTGGAATTGCACCCCAAAATACATTCTGCTGCTTCTCCTGAGTACGGGGATACCACATGTGTGGGACTTTTTAGGAGCCTAGCCACGTACGGGACCCCGGAAACCAAGCACCGCCTTCAGGATTTCTAAGGGCGCAAATTTTTGATTTCACTCCTCACTACCTATCACAGTTTCGAAGGCCATAAAATGCCAAAACAGCACAAAACCCCCCCAAATGACCCCATTTTGGAAAGTAGACACCCCAAGCTATTTACTGAGAGGCATGTTCAGTCCATGGAATATTTTATATTTTGCCACAAGTTGCGGGAATATGACAAACTTTTTTTTTTTTGCACAAAGTTGTCACTAAATGATATAGTGCTCACACATGCCATGGGCATATGTGAAATTACACCCCAAAATACATTCTGCTGCTTCTCCTGAGTACGGGGATACCACATGTGTGGGACTTTTTGGGAGCCTAGTCGCGTACGGGACCCCAAAAACCAAGCACCGCCTTCAAGGTTTCTAAGGGCGTAAATTTTTTGATTTCACTCCTCACTACCTATCACAGTTTTGAAGGCCATAAAATGCCAAGATGGCACAAACCCCCCCAAATGACCCCATTTTGGAAAGTAGACACCCCAAGGAAATTTCTGAGAGGCATGTTGAGCCCATTAAATATATATATTTTTTTGTCCCAAATGATTGAATAATGACAAAAAGAAAAAAAAAAAAAGTACAAAAAGTTGTCACTAAATGATATATTGCTCAAACATGCCATGGTTATATGCGGAATTGCACCCCAAAATACATTTGGCTGCTTTTCCTGAGTACGGGGATACCACATGTGTGGGACTTTTTGAGAGCCTAGCCGCGTACGGGGCCCTGAAAACCAAGCACCGCCTTCAGGATTTCTAAGGGCACAAATTTTTGATTTCACTCCTCACTACCTATCACAGTTTTGAAGGCCATAAAATGCCAAAATAGCCCAAAACCCCCACAAATGACCCCATTTTGGAAAGTAGACACCCCAAGCTATTTGCTGAGAGGCATGGTGAGTATTTTACAGCTCATTTGTTTTTGAAAATGAAGAAAGACATTTTTTTTTCTTTTTTCAATTTTTTCAATTTTCAAAACTTTGACAAAAAGCGAGATCTGCAAAATACTCAACATACCTCTCAGCAAATAGCTTGGGGTGTCTACTTTCCAAAATGGGGTCATTTGGGGGGGGGGGTTTGTGCCATCTGGGCATTCCATGGCCTCCGAAACTGTGATAGGCAGTGAGGAGTGAAATCAAAAATTTACACCCATAGAAATCCTGAAGGCGGTGCTTGGTTTTCGGTGGGTCCTGTACGCGGCTAGGCTCCCAAAATGTCTCACCCATGTGGTATCCCCGTACTCAGGAGAAGCAACAGAATGTATTTTGGGGTGCAATTCCACATATAACCATGGCATGTTTGAGCAATATATAATTTAGTGACAACTTTTTGTACATTTTTTTTCTTTTTTCTTTTTGTCATTTATTCAATCACTTGGGACAAAAAAAAAAATATTCAATGGGCTCAACATGCCTCTCAGCAAATAGCTTGAGGTGTCTACTTTCCAAAATGGGGTCATTTGGGGGGGTTTTGAACTGTCCTGGCATTTTATGCACAACATTAGGAAGCTTATGTCACACATCATCCACTCTTCTAACCACTTGAAGACAAAGCCCTTGTCAGGGTCACCTGTGGCCAGGTGACAGATGCACACCGTAGGGGGACAGGAGTGCACCGCGAGGTAGTGAACCCTATGGCTGGCTTCTGCGGATAGGAAACTGGGTGGTTGTGGAAAGCGGGACCAGAGGAGCACAACCGGGATCCAAACGGAAGCTAGAGCCAAGATTCCCCAGGGCGCGGAGTCTAAGACCCAGCTGGTCTTCTCCAGGGCCTCTAGTGGTGAGGATGTTAGCTGCAGGCTGGGACCAGGTCGCGGCCCCTGGAGTTTCCTAGCTCACGCCCCGTAGGATAAGGGGAAAAGAGGGGAAGCAGCAGCACACGATAAGAGAGAACCGAATAACAAGCTGAAGGTCAGGGGCCACAAGCAGACAAGGATAACGAAGAACGAGCCGAAGGTCAAGGGTCACGAGCAGACAGGGATAGTCGGGGACAAGCCAATAACGTAACAGAGAGACAGACGTAGCACACGGCAGGCAGGAACCCAAACACACAATGCCTAACAAACACGTTGATCAGCAAAGCAGGCTTGCAGTGCACAGGTTAATATAGTGTTCAGTGATAGGGCCTGGAGTCAGGCTGGGAGGAGATAATAAAGGAAGCCAGGTGAAAGGGCTCAGGCCTCTAAGATGAACACATGGGAAGGAAGGTAAGCTGACAGACAAACACTACTGCATATCCATGACAGCCCTTTCTGACACTTTTTGTTTACATGAAATTTTTTATTTTTTTGCAAGAAAATTATGTTGAACCCCAAAACATTACATATTTTTTTAAAGCAAAGGCCCTACAGATTAAAATAGTGGGTGTTGCATTTTTTTTTCCACACAGTATTTGTGCAGCGATTTTTCAAACGCATTTTTTGGGGGAAAAACACACTTTTTATTTTTAATGCACTAAAAAACACTATATTGCCCAAATGTTTGATGAAATAAAAAAGATGATCTTAGGCCGAGTACATGGATACCAAACACGACATGCTTTAAAATTGCGCACAAACGCGCAGCGGCGACAAACTACTTTCATTTTTAAAAGCATTTAAAAGCCTTTACAGGTTACCACGTTAGATTTACAGAGGAGGTCTACTGCTAAAATTACTGCCCTCAATCTGACCTTCGCAGTGATACCTCACATGCATGATGCAATTGCTGTTTACATATGACGCTAGACCGACGCTTGCGTTCGCCTTTGCGCAAGAGCAGGGGGGACAGCGGTGCTTTTTTTTTTTTTTAAACTGTTCCTTCCATATTTTTTTTTTTACCATTTTTATTGTTATCTCAGGGAATGTAAATATCCCCTATGATAGCAATAAGTAGTGACAGGTACTTTTTTTTGAAAAAAATTGGGGGGTTAGACCCTAGATCTTTCCTCTGCCCTCAAAGCATCTGACCACACCAAGATCGGTGTGATAAAATGCTTTCTCAATTTCCCAATGGCGCTGTTTATATCCGGAGGGGGGCATTCCCTCCCACTGCTTGTAAAAGCAGTCTAGAGGCTAATTATCTGCTAGAATTGCTTTTACATGAAAGCCGGCCACTGACTGAAAAGAATGATACCAAGATGATACCTAAACCTGCAGGCATCATTCTGGTATAAACATTCAAAGTCCAGCAACATACCAGTACGTTGCTGGTCCTTGTTGGACATGTATTGTAATCTTTTTTTTCATGCAGCCTGTTGGCTGAACGAAAAAAAGAGATTGATCGGTGGGTATGCCTACCATTAGAATACCTCCCTTCATCCACCCACTTCTAATGATGGGCATACATGCATCATTTATATATGCCGAAGCATGGGGGCATCCTCCCGCAAAAAAGTTATGCCGCGTACACACGGTCGACTTTTCCACGGGCAAGCCTTCGTCGGAATTTCGACCGTATGTACGTGGCATAAAAGGTTATGCCGCGTACACACGGTCGGACTTTTCCACGGGCAAGCCTCCGTGGGAATTTCGACCGTATATACGCGGCATTAGGAGCAAAATCGCTCCTCCGCCCCTGCTGCCCCCATGCTTCGGCATATATGCTCTTTTTTTTTTAACTGTGGTGGTGAAATCACCTCCTACAGCACTGGAGTCACGGCTTTATGTATCGTGGGAGCAAACGCTGTTGCTGCCAAGATAAATAGATCCGCTCTGCAACTGAATGGTGTACCTGCTAAGCAAATGATGGTTAACATTAAAACAAAGTAACATTACAGTATAACAGTAAGACCATACCATACCTGCAAAGCAAATACCAAAACAAAACCTAGTAAAAAATAAAACATTTTTTTAACGCAACCTGTGCCTAAAATATATATATGCCGAAGCATGGGGGCATCCTCCCGCAAAAAAGTTATGCCACGTACACACGGTCGGACTTTTCCACGGGCAAGCCTCCGTCGGAATTTCGACCGTATGTACGCGGCATTAGGAGCAAAATCGCTCCTCCGCCCCTGCTGCCCCCATGCTTCGGCATATATGCTCTTTTTTTTTTTTTTAACTGTGGTGGTGAAATCACCTCCTACAGCACTGGAGTCACGGCTTTATGTATCGTGGGAGCAAACGCTGTTGCTGTCAAGATAAATAATTCCGCGTTGCAGTTGAATGGCGCACCTGAAAACAAAAAATTACATACCTGAAAAGCAAGCATGATAAAACATTGCAGAATAGAATACAGTAAAAAAGAGCAGAACAATAGAGAGAAAATAGAGAGAGAGAACAATAAAACGACAACTATTTTTATTTTTTTTTGTGTTTTGTTTTTTACACTTTTTTTTTGTAACTTTAACAACTGTAATGGTCCGGGTCTCTCAAAATGTAATGGCATCTTGGGAGACCCTGTGTAAGTGTGTACTAGTCTGTGAAATGCTGTACCCTACGCTAAAACTTCACTTTGAGTGGTAGCGTTCAAAACATTCACCAAGGCAAAGACCAGGTTTGTCAGGACAGAGTGGACAAAAAACACGGGTGTCACGCCTAAATCCGCGCTTGCTACAGACACGACATCTTTTTTGGGGGGTTCGTTGGGTAGGGGTACTCTCGAGGGCATACGGATAATGCCTCTCATGCAGCCGGCTTACTGCATTTGGTTGGGGATGGTGAGGTGCAGAACCGCCTGGATACAAGAGTTCTGTGACGATCTCATTCTGGAATTTTAGAAGAGATAACGTCCCGCCTGAAGCTCTGTATAGCACATGAGCGTTCAGCAAAGCCAATTGGAATAAGGATAGAGACACTTTTTTGTACCAGCGTCTCGCCTTACGGTCAATTAGATACGGCGCCAACAACTGGTCGTTAAGGTCCACCCCTCCCATATTTTTGTTATATTCGTGGACACAGAGGGGTTTCTCCACAACACCAGTCGCCGTATGAGTTTGGACTGTAGTGTCTGCATGAAGGGAGGTAAGAAGGAAAACATTCTTTTTTTTTTATATCCAACAAAGTTTTATTATTAATTTGCAGAGGTACAGAGCATACAGACACCCCTCAACATAGCGGGGTAAGAAGTCATTACAAACATGCATTTCAAAACAAATCCGAACTAGGAGCCAGCCGGTCCTCAAATCAACATACCCACTCTCCCAATCGTTAAAACATCTCTCAACCTATATTGATGCCTAGCAATCTATCAGCCACCAGATCCACCGGGGCCAAGCCCGGTACATCTAGCCATTTTGCCCATAGCTTCTCGAATTTTTGAGCACTACCCCTATGCTGATAAGTCATCTTCTCCATCCTCAACACTATCCCAATATTATTAACCCATTCCTTCAAGGTCGGCGGGTCCTCCGCTTTCCAGTGTATCATGATGAGCTTCCTCGCCTGAAACAGAGTCCTATGAACGGCTTCTCTACAGTCCTCGTCCCATTCGTATTCCTCCAAAGCACCCAAGAGACAAGCTCTCGGGTCCTGTGGAAGAGACACGCCAAACACTGAATTAATGGTAGACACCACCCCCGCCCAGTACATGTGGAGTTTGGGACATCTTCACAACATATGGACTAGATCTCCGTGGTCCCTTTTGCATCGTGTACATATGGGGTCAAGCTGTGGATTCATTAAATGTAATCTGTGAGGTGTGAAATAAGTGCGTAACAATATGTACAACTGGGTAAGCCTATGGGATATATTCAGTGAACACCTACCCACAGCCTGGAAAATTTCCTCCCACTGCTCACCATCCAACTGTCCAACATCTGCCTCCCACTTCTCCCTTATCTTCAGAGGATGCTGCCTCATCACGGACTGTAACAGTATGGCATAGCATTGTGAGATAAAGCCCTTTGACGACCCAGCATCCCCAAGAAGCCTAAACACCGGGGTTGGCGACAAGTGCCACTCCGAGGAGCGACCCTGTGCCGCCACCGCATGGAGCAATTGTAAATAATAAAAGTACATTGATTGCGGGAGACCGTAAGATTCCCTTAGGTCGCTAAAAGGGTGCAATACTCCATTACAGAATATGTGTCTAAGATGCGTAATCCCATACTGCTTCCATCTGGCCCCAGACTGCAGTTTGGCCAATTCAGTATATGTATCATTTTGCCATATAGGGCTATATTCTGTATAGCCATCCGCATTCTGAATGTATTTAACCTTGTTCCATACCTTCTGAATTAAGCTATAAGTTGGAAACTTTTTATGTGGTTTAGCGAAGGCCTGAGCCTCCAATGCCACAGGAACCGGATCTCTGCACACAGTAAACAGCAGCAGTTTATGAGCCGAGGTTTGCAAGGTGGGCGCCCCCTCTGCCTCTAATGGAAACATGCCTATAAGGTGCTGTAGCTGGGAAGCTAAGTAATACAGCCAAGGGTTTGGTAACGCCAAGCCCCCGCAGTCTTTGGGCCGCTGCAAATGTTCCAATCTGATCCTAGGGAGCTTATCCCTCCATATGAGGCTGCGAAAGATACTATTTACCGTACGAAATGTTTTGAGGGGGATAACCATAGGAGTATTATGAAGGAAATACAGTAGCTGTGGCATGAGTATCATCTTTATAAGATTCACCCTGCCAGCCACAGATAGGAGAAGAGCCTTCCAGGTTTTGACTTTATCCCTAAACCTTAGTAACAGGGGGGAGATATTAAGATGGATAAAATCCCGTGGCCTAGCTGTGATCTGAACCCCCAAGTACTTAAAAGCAGTGGTAATGGGAATGGGGCAGGAAGAGTTAATCACCTGTGTGTCGTCCCCATCCAACAGGAGCAACGCCGATTTTGACCAGTTTATATGCAAACCGGAAAACCCTCCAAATTTGGATATGGTCGACATAGCTTCCCTAAGGGAGGAGTCCGTGTCCCCCAGAAGAAGCAGAGTGTCATCGGCATATAGCATGACTTTTTCCTGCAAGTCACCATAGCAGAAACCAGTAATGCCAGAATTTGCCCGAATATCCATGGCCAGTGGCTCAATAGCCAAAGCAAAGAGGAGGGGCGACAGGGGACACCCCTGCCGAGTCCCCCTCCTCAATGCAAAGCTCCCAGACAAAGAACCAAAGGTCCTTATGGCGGCCTGCGGCTGACTATATAGCAACTTCACCCAGGATATATAAATTGGACCAAACCCGAACCTCCGCAGCACCGACCAAAGATAATTCCAATCTATGCTATCAAACGCCTTTGTGGCGTCCAGGGACAAGAGTGCCCTGCTTCCCATGTTATCTGCCCTTGCTTGTACATTCAGGAACAACCTCCGCAAATTAACCGCTGTAGATTTATTTGGCATGAAACCAGCCTGGTCTCCATGCACAATTGAAGTAATCACCCCATTCAGCCGAATGGCCAGTACCTTGGCTAATATCTTGATGTCGCTTTGCAGCAAGGAGATGGGGCGATACGCCCCTGGGTCTACAGGATCCTTACCCGGTTTGAGCAGTAGTACTATGTTTGCCTTAGACATTGAGGGTGGAAGGGTCCCTCTCTCCCTGGCATTGTTAAACACTCTCAGTAGTTGGGGCAGTATTTCCTCTGAGTATTGCTTATACACCTCCATAGGCAACCCATCCTCCCCCGGGGCCTTACAATTAGGGAATGCACCCACAGCCCCCCGGAGCTCCCCGACAGTAAGCGGCGCCTCCAACTGTGCCCGCTGACCCTCGGACAGCGCAGGGAAGACTAATCGGGCCAGGTATAATTCCAGATTCTCCTGGGCGTATGGCGTTCCAGGACTGTACAGGGTCTCATAGAAACCCGCCAATTCCTCCATAATCAACTCTGGTTGGGAGACTACACTCCCTGTCTTGGACCTAATGGCTCCTATAGCAGGCGAGCGTTGATGGGAGTTTGCAATCCGTGCCAAAAGTCGGCCGGTCTTCTCACCCTCCTCAAAGAACGCCTGTTTCGTAAAGAACCTTTTCTTCTCAGCCGAGGAGGAAAGTAGTTGTTGATAGGCCGACTGAGCGGCCACCCATGCTTCTCTGGTCAGATCAGAGGGATCCGTCACATATACCCTCTCTAATTCCTGAACCCTAGCCTCCACTTCTATCAGGAGCTCAGAGGAGGCTCTTTTAACCTTATTCATTTCCCCTATCAGGAGGCCCCGGAGATGCGCCTTAAAGGCATCCCAGTGCCGCACATTAAATTCTACTCCATCCCCGTCATCAAAGAACCTCCGTATATCACCCATTATCTCCTCATGGGAACTAAACAATTTCAACCAAAATGCATTAAACTTCCAGGGCGCCCTAGTTAATTTTGCCGGTGGAGCCACCAGCAACTGTACCACTAGAGCAGAATGGTCTGATACACTACGGGGTCTATGTGTAATGTCAGCTACAAATGGGAGTATGCTCAGGTTCCCCACCCCCAGATCTATCCTAGACAGGCAACCATGGGACTTTGAAAAGCAGGTAAATTGTCTGTCGCCCGGATTGCGATGTCGCCAGATATCCACCCAGCCCACCTCTTGCAACAACCGCGCCAGGGGAGTACTCCTGGCGAGGGCAGAGGGCCTAGGGCTCGGGTGTCTATCCGCTACCTGGTCCGAACAGCAGTTGAAGTCACCGATCACTAGCAGCGGCACATCCGGCCTACCATCCAAAAACGCAAGGAGGAGCCGGAGTACCGCCGCCGTGAACGGTGGTGGGATATATATGCATGCCAGCACACATATCAATGTACCAAACCTGCAGTGAAGAAATACATATCGCCCCTCCTGGTCTATGACACTGTCAAACTCCTGGAAATCCAAGGCTGCATGCACCAGTACACTCACCCCCCTAGAAAAGGAGGTGTGTGTAGAGTGATAAGCTCTCCCCACCCATGCATACCGTAAACAGCATACTGTCTCTGCCGTTAAGTGAGTCTCTTGGAAACAAATTACCCCAGGAAGGAATTTCTTCAAACACATATTAAGCATTGTACGTTTCAAGGGGGAGTGCATACCCCTCACATTCCAGGAAACAATAGAAACCTTAGCCATGAGCATCCGCAATTAAAGATAAATGGTCGGATAATCGTGGGTAGAGACACCAATATAGTCCCCGGGGCAGGGGTGACGTCACCCCTCTCGTACCATTCCTGAACCCCGCTGCACTGCGCTCTAGGAATATTAATTCACGTCTGCTGCAATGTACCTCTTTGAAGTTGTAACTGCTGAAAAAGGGAAAGTTAGTAGGAACAGTGGACCCAACGGGTCCTGGAGCTACATAATCCACCAACAGGGCAGCAGCAACTCCTTTCACGACCGAACGTCGCCATGGTTCAGTCAATTGTAACATCCTCTTATTGGACAACGTGGTGTAAATCACTCTCCTTGCATTGTATAGCCATATAATGTCCCCCAGCCATAAAACAGTAGCCGCAAACAATAATAGGGGATCCCCCTGAGTAAATTAAACGCAAGGTGTCTTTGAGCAGCATACAATTCGTGCCATCAGGCACAATCAGAATTTAGACCTTATTCTCCCTCCTCCTGCTCTCGTCGCTGAAGTGATTGTTCGTTCCGATCCAGCCAGGTTAGAGCCTCCTTGGCAGACTCAAAGAATTGTGCCTGGCCCCGCACCACTATGCAGAGCTTTGCAGGATAAAGCATAGCGTATGGAAGTTGCAGGAGTCGCAGGCGGCGTTTCACATCATTAAATTTGGCCCTGCGTCTCTGGACCTCTGCCGAAAAGTCCGGATAGAAGGACACTCTGGTGCCATTGTGCTGTACATTCGCTCGCTCCCGAGCTTGGCGTAGCACCGCCTCCCTGTCCCGGTAATGCAGTAGTTTCACAAGGATGGATCTAGGAGGATCCCCCTGTTGGGGCGGGCGAGAGGGCACTCTGTGCGCACGCTCCACCGCAAAAAATGGTGAAAATGAATTTTTGCCGTAAAGTTCAATCAACCAGTTCTCCACATATGTAGTAGGATCCCTGCCCTCCACCCTCTCCAGGAGACCCACTATACGAACGTTGTTCCTTCTGAGGCGGTTCTCCAAATCTTCAGCACGATCGTATGCATCTCTAGCCATCTGCAGGGCTGCTCTTGTGTCCTGGGCTATGGGCTGCATTTGGTCCTCCACCTCACTAACTCTGCTCTCCACAGCCGTGGTACGTTCACGGATCTTCTGCATGTCTTGCCTCAGCAAGCCAAACTGCTCCTTTAAAGTATCAACAGAGGCTGTGCATTTGTTCACAGCCCTAAGGATATCAGCCAGAGTGGGTTGCACTGCATCCTGTGCATCTGGGGCTGAAGTGTCCTGCATCACAGAGCCTGCCTGGCCCCCCTCCTCCTCTCCCCACTGATCTGGAACAGCGTCTGCATGTATATCAGGCATCATATGTGTGGGGTCCCCTGATCGGACGGGCATCTTGGTCCCCATAGCCCCAGACATCTTCTGGGCATAATACAGCATGTCCTTAGGGGGTTCTTTGGGGGTTTTGGGCGGCTTACTTGCCTTGGGGCCTAGCTTGTCCTGGCCGCGCGGTGTCCCCTTCACTACAGATGCGGCGGCGCCATCTTGGAGCTCCGGCCCCGCGATTTCCGCCTGTCCTTTGCGGGTCATCCCCCTGGTACAGAGAGCCGGTGGTGGTACCTCAGTGGTCCCCGGATCGCAGGCTGCGAGCATAGGTGACCGTCGGACCGATTAGGCGGCTGGGGGAGGATCAGCACCGGATCACTGTTAGGAGCTGTGGGAGATGCGTCCTCTCACATGCCTGTCTTGGCCACGCCCCTTTCAAGGAAAACATTCTTATTGTCCCTCCACTTCATAGCGAGCAAGTTATTACACTTCAAGCAGGCTCTCTCCCCCAGCCTAAGACGGGCATCTACAAGCCGCTGGGGAAAGCCCCGGCGATTAGGTCGCACGGTGCCACATGCTCCAATCTGATGATCAAACAAGTGACTAAACAGTGGCACGCTCGTGTAATAATTGTCCACATACAAGTGGTACCCCTTTCCGAATAAGGGTGACACCAATTTCCACACTATCTTGCCAGCGCTCCCTATGTAATCCGGGCAGTTGACCGGCTCAACCTGACTGTCTTTTCCCTCATAAACCGTAAAGCTCCATACATAGCCTGTTGCCGTGTCACAGAACTTATAGAGCTTGACCCCGTATCTGGCACGCTTGCTGGGAAGGTACTGCTTGAAAGCCAAGCGGCCAGAAAATTTAATCAGGGACTCATCAACACAGACAACTTGATCGGGAATAAACAAGGCTGCAAAACGTTCGTTGAAGTGGTTTATGAGGGGCCGAATTTTATAGAGCTGGTCGTATTCAGGGTCTCCACGTGGACGACAAAGTTAATTGTCGTTGAAGTGCATGAACCGCAAAATCTGCTCGTATCGTTTCCTGGGCATGGAGGCAGAGAACACGGCATGTGGTCAATTGGGTGCGTGGACCAATAAGCACGCAATGACGGGAATTTATGTGTGCCCATGTTGAGGGAAAGGCCCAGAAAGGTCTTAAATTCGGAAACCGTAATTGGTTTCCAATCTTTGGCAATGGAAGGCAACTGGGGGTTAGCGGCGATGAATTGACCAGCATATAAATTTCTCTGGTCCACAATAGATCTATAGAGATCTTTCGTGAAAAACAGCGAATAAAAATCAATTGGCATAAAATCAGCGGTTTCCACCTGAATACCGGGTTGGGCAGTGAATGGGGGAAGTACGGGTTCTGCAGAAGTGGTGGGGACCCAATCAGGATAGGCAAATTCTGCAGGAAGGGCACTATGGGCACGACGGGCCTGCCTTTGTCTTCTTGGTGGCAGCGGGACACTACTTGTGCTTGCCACCTCGCCAGCTTGAACTGCAATTATGGGACTCGCCACGTCACCACGTGATACTGCAGTGCTGGATGTACGCCCAGGCTGTACTAGGCCGCTGGTGCTTGCCAATTCACCAGAAGGAATAGCGGCGCTAGTACTACTCTGCTCCATGATACGAGAGCCCTGCGGTTCTTGCTCCTCAACAACCTCAGAAGATCGGGATCGGGTACGCCTGACGTTAGCAGGGACCTCAACTTCGTCGTCAGAGCTATCTGACGAGGAGCCGCTGACTTCACTGTCTTCTACGGGAAGGTATTCTGAGCCTGAATCTGACAGATGCGTGACCTCCTCTTCACTATCTGTCATGCTCAGAATCTCGTAGGCCTCTTTACTAGTGTACCTTCGTCTTGCCATTTTGGGCTCTAAATTTAGGGGTACACTAGTAAGATTCACACGAAAAAAAAGCACCTGACTATCAGCAAATGTATCAAACGCTACCAAAAAAACTGTTAGCGATCGCAGGGATCAGGACTGTCTCTGCGAATGCTGCAGTTATGTGTGTTGTGTTTGGTAAGTGACAGTGATCGATCGATACTGCACTTGGGTGGGCTGGGCGGAGGGGCTAAACGCAGGTGCTAGCAGGTATCTGGGCTGATCCCTCTAACACTGCGTTTTTGGGAACCCTAAACCTCTGGGGACGCTAGTATAGATCTGTTCAGATACTATACCACTAAGGGAGGTGTATGCTTTGCGCGTGGGTGTTGGCATTACTGGCACTAACCTGACGCTGCCTGGGGCGACGCAGACCCTCTCTGGCGCTAAAACCTAATTGATATCAGCCGCTGGGCGTTCAGGGGGTTAAACCTTTATTGGATTATATACGGCGGATGCCCTGATGCTATAAAAAGCAAACTAACCAACCAGCGTCACCCGTAAAACTTATATGGTGATCACTGGTGAAAGGGTTAACTAGGGGCAATCAGGGGGTTAAAACCTTTTATTAGGTTATATATGGGGGTACCCGACGCTATATAAAAACCTGACGGGTAACCTAAATAACTAACCGGCTAACCAGTGTCACCAGAAAAACTTATACGGTGATCACTGGTGAAAGGGTTAACTCTAGGGGCAATCAGGGGGTTAAAATAATATTTGGGGGTACCTGACGCTATAAAAACCTGCGGCAAAACTAAAAATAAATAACTGGCTATCTAGGGCACCACCAGCACTAAATACAGCGATCGGAAATACGATCGCTTAGTGACGCTGGCGTTAGGGGGTGAAAGGGTTACCTGGGGGGCGATCAAGGGGTTAAACCTTTATTAGGGGGGGTTAGGGGGCTACCCTGGACCTAAAGGGGCCTAAACCTAACTGCCCTGCAACTTTTTACTGTCACAAAATGACACTGATTGCAGTGATCAGTAAAAAAATTACCACTGCAAACAGTGCACTGTGACTGGGGGTACTGGGGGTGATCTGGGGGGTGATCTGGGGGTGACTGGGGGGTGTAAGTGTGCCTACGTGTACTGGTGTCAGTGGGCTGTTGGCGCACTTACTGTGAGATGTCTTCACTCCTCGCGCCGGATCGAAAAGACCGACACGAGGAGAGATGACATCACTTCCTCTGCCTGCGTTTACATTACACAGGCAGAGGAAGGTTTTCATTCACCGGGGGCAATCGCGAGGGGGTGGCCGGAATCGAACGGCCGTCCCCTCATCCCGGATCGCTCCCAAACACTTAACCACCGCTCACTGTAAAGAAGGGGGGTCCGATCGGACCCCCCAACTATACAAAGGCGATCACGTACATATACGTGATTGTGCCGGTCGGTGCCATTCTGCCGACGTATATTTACAGAGGGCGGTCGTTAAGTGGTTAAAGCAAGCTTTTTGTCCACACCACGCTGTAAGAACAGCAGGATCCTGGGAACGGAATATGTCCGTGGACGCCAATCCAGCTCCTCGCACATAGCGATGTAGGCTCTCCAGGTACGGTGGTATATCTTCCTGGAGGAAGATTTTCGTGCCCTCCGCATGGTTGAGATGACCGAATCTGAGAGACCACGGTCCTTCCGCACCTGGCTTTCAATAGCCATGCCGTTAAAGCCAGCGACTGTAAAGCAGGATGAAGTATGGGACCTTGAGACAGAAGGTCCTCCCACACAGGCAGTCGCCATGGAACATCTGCCACTAGGCGCACAAGATCGGCGTACCAAGGACGCCAAGGCAAATCTGGAGCGATGAGGATCACCGGAATCCCCTCGGCCTCCACCCTGCGAGGAAGGTGCGGAAGCCACTACAGTGGAGGATTGGCATAAATCAACCGATACCGACCCACAGGGCTACCAACGCATCTGACGCGTCTGCCCATGGATCCCTGGACCTGGCCACGAATCTCGACACCTTGCGATTGAGTCGAGAGGCCAATAGGTCCACATCCGGCGTGCCCCACCTCCGGCAAAGGAGGTGAAACCCCTCCGGATGCAAGGACCATTCCCCCTGGTCCAACATCTGGCGGCTCAGATAGTCCGCCTGCCAGTTGTCTACTCCTGGAATGTAAACGGCCGACAAAGCCGGCACGCTTCTTTCCGCCCACCTTAGGATGTGAGCGACCTCGGACGCTGCAGCTGAGCTCCGAGTTCCCCCCTGATGGTTGACATAAGCCACCGCCGTGGCGTTGTCCGACTGGATCCTGACTGAGCGTCCCTGCAGTCTCCTTGACCACGAGGAGATGCACAGTCTGATTGCCGGAGTTTCAGGACATTGATCGGCAGATGGGACTCGTCCGGAGTCCAGAGCCCTTGAGCTGACAGAACTCCCCAGACTCCGCCCCAGCCCAAAAGACTGGTGTCCATCGTGATCACAGTCCACTGGACAGGAAGGAACGACTTCCCTGACCGAAGGGCCGGGGATCTCAGCCACCACGTCAGGGATGCCCTGACCAGGTGACTCATCTGGATCTGATGATCCAGTGATAATGGAGACTTGTTCCAGCAAGATAGGATCTCCTTTTGTAAGACTCGAGTGTGGAATTGGGCATACAGCACAGCCTCGAAGGAAGCCACCATGAGCCCCAGGACCCTCATGCAAAGACAGAGTAACGACCATTTGCGGGACATCCGCACCCGTACCGCAGATTGAAGAGTCTGTAATTTTTCTAAGGATAGAAATACCCTCGCCTCCAAGGAGTCCAGGATCAATCATAGGAACTCCAGATGCTGAGTCGGAACCAGGACCGACTTCTGAATGTTCAGCAGCCAGCCGAATTCTCGGAGGGCCTGACTGGCTATCACCACATTTTCTTCTAATTTTGAGCTAGAGTCTGTTCTAAGAAGATCATCTAGATAGCCCACGATAGCAATGCCTCGCTGTCTCAGCAAAGCTATAATCGGGGCAAGCACCTTGGTGAAAACCCGCGGTGCTGACGCCAAACCGAAGGGAAGAGCCACAAACTGATAGTGGTCCTCACCTATCGCGAAGCGCAGAAACTTCTGGTGACCCGCGCAGATTGGGACATGCAAGTAGGCGTCCTTGATGTCCAAGGATGCCAGAAAATCCCCCGGCTGGAGCGCAGCAATCAGCGAGCGAATGGATTCCATGCGGAATTTCTGAACCTTCACAAAGGCATTTAGGGCCTTGAGGTCCAGAATTGGACGGCCTCCATCCTTCTTTGGGACCACAAACAGATTTGAATAAAATCCCTGAAACCTCTCCTTTGCCGGTACCGGCACAATTACTCTGCACCTCAGCAAGTCCTGCACTGCTCCTAATAGGGCAGCCCGACGCGCCGGAAGGAGAGGGAGATTTGAGGGAAAGAATCTGTCTGGTGGCCAGGAAAAGAACTCTATTCTGTACCCTGAGGTGACCACCTTGCATACCCACCGGTCGGAGATCTGGGAGGTCCACCGGTCCGTGAACCTGCAAAGTCCCCCCCCACCCCAGAGTCGGGCGGTGGCGGGCTTGCTTGCCGGCTTGTTCGGCTTACGCACCCAGGGACGCTTCTGTCCTCCAGCCGCACTCTTGTCAGTCCAGGAGAAATTTCCCGCGGCATCTGACTGACGAAAAAAAACCTCTTCTGAGTGGGAAAGGAAGGACCCGGCTTATGGCGCGGCTCCTTTGCCTTAGTAGGCTGAGGAAGAAGGGTGCTCTTACCCCCCATGACATTTTTAATAATGTCATCCAGGGAAGCACCAAATAGCCTTCTGCCCTTGAAAGGCAAATCCGTCAGGAGCTTCTTAGAGGCCAGGTCAGCAGACCAGCATTTTAACCAGATCAGGCAACGCAAAACCACTGCAGACACTGAGGCCCTAGAGATTAGGGGGGCAACGTCCATAGTGGCATCGCACACATACACCAGGCCCTGTACCATTTGGTCGGCCAGTGCAATGTAATCCGGAAGATTATGCTCCTGCACAGTCTGGTGCAGAATCTTCGCCCATTCCATGAGTGTCTGAGACACCAGGGTCGCTGCTACAAGAGGACGTAGCGCGGATCCCAGCATGGTGAACATGGCTCTGCTCACCACTTCCGACCTCCTATCAGTAGGGTCCTTAAAGGCAGGGGTCCCCTCAACCGGGAGAGTTGTGGCTTTATTCAATCGGGCGACCGGGGGGACTTCTGTGCTTTGTCCCAAACCTGGTCTATGAATCTGTCAAAGAAAGGTGTATAGGGAAAAACCTTCTTAGAAGGATTAACTTTAAATGATCCAAAGGAGACTGCCTCCACAGAGGTTTTTTTAGCCGTAGCCTCCAGCTTGAGAGTGTCCCTCACAGCATCAATGAGTTCACTAACAAGCTTCCTGTCATGTACTGACACAGATAAGGAGTCTTCCTCACAAGGAATGTCTTGGTCAAAAATATCCAAAATTTCAGAACTAGGGTCCTGTGCCACAGCAATGCCCATATCTGAATCAGAGCACTCCCCTGGAGATGGTGGGGGGAGAGGGCACTTTAAAGCTCCCTTGTGCTCGCACACCGCTTCCATCCTGGCAACAAATGATTCCAGGACTGCCGACAACTGGTCCATAGGGACCGCAGGTGCAGAAGCACTGCCAGTTGCCTCTGACATGAATGGGGAAGCAGGTGACACTGACTCCATGATACCACAGCACCCTCTGAGTCTTTGTCAAAATGTGAGAAAAAAGTCCACCCTACGGCTGCACTGACTGTGGGGGGTTACCCAGGGGACTCACCAACCCGGCTAGGACCGCTCGGTTCTGCTGCCTGTGTCCCGTTCTCAGTGCGAGTGAACAGTTAAGTGACTGTGGAGAATCGCGCCATTCTTAGGCAGCGATAGAGGCCAACTAGCACCAAAAAAAAGTGCGACTTCAAGAAAATGGCTGATGTAATGATAAGTGCGCCACAGCGTGGCCACGGCAAGATGGCCGCCAATGCAATTTTCAATATAAAAGAAAAAACATAGTAAAACATGGCGCCCAGTGGCGCAAGAAAAAACAGAAGGCCCAGGTTGACATAAGAAGCATCCCCACATAGAATGCAGACCCCCACCGGGACAGAATGACCCCCAGTCAGCGCACGCCAGAGCAAGGTGACAGAGTAGTAAAAACAAGGGTGAGACAGGGAAACCCCCCTACCATAGGAACACACAGCATGTACTCACCTGCTGAGGCAGGGGAAACAGTACTTACCCATCCAGCTAGGACCCACTGGTGTGTTCCTCACAGTGCAGTACTGAGTATCTGTCGGCCCGGTCCACTGTGAAAGATACAGCAAAACTGTTCAGACATATGTGGACCCTGGAGCAAAAAGCTCACCGGCCACCCCTGGAGCCGTGGGGTATGTCGTGGACTGATCTCACACTGAGCGAGGATCAGCACCCTCGATGGTCGGACTGGGAAGACTACGAGGATAGAAACTACCCAACCTGTTGCCCAGCCGACTGTTGATAGAAGAATTCTCAAAAATAAAATAAAAATTCAAAAGGAATAAAAATATTTCTTCAAGAGACTGGCTCCGAAGAGAGCCACGTCCTCTCCTCTGCTAGGCAGAAAAAAACTGAGGCTGCAGGTGGGAGGGTTATGTCCGGAGGGACTGCCCCCTGGGTGGGGCTGTTCAGCTCTGGTAATGGAATGTATGTTAAAACATCTAACATTCTGCCTAGTCTTCTCCTATGAGCAGGAACATAAACTTTGTCAAGATTGAAGATGCTGTGTCAGTCCATGGGCGGTAAGAGAAAAACATTTACCTTTACAACCCCTTTAACCCTCCTATACCCCTAGATGATGTCCCATTGGATGAAACAAGTTTTTCTGATTGTAGAAGTTCTGTAGAAGTTCTGTATGGAGTCAATGCGGTAGGTGGTTATCTCCCTGCAGCAGAGAGATGAATAGAAACCATCAAACATTTTGCAGTCCTTTTTTTGCAGGTTCAAAGAAACATGTGAATGCATAAAGTGCAGGGTGAGGAAGATGAACCTTTGGGAGACCTGATTGACACACTTTTACTAGCTAAACAGAGGGGGATAGAATATGGGACTTTAAGGGTGCTTATGACAATAAGAGAAATAGATTGCCAGACATGGATTTTATAAAAATAGAAAAAGTATTTATTGACATATATATATAAAAAACGAATACATATACATGCCTATGACCATCACCGGTATATACCTAATACCAAATTTGTCTCACCTTGGGTTGACGTCATCTGAATGCCAATGTGGCAGACTCCACCCTCTTCTGGATTTTCATTGACAGCCCAGTGGAACAGCCGTTTGGGATACCTTAAGCTTGATCGATCCGTTGTCGTATGACAGTCGGGTCCAACGGTTCCGGTAAGCGCATTTGAATGACATCACTCACCTGAAGATTTCCGTTGGGATGTTTCTTCCAATCTCATGACATCTTCATCATGTTATTAATATTCATTTATGATGGACACTACATCACATTGAATTTTTGTATATATTGATTACTTTGTGGATGGATTCTCACGTTTTTTTTTTTTTGTTCACACCCTGCTGGGTATTCATTGCTTAGCATTTTTCATGTCACATTAATATGGTCACACCCTGTTGGGTATACATTGTCTAATGTTATTTTGCCTAACATGTAGCGCTACATAATCATCCCCACTATAAATGTTAGTACCCAGTTATATTGTGTACATTTAGGAAAGAATCCAGGCATTTTTTTAAAAGCAATCGACAGCTTGCCAGAACCACCTCTGGAGGGAGTCTATTCCACATTTTCACAGCTCTTACTGTGAAGAAACCTTTCCGTATTTTGAGATGAAATATTTTTTCCTCTAGACATAAAGAGTGCCTCCTAGTCCTCTGTGCTGACCTCAAAGTGAATAACTCAACACCAAGTTCGTGATATGGACCACTGCTGTATTTGTTGAACATATCCCCCCCTTAATCTCCTCTTCTCAAGAGGGTATAAATTCAGTTCCTCTAATCTTTCCTCATAGCTGAGCTCCTCCATGCCTCTTATCAGTTTGTTTGCCCTTCTCTGCACTTTCTCCAGTTCGCCGATATCCTTTTTGAGAACTGGTGCCCAAAACTAAACTGCATATTCCAGATAAGGAATTACTAATGATTTGTACAGGGGCCAAATGATATCTCTCTCTCTGGAGTCTATACCTCTCCTAATACATGAAAGGACTTTGCTCACTTTGGAAACCGCAGCTTGGCATTGCATGCTATTATTGAGCTTATTATGATCTACCAAAACCCCCAGATACTTCTCCACCAATGATTCCCCCAGTTGTACTCCCCCTAGTATGTATAATGCATGCATATTATTAGCCCCCAAGTGCATAACTTTACATTTATCATCATTAAACCTAATTTGCCACTTACTTGCCCAATTAGACAGTGCATTGAGGTCGGCTTGTAAATTGGAGACATCCTATATGGACGTTATTCCACTACATACAGTGCCTTGCAAAAGTATTCACCCCCTTGGCTTTTTACCTATTTTGTTACATTTCTATGTTTTTTAAATCTGAATTATATGTAATTAATCAGAACACAATAGTCTAAGTTGGTGAAGTAAAATTAGAAAAATATATACATAAAACTATTTTTTAGAAATAAACTTATAATTGTCATGTGCGTATGTATTCACCCCCTTTGTTATGAAGCCCATAAAAAGCTCTGGTGCAACCACTTACCTTCAGAAGTCACATAATTAATGAAATGATGTACACCTGTGTGCAATCTAAGTGTCACATGATCAGTCATTACATATACACAACTTTTTGAAAGGACCCAGAGGCTGCAACACCTAAGCAAGAGGCACCACTGACCAAACACTGCCATGAAGACCAAGGAACTCTCCAAACAAGTAAGGGACATTGTTGTTGAGAAGATCAAGTCAGGGTTAGGTTATAAAAAAATATCCAAATCTTTGATGATCCCTAGGAGCACCATCAAATCTATCATAACCAAATGGAATGAACATGGCACAACAGTAAACCTGCCAAGAGACGGCCGCACACCAAAACTCACGGACCGGGCAAGGAGGGCAATAATCAGAGAGGCAGCACAGAGACCTAAGGTAACCATGGAAGAGCTGCAGAGTTCCACAGCAGAGACTGGAGTATCTGTACATAGGACGACAATAAGCTGTACGCTCCATAGAGTTGGGATTTATGGCAGAGTGGCCAGAAGGAAGCCATTATTTTCAGCAAAAAACAAAATGCCACGTTTTGAGTTTGTGAAAGGACATGTGGGAGACTCCCAAAATGTATGGAGGAAGGTGCTCTGGTCTGAAACATGATGATGGTAGCATCATGCTGTGGGGATGTTTTTCAGCAGGCGGGACTGGGAAACTGGTCAGAGGGAAATATGGATGGTGCCAAATACAGGGATATTCTTGAGCAAAACCTGTACCACTCTGTGTGTGAATTGAGGCTAGGACAGAGGTTCACCTTTCAGCAGGACAATGACCCCAAACACACTGCTAAAGCAACACTTGAGTAGTTTAGGGGGAAACATGTAAATGTGTTGGAATGGCCTAGTCAAAGCCCAGACCTCAATCCGCTAGAAAATCTGTGGTCAGTCTTAAAGATTGTTGTTCACAAGCACAAACCATCCAACTTGAAGGAACTGGAGCAGTTTTGCAAGGAGGAATGGGCAAAAATCCCAGTGGTAAGATGTGGCAAGCTCATAGAGACTTATCCAAAGCGACCTGGAGCTGTGATAGCCCCAAAAGGTGGCTCTACAAAGTATTGACTTTAGGGGGTGAATAGTTATGCACATTGACTTTTTCTGTTATTTTATCCTATTTGTTGTTTGCTTCACAATAATAAAAAAAAAAGAAACAACATCGTCAAAGTTGTGGGCATGTTCTGTAAATTAAATGATGCAAATCCTCAAACAATCCATGTTAATTCCAGGTTGTGAGGCAACAAAACACGAAAAATGCCAAGGCACTGAAGCTTAGTCTGCACAGACAAAACGCTCCAGATGACGTCATTACGACAAAACCGGTAGAGTGCAGGCAGCACAGGATCGCACCACTTCCTAGATACAAGCCAGCATTGCATTGTTTGTTTACATGCGCTTTTTAACTGCATAAATGTGAGTACCTCTTGTATACTTTGTACTAATAAAGCTGTGTACATTACGGTATCACACTATTGGGTGTATCCCCATTTTTTTTCCCTTCTACTTTGGGTACTGTTGGAGTTCAACTACCAATACAGCAGAGCATAGAGATTCGCCACAGAGCCTCACAGTGGCTAACACTGTGAATGTCTCACACCCCCTGAGGGTAAGGATAATCTGGCGAGTGCGGTTTATGTCAGAGCACGGATGAGCCACGGTTTGCTGTGATCACTATAAGGACACTATAAAGCATTATTGCACAAAGCACTTATCACAGACTTTGCATCAAGCATATGAACTTTTATTCAAGTCTCTTTAGTATTTTATATTGATGATTTGAGTCACATCACTATATTCTTTACCACAGATTTTTTACCACGGATTTCTATTTTTAACGTATGTAATTTTATATGTTTCTTTAGTAGTTTATGTTTTTATGATTGAAGTCACACCACCATTGCTATTTTTTGCCTAATAACTAATTTTTTCAGCATACATATATATATTTTTCATATAATTTTTATTTTTTCACTGGTATATTTATTTTAATAATATCCATTCATGGTTCATCACCATCATAAATTTTTTCATGAAGTAACACACCAGGTCACTTATTATTATATTAATGCATTTATCAAGACAACACTAAACAGTGCCACTCCTACTCCTTTTTTCTTTTATCTCAATCTATTGCTTCATTTAGGTGTTGGCAATCAGTAGAGGCAGCAGTTTTTTGTTTTTGTCTTGTCTGTTCATCTGGCAGTACTTTCTTTCCATTGCGCGGATTCACACACATCTTCAAAAATTATACTTTTAATCCCACACCCTATATCATTTATAAAGATATTAAAAAGGGTCCCAGCACTGAATCTTGGGGTACATCACTGATAACCTTAGACCATTCCGAGTATGAGTCATTAACCACTACTCTCTGAATTCTGTCTTTCCAAGCCTGTAGACTTTACCTTACACATGAGCCGTGTGGGGAACTGTGTCAAACGCTTTTGCAAAGTCTAGGTATACTACGTCCACAGCCATCCCTCTGTCCAAGGTTTTACTTACCTCCTCATAAAAAGAAATCAGGATTGTTGACAACTTCTGGCTTTCATAAATCCATGCTGTCTGTAGCTTAAAATATTTTTTTTTCTCCAACAAGAACTCATCTATGTGGTCTTTTATTGAACTCTCCATTATCTTCCCGACTATAGAAGTTAAACAAACAGGTTTATAGTTATTTGGTAAAGACTTTGATCCCTTTTTAAATATGGGCACCACATTGGCCCTGCGCCAATCCAGTGGTACCATTCCAGTTATTAACGAGTCCCTAAAAATTAGAAACAATGGCCTTGAAATTACAGAGCTCAATTTTTTTAGGATCCGTGGGTGGATGCCATCTGGTCCAGGTGCTTTATCCCCCTTTATTCTGTTAAAATATTTCTGGACCATATCACTTTTGAGCCATTGTGGATCATTTGGGGCTGTCAATACCATCCCCATTATGTACATGAGCTCCCCCATGCTTCTTTGTATACACAGAGCTGAAGAAAGAATTTAATAAATTTGCCTTCTTTGTCCCCAGTAGGGATGAGCTTCGTGTTCGAGTCGAACATACGTTCGACTCGAACATCGGCTGTTCGACGAAGATCGAACGATTTGGGCCGTTCGCGCCAAATTCGAGTGACGCGAACGGCCCACAATGCACTACGCCATCGCAGTGTCATCCAGGCGCTGTGATTGGCCAAGCATGCACTGTGACCCTGCATGCTTGGCCAATCACAGCGCCGGCAGCGAGGAGAGCAATGATTGGCCACAGGCAGGATGCCTGTGGCCAATTATTGCTGAGGGGGTTTAGTACACGCCCCACACTATAAAAGGCCGCCAGCGCGGCGGCCTTGTGTAGTGTGTTCCGGAGCAGGGAAAGAGAAGCATAGGCAGGGACAGTGTCATTTTTTTTCCTTTACTAATCCTGGATTCCTTGTGTTTAGGGACAAATAAGGATAGGTAGGGAGAGTGTCAGTGTGTTATTCTGTGCTAAACCTTGTTTGTAGGGACAGTGAGGGAAAGTGTCAGTGTGCTATTCTGTTCTAAACCAATCTTGCTGAACCATATTTGAAATCCTTGAGTTTAGGGACAGAGAAGGACACTCGTGGAAACGATCAGTGTGCTATTCTGTGCTAAATCTTGTTTGTAGGGACAGAGAAGGACAGTGAGTGAAACTGACAGTGTGCTATTCTGTTCTAAACCAATCTTGCTGAAGCATATTGCAAATCCTTGTGTTTAGGGACAGAGAAGGATAGGCAGGGGACAGTGTCAGTGTCATTGTTGCTAAGCCTCCTGCACAGTATACACCTGAAGGTAGCCCTTATTACTCTTTTTTCCCATCTCCCTGCAGGCCATCCATTAAAATGTCTGGAAGGCAACCAAGGAGAGGCAGACAGTCAGGAGGCAAAAAAAGAGGGCAAGCAGGCTCTGTGTCTGGGGGCAACAGTGCTGCTCGTGGATGCGGTGCATTGTCATCAGCACATGGCCATGGGACACGCTTGTCCTTCTTTTTGGCAGCTGGACATGTTGAGCCACATCATGCCGAAGACTTGGTAGAGTGGATGACCAAGCCCACCTCATCCTCCTCATCCTCTCTCACCCAGGCTCAGGGTACTGGCAAAGCAGCTGCCAAAGCGTCCTCTTCTCTGGTATCATTATCTTCATTAGTCAATCCTTCCCTAGACCCACCATGTCCTCCTCCTGAGGAGTCCCCTGAACTGTTTGAGCACAGTGTTGGGTACATGCTCCAGGAGGATGCCCAGCGTTTCGAAGGATTTGATGATGATACCCAGATAGAGGAAGGCAGTAGCGTGAGAGCAGAGAGAGGGGATGCTCAAGAAGGACACCAATCTGGCAGTCATGCTCCAGCAGCTGCAGCATGCTGCCAGATTGGCTCCAGTGATGAGGAGGGAGGGGATGATGAGGTCACTGACTCCACGTGGGTGCCTAATAGGAGAGAGGAGGAGGAGGAGGATGAGGAGGAGGCACATCTCCAACGAGGCAGGATGCCCTTGGGTGGCCAGCGTATGGGCAGCACACCGACGGAATCACACCGCAGAGCTCCGCCTGTGCAGGGCGCTGCCTCTGTCCGTCATTCAAAAAGTTCTTTGGTGTGGGCCTTTTTTGAGGCGAGTGCATCAGATCGCACAGCTGCTGTTTGCAACATATGTCTCAAGCGTATATCGCGTGGCCAAAACATCAGCCGCTTGGGCACCACATGCTTGATCAGACATATGTTGACCTGCCATGCAGCTCGTTTGCAAGCCTACCTTAAAGACCCACACCAAAGAACAAAGCGGACCTCTCCTTACACCGCATCAGCTGGGATCTCCAACCCCAGTATACCTTCAGTCCTCTCTGAAACCTGCACTGAGAGGAATGAAGGTGTAGAATTAGGTGTGTCACAGCCAAGTACTTGCGGCCACTCTGCTAGCAGTACACCGACGTCCGATTCTAGCAGGCAAATTTCCCTGCCCCAGCTGCTGGACCGTCAAAATTTCACTCCCAGCCATCCACATGCCCAGCGGTTGAATGCTAGCTTGGCTAAATTGCTAGCGCTTCAACTGCTGCCTTTTCAGTTGGTAGACTCGGCCCCCTTCCGTGAGTTTGTGCAATGTGCGGTTCCTCAGTGGCAGGTTCCCAAACGCCACTTTTTCTCACGGAAGGCGATTCCGGCTCTCTACAGGCATGTGGAAGGCAATGTCTTGGCCTCGCTGGACAGGGCGGTCAGCGGTAAGGTGCATATTACCGCTGACTCATGGTCCAGCAGGCATGGACAGGGACGTTACCTTTCTTTCACGGCCCATTGGGTCACTCTTTTGGCAGCTGGGAAGGATGCAGGACAAGGTGCAGTAGTGTTGGAGGTTGTTCCGCCGCCACGCCTCCAAACTGCTACTACTGGTTGTGACACACCTCTCTCCTCCACCCCCTCCTCTTCTTCTTCCTCCATGGCCTCTTCCTGTGGTTTGTCCTCGGAACCAGCGGTGCTCCGTAGGCGTTCAAGGGGCTACGCAAGTACGCAGGCAAAAAGATGCCATGCCGTGCTTGCGCTGGTGTGTTTGGGGGACAGGAGCCACACTGGGGCAGAGGTCCTGTCTGCTCTGCAGGGGCAGGCCGAGAGGTGGTTGACGCCACGCCAGCTTAAGCCAGGAATGGTGGTTTGCGACAATGGCACCAACCTCCTCTCCGCCCTCCGACAGGGACAACTGACCCATGTGCCCTGTATGGCTCACGTCCTTAACCTGGTGGTGCAGCGGTTCTTGGGCAGGTACCCGGGCTTACAGGATGTCCTGAGGCAGGCCAGGAAAGTCTGTGTGCATTTCCGCAGATCTTATAATGCCAGTGCTCGCCTGGCTGAGCTGCAAAAGGAGTTGAACCTGCCCAAGAACCGCCTTATATGTGACATGCCCACCAGGTGGAACTCAACGTTGGCCATGCTGCAGCGGCTGCACATGCAGCAGAGGGCCATCAATGAGTACCTGTGCGACTACGGCACCAGGACAGGGTCAGGGGAGCTCGGGTTTTTTTCACCACGCCAGTGGGGCATGATCAGGGATGCATGCACTGTCCTGGCACCATTTGAGGAGGCCACGAGGATGGTGAGCAGTGACAGTGCATGCATCAGTGACACTGTACCTCTTGTCCACCTGTTGGAGCACACGCTGCGTGGAATAATGGACAGGGCACTTGAGGCAGAACAGAGGCAGGAAGAGGAGGACTTCCTTGCCTCTCAAGGCCCCCTTTACCCAGACAGTGTTCCTTCTGTCCCACCCATCACAGAGGAGGAGGGAGGAGGGAGGAGGAAGGAGGAGGGAGGATTGTGTCAGCATGGAGGTGGAGGCTGGCACTCAGCATCATCAGCAGCAGTCTTTTAGGGATGATTTACAGTCCCAAGAAACCAGTGGACTTGTACGTGGCTGGGAGGAGGTGGCTGCGGATCATGTCGTCTTTAGTGACCCAGAGGACTCCGGACTGAATGCCTCAGCTAACCTACGCTGCATGGCCTCCCTGATCCTGCAAAGTCTGCGGAAGGATCCTCGTATTCTTCGGATCAAGGAGAGGGACCATTACTGGCTGGCCACTCTCCTTGATCCACGGTACAAGGGTAAGGTTGCGGACCTTATGTTACCGTCGCAGAGGGAGCAGAGGATGAGACAACTCCGGGAGGCCTTGCAGAAAGGTCTGTGCAACGCGTTCCCAGAGACTGGGAGGTTACAAACTCCTGGTCCTGGACAACGAGTTGCTGAGGCTTCGGGCAGTCAAAGAAGGAGCGGTGGGGAAGGTGGCCGTCTGACCGATGCGTTCAGACAATTCTTTAGTCCGCAGCCCCAAAGTATGATCGGTTCCAGCAACCATCGCCAGCGTCTGATATACATGGTGCAGGAATACCTAGGGGCAAGGTCAGACTTGGACACCTTCCCCACCGAAAATCCTCTGGCTTACTGGGTCTTGAGGATGGATCACTGGCCAGAGCTTGCACAGTATGCAATTGAGCTACTGGCCTGTCCTGCATCCAGCGTTCTTTCAGAACGCACATTCAGTGCTGCTGGAGGATTTGTCACGGATCACAGGGTGCGCCTGTCCACCGACTCGGTTGATCGACTGACTTTCATCAAGATGAACCAGTCTTGGATCACCACCAGCTACCACACACCTGATGCTGATATAACAGACTAATTGATTTTAAAATGTCACATCCCTTCAAGACTGATGCTGATGCTGAGTGCCTGTGCTGTTATGTTGACTGGCTATCCTCCTCCTCCTCCTCAATGATACGATTAATGATGATAGCTTTGAAGATCATTTTGGTTTATGGGTGACGCCACCAGTGGCTAAGGCCCAATTTTTTCAGCCCCTGTTTAACAGGGGCGTGTAATTACAATTTTTGATGCAATACTTTGCAACAGGCCTCATTGCTGTGCTCCAAGTACAGTATCTGTGAGGGGTTGCAGTGTTGTGCCACCAGTGCCTAAGGCCCAATTTTTCAGCCCCTGTTCAACAGGGGCATGCAATTATAATTATTGATCTAATAATTCACAGCAGGGCCCATTGCTGCGCCCACCATGAGTAACTGTCAGGCCTTACAGTGTTGTGGCACCAGCACCACCATCACCACCACCACCACCAAAGGCCCAATTTTTCAGCCCCTGTTCAACAGGGGCATGCAATTATAATTATTGATCTAATAATTCACAGCAGGGCCCATTGCTGCGCCCACCAAGAGTAACTGTCAGGCCTTACAGTGTTTTGGCACCAGCACCACCATCAAAGGCCCAATTTTTACTACCACTGATCAACAATTATATGTTATTACAATTCCTGATATAATAGTTGACAGCAGGGCGTTCCAGCACCCACCAAGAGTAACTGTGAGTGCTTACAGTGTTGTGCCAACACCAACACCTAAGGGGCCAATTTCTGCAGAGTATATACGGCAGGTCCCTACTTTCAAACATCCAACTTACAAACGACTACTACTTGCAAACGGAAGAAGACAACAGGAAGTGAGAGGAAATCTACCCCTTGGAAGGAAAATTCTCTCCTGTAAGAATTAATATGGGAGAAAGGTGTCTCCTCTCTACTGATGCTTTATCACCAATCCTTGTTTCAATAAAAACACCACATTTCAAAAACAGTTGTCATTGGGACGCAAAGTGAGGTGAAATGTTCTGAACAGGGGCACAGACAGCAAAACAAATGTTACAGGGGTGATAACCCTTCCCTATGTTTTCCAAAAAGCTTAAAAATAGGTATTTGGGCTGGAGCTACACTTAAACAATGTAGCTGTTCAAAATTACAAACAGATTCTACATAAGAACAAACCTACAGTCCCTGTCTTGTATGCACCGCCTGTATACGGCTGTTCAGAGTATATAGGGCCTTTTTTATTTTGTGTGCGGGGTTCCCCTTAATATCCATACAAGACCCAAAGGGGCTGGTAATGGGCTGGGGTAGGGGGGGGGGGTTGATGGGGTAGCTATGCCATTTTTCTTAAAGATTTTCATCCATATTACCGGGACCAGACATTACATTAAAGCCACAAGCAGTTTTAAATGGCTTTTTTTTCCTTTAGAAATGTTATTTTGTGCAGGGACAGTTCTAAACACGGGAAACACGTGGCACTTCACAGGCATACTTTAGACACCCCCCAGGTACAATATTTAAAGGAATATTTGACTTTTTTTTTTTCACTTTATGCATCATTAACCACTTAAGCCCCGGACCATTTGGTAGCTAGAGGACCAGAGGTGAATTCAGAATTTTGCACTGCGCTGTTTTAACTGTAAATTGTGCGGACATGCAATGTTGTACCCAGACGAAATTTGCGTCCTACAAATAGAGCTTTCTTTTAATGGTATTTGATTGCCTCTGCGATTTTTATTTTTTGCGATATAAACGGAAAAAGACCGAAAATTTTGAAAAAAAAATGATATTTTCTACTTTTTGTTATAAGAAAAATCGAATAAACTCAATTGTAGTCATACATTTAGGCCAAAATGTATTCAGCCACATGCTTTTAGTAAAAAAAATGTCAATAAGCGCATATTTATTGGTTTGCGCAAAAGTTATAGAGTTTACAAACTAGGGTACATTTTCTGAAATTTACACAGCTTTAAATTTATGACTGCCTATCTCATTTCTTGAGGTGCTAAAATGACAGGGCAGTACAAAACCCCCCCAAATGACCCCATTTTGGAAAGTAGACACCCCAAGGAAATTGCTGAGAGGCATGTTGAGCCCATTGAATTTTTTATTTTTTTGTCCCAAGTGATTGAATAATGACTAAAAAAAAAAAAATTACAAAAAGTTGTCACTAAATGATATATTGCTCACACATGCCATGGTTATATGTGGAATTTCACCCCAAAATACATTTTGCTGCTTCTCCTGAGTACGGGGATACCACATGTGTGGGACTTTTTGGGAGTCTAGCCGCGTACGGGACCCCGGAAACCAAGCACCGCCTTCAGGATTTCTAAGGGCGCAAATTTTTGATTTCACTCCTCACTACCTATCACAGTTTCGAAGGCCATAAAATGCCAAAATAGCACAAAACCCCCCCAAATGACCCCATTTTAGAAAGTAGACACCCCAAGGAAATTGCTGAGAGGCATGTTGAGCCCATTGAATTTTTTATTTTTTGTCCCAAGTGATTGAATAATGACTAAAAAAAAAAAAAAAAAATTACAAAAAGTTGTCACTAAATGATATATTGCTCACACATGCCATGGTTATATGTGGAATTACACCCCAAAATACATTTTTCTGCTTCTCTTGAGTACGGGGATACCACATGTGTGGGACTTTTTAGGAGCCTAGCCGCGTACGGGACCCCGAAAACCAAGCACCGCCTTCAGGATTTCTAGGCACAAATTTTTGATTTCACTCCTCACTACCTATCACAGTTTCGAAGGCCATAAAATGCCAAAATCGCACAAAACCCCCCCAAATGACCCCATTTTGGAATATAGACACCCCAAGCTATTTGCTGAGAGGAATGGCGAGTATTTTACAGCTCTCATTTGTTTTTGAAAATGAAGAAAGAATATATATATATATTTTTTTTTTTTCAATTTTCAAAACTTTGTGACAAAAAGCGAGATCTGCAAAATACTCACAATACCTCTCAGCAAATAGCTTGGGGTGTCTACTTTCCAAAATGGGGTCATTTGGGGGGGTTTTGTGCTATCTGGGCATTCCATGGCCTCCGAAACTGTGATAGGCAGTGAGAAGTGAAATCAAAAATTTACACCCTTAGAAAGCCTGAAGGCGGTGCTTGGTTTTTGGGGTCCCGTACATGGCTAGGCTCCCAAAAAGTCTCACACATGTGGTATCCCCGTACTCAGGAGAAGCAACAGAATGTATTTTGGGGTGTAATTCCACATATGCCCATGGCATGTTTGAGCAATATATCATTTAGTGACAACTTTGTGCAAAAAAATAAAAATAAAAAAAAAATTGTCGTTTTTCCGCAACTTGTGTCAACATATAAAATATTCCATGGACTCGACATGCCTCAGTATATAGCTTGGGGTGTCTACTTTCCAAAATGGGGTCATTTGGGGGGGTTTTGAACTGTTCTGGCATTTTATACACAACATTAGGAAGCTTACATCCACTCTTCTAACCACTTGAAGACAAAGCCCTTTTTGACACTTTGTTTACATGAAAACATTTTTTTTTTTTGCAAGAAAATTATGTTGAACCCCCAAACATTATATATATTTTTAAAGCAAAGGCCCTACAGATTAAAATGGTGGGTGTTGCATTTTTTTTTTCTACACAGTATTTGCGCAGCGATTTTTCAAACACATTTTTTGGGTTAAATACACTTTTTTTAATTTTAATGCACTAAAACACACTATATTGCCCAAATGTTTGATGAAATAAAAAAGATGATCTTAGGCCGAGTACATAGATACCAAACACGACATGCTTTAAAATTTCGCACAAACGCGCATTGGCGACAAACTACATACATTTTTAAAAGCCTTTAAAAGCCTTTACAGGTTACCCCAGTAGATTTACAGAGGAGGTCTACTGCTAAAATGATTGCCCTCGATCTGACGTTCGCGGTGATACCTCACATGCATGGTGCAATTGCTGTTTACATATGACGCCAGACCGACGCTTGCGTTCGCCATTAGGCAAGAGCAGGGCAGGACAGGGGTGCTTTTTATTTTTTATTTTATTATTAATTTTGCTTTTTTATTTTATTTTTAAATTGTTCCTTCCAAGTATTTTTTTTTTTTTATCATTTTTATTGTTATCTCAGGGAATGTAAATATCCCCTATGATAGCAATAGGTAGTGACAGGTACTCTTTTTTTGAAAAAACTGGAGTCTTCTAGACCCTAGATTTTTCCTCTGCCCTCAAAGCATCTGACCACACCAAGATCGGTGTGATAAAATGCTTTCCCAATTTCCCAATGGCGCTTTTTATATCCGGGGGGGGGGCATTCCCTCCCACTGCTTGTAAAAGCAGTCCAGAGGCTAATTAGCCGCTAGGATTGCTTTTACATGAAAGCCGGCCGCAGGCTGAAAAGAATGATACCAAGATGATACCTAAACCCGCAGGCATCATTCTGGTATAAACATTCAAAGTCCAGCAACATACCAGTACGTTGCTGGTCCTTGTTGGACATGTATTGTAATCTTTTTATTTCATGCAGCCAGTTGGCTGAACGAAAAAAGAGATTGATCGGTGGGTATGCCCACCATTAGAATACCGCCCTTCATCCACCCACTTCCAATGATGGGCATACACGCACCATTTATATATGCCGAAGCATGGGGGCATCCTCCCGCAAAAAAGTTATGCCGCACACACATGGTCGGACTTTTCCACGGGCAAGCCTCCGTCGGAATTTCGACCGTATGTACGCGGCATTAGGAGCAAAATCGCTCCTCCGCCCCTGCTGCCCCAATGCTTCGGCATATTTGCTTTTTTTTTTTAACTGTGGTGGTGAAATCACCTCCTACAGCACTGGAGTCGCAGGGATCAGGCCTGTCTCTGCGAACGCTGCAGTTATGTGTGTTTTTGTTTTGTAAGTGACAGTGATCGATCGATACTGCACTTGGGTGGCCTGGGCTGGACGGAGGGGCAAAACGCAGGTGCCAGCAGGTATCTGGGCTGATCCCGCTAACACTGCGTTTTTGGGAACCCTAAACTGCTGGGGACGCTAGTATAGATCTGATCAGATCAGATATTGATCTGTTCAGATACTATACCACTAAGGGGGGTGTATGCTTCACGCGTGGGTGTTAGCGTTACTGGCACTAACCTGACGCTGCCTGGGGTGTGACTCAGACCCTCTCTGACGCTAAAACCTAATTGATATCACCCGCCGGGCGATCAGGGGGTTAAACCTTTATTGGGTTATATACACGGCGGGTGCCCTGACACTATAAAAAGCAAACTAACTAACCAGCGTCACCCGTAACACTTATATGGTGATCACTGGTGAAAGGGTTAACTAGGGGCAATCAGGGGGTTAAAACCTTTATTAGATAATATATGGGGGTACCTGACGCTATAAAAACCTGCGGCGAACCTAAAAAAAATTACCAGCTACCGATCTGCATCACCGACACTAAGACAGCGTTTAGAAAAACGATTGCTTAGCGACAGTGGTGATAGGGGGTGAAAGGGTTACCTGGGGGGCGATCAAGGGGGTTAAACCTTTATTAGATAATATATTGGGGTACCTGACACTATAAAAACATGCGGCGAACCTAAAAAAAATTACTGGCTACGATCTGCATCACCGACACTAAGACAGCGTTTAGAAAAACAATTGCTTAGCGACAGTGGTGATAGGGGGTGAAAGGGCTACCTGGGGGGTGATCAAGGGGGTTAAACCTTTATTAGATAATATATGGGGGTACCTGACGCTATAAAAACCTGCGGCGAACCTAAAAAAAATTACCGGCTACCGATCTGCATCACAGACACTAAGACAGCGTTTAGAAAAACGATCGCTTAGTGATAGTGGTGATAGGGGGTGAAAGGGTTACCTGGGGGGCGATCAAGGGGGTTAAACCTTTATTAGATAATATATTGGGGTACCTGACGCTATAAAAACCTGCGGCGAACCTAAAAAAAATTACTGGCTGCCGATCGGAATCACTGACGCTAAGACAGCGATCAGAAAATGATCGCTAAGCGACAGTGGTGATAGGGGGTGAAAGGGTTATCTGGGGGGTGATCAGGGGGTTAAACCTTTATTAGGGGGGGTTAGGGGGCTACACTGGACCTAAGACTAAACTTTGGTGACACTTTTACAGTCACAAATGTCACTGATTGCAGTGATCACTAAATAAATGGTCACTGCAATCAGTGACACTGTGACTGGGGGGTGATCTGGGGTGTCTGGGGGGGGCGATTTATGTCCCTATGTGTCCTGGTGTCAGTGTAGTGTTGTGTGCACTGACCTGATGTCTTCTCTTGTACGGCGCTCGGTATATGTGAGCGCCGCACCAGAGATGACATCACTTCCTCCTGCTCCCTCTGTCTGACACAGACAGAGGGGGCATTTCCATTCGCCGGGAGCGATCGCGAGGGGGTGGCCAGAAACGAATGGCTGCCCCCTCATCCCGGAACGCTCCCGGACACTTAGCCACCGCTCACTGTACAGAAGGGGGGTCCGATTGGACCCCCCAACTGTACAAAGGCAATCACGTACACTCTACGTGATTGTGCCTGTCGGTGCCATTCTGCCGACGTATATATACAGTGAGCGGTCGTTAAGTGGTTAAAATGACTGCTCCCGGAAAACGTCCGTTTTTAAAACTTCTTTTTGCATTGATACATGTCCCCTGGTGCAGAACCCGGGTTCCCAAACTCTGTTTAGGACAATAACATGGATAATAGTCGTTATAATTAGCACTTTAGAATCCGAACGTTTGCATCCATTGTATTTAACAGGGTTCTAATGTTCGTGCGAACTTTCGGTCCGTTCGCGGGTTCTGGTGCGAACCGAACCCAGGGGTGTTCGGCTCATCACTAGTCCCCAGTCACCTACTCTAGATTATTTTGTAAGGGGCCTACATGCTCAGACCTGACCTTTTTACTATTAATACATTTGAAGAATTTTTTGGGGGTATTCACCCCCTTGGCTTTTTACCTATTTTGTTACATTTCTATGTTTTTTAAATCTGAATTATATGTAATTAATCAGAACACAATAGTCTAAGTTGGTGAAGTAAAATTAGAAAAATATATACATAAAACTATTTTTTAGAAATAAACTTATAATTGTCATGTGCGTATGTATTCACCCCCTTTGTTATGAAGCCCATAAAAAGCTCTGGTGCAACCACTTACGTTCAGAAGTCACATAATTAATGAAATGATGTACACCTGTGTGCAATCTAAGTGTCACATGATCGGTCATTACATATACACAACTTTTTGAAAGGACCCAGAGGCTGCAACACCTAAGCAAGAGGCACCACTGACCAAACACTGCCATGAAGACCAAGGAACTCTCCAAACAAGTAAGGGACATTGTTGTTGAGAAGATCAAGTCAGGGTTAGGTTATAAAAAAATATCCAAATCTTTGATGATCCCTAGGAGCACCATCAAATCTATCATAACCAAATGGAATGAACATGGCACAACAGTAAACCTGCCAAGAGACGGCCGCACACCAAAACTCATGGACCGGGCAAGGAGGGCAATAATCAGAGAGGCAGCACAGAGACCTAAGGTAACCATGGAAGAGCTGCAGAGTTCCACAGCAGAGACTGGAGTATCTGTACATAGGACGACAATAAGCTGTACGCTCCATAGAGTTGGGATTTATGGCAGAGTGGCCAGAAGGAAGCCATTATTTTCAGCAAAAAACAAAATGCCACGTTTTGAGTTTGTGAAAGGGCATGTGGGAGACTCCCAAAATGTATGGAGGAAGGTGCTCTGGTCTGAAACATGATGATGGTAGCATCATGCTGTGGGGATGTTTTTCAGCAGGCGGGACTGGGAAACTGGTCAGAGGGAAATATGGATGGTGCCAAATACAGGGATATTCTTGAGCAAAACCTGTACCACTCTGTGTGTGAATTGAGGCTAGGACAGAGGTTCACCTTTCAGCAGGACAATGACCCCAAACACACTGCTAAAGCAACACTTGAGTAGTTTAGGGGGAAACATGTAAATGTGTTGGAATGGCCTAGTCAAAGCCCAGACCTCAATCCGCTAGAAAATCTGTGGTCAGTCTTAAAGATTGTTGTTCACAAGCACAAACCATCCAACTTGAAGGAACTGGAGCAGTTTTGCAAGGAGGAATGGGCAAAAATCCCAGTGGTAAGATGTGGCAAGCTCATAGAGACTTATCCAAAGCGACCTGGAGCTGTGATAGCCCCAAAAGGTGGCTCTACAAAGTATTGACTTTAGGGGGTGAATAGTTATGCACATTGACTTTTTCTGTTATTTTATCCTATTTGTTTTTTGCTTCACAATAATAAAAAAAAAAAGAAACATCGTCAAAGTTGTGGGCATGTTCTGTAAATTAAATGATGCAAATCCTCAAACAATCCATGTTAATTCCAGGTTGTGAGGCAACAAAACACGAAAAATGCCAAGGCACTGAAGCTTAGTCTGCACAGACAAAACGCTCCAGATGACGTCATTACGACAAAACCGGTAGAGTGCAGGCAGCACAGGATCGCACCACTTCCTAGATACAAGCCAGCATTGCATTGTTTGTTTACATGCGCTTTTTAACTGCATAAATGTGAGTACCTCTTGTATACTTTGTACTAATAAAGCTGTGTACATTACGGTATCACACTATTGGGTGTATCCCCATTTTTTTCCCTTCTACTTTGGGTACTGTTGGAGTTCAACTACCAATACAGCAGAGCATAGAGATTCGCCACAGAGCCTCACAGTGGCTAACACTGTGAATGTCTCACACCCCCTGAGGGTAAGGATAATCTGGCGAGTGCGGTTTATGTCAGAGCACGGATGAGCCACGGTTTGCTGTGATCACTATAAGGACACTATAAAGCATTATTGCACAAAGCACTTATCACAGACTTTGCATCAAGCATATGAACTTTTATTCAAGTCTCTTTAGTATTTTATATTGATGATTTGAGTCACATCACTATATTCTTTACCACAGATTTTTTACCACGGATTTCTATTTTTAACGTATGCAATTTTATATGTTTCTTTAGTAGTTTATGTTTTTATGATTGAAGTCACACCACCATTGCTATTTTTTGCCTAATAACTAATTTTTTCAGCATACATATATATATTTTTCATATAATTTTTATTTTTTCACTGGTATATTTATTTTAATAATATCCATTCATGGTTCATCACCATCATAAATTTTTTCATGAAGTAACACACCAGGTCACTTATTATTATATTAATGCATTTATCAAGACAACACTAAACAGTGCCACTCCTACTCCTTTTTTCTTTTAACTCAATCTATTGCTTCATTTAGGTGTTGGCAATCAGTAGAGGCAGCAGTTTTTTGTTTTTGTCTTGTCTGTTCATCTGGCAGTACTTTCTTTCCATTGCGCGGATTCACACACATCTTCAAAAATTATACTTTTAATCCCACACCCTATATCATTTGGGTCCCAGCACTGAATCTTGGGGTACATCACTGATAACCTTAGACCATTCCGAGTACGAGTCATTAACCACTACTCTCTGAATTCTGTCTTTCCAAGCCTGTAGACTTTACCTTACACATGAGCCGTGTGGGGAACTGTGTCAAACGCTTTTGCAAAGTCTAGGTATACTACGTCCACAGCCACCCCTCTGTCCAAGGTTTTACTTACCTCCTCATAAAAAGAAATCAGGATTGTTGACAACTTCTGGCTTTCATAAATCCATGCTGTCTGTAGCTTAAAATATTTTTTTTCTCCAACAAGAACTCATCTATGTGGTCTTTTATTGAACTCTCCATTATCTTCCCGACTATAGAAGTTAAACAAACAGGTTTATAGTTATTTGGTAAAGACTTTGATCCCTTTTTAAATATGGGCACCACATTGGCCCTGCGCCAATCCAGTGGTACCATTCCAGTTATTAACGAGTCCCTAAAAATTAGAAACAATGGCCTTGAAATTACAGAGCTCAATTTTTTTAGGATCCGTGGGTGGATGCCATCTGGTCCAGGTGCTTTACCCCCCTTTATTCTGTTAAAATATTTCTGGACCATATCACTTTTGAGCCATTGTGGATCATTTGGGGCTGTCAATACCATCCCCATTATGTACATGAGCTCCCCCATGCTTCTTTGTATACACAGAGCTGAAGAAAGAATTTAATAAATTTGCCTTCTTTGTCCCCAGTCACCTACTCTAGATTATTTTGTAAGGGGCCTACATGCTCAGACCTGACCTTTTTACTATTAATACATTTGATGAATTTTTTGGGGGTTGTCCGATCTTTTGCAATCTGTCGTTCGTTTTGAATTTTTGCATCCTTGCTTCCCTTTTTACATATTCTGTTATATTGTTTGTAACATTTAAACGATGATAGCGTTCCTTCATTTTTATGTTTTTAAAAGCTCCTTTTTTATTGTTTATTTATAGCCACATAAGTTTAAAAGGCTAAAAATAAAACCTATTGCCTATGGGAATATACTTTTCAGTGAGTTTACATACTGTGAAGAATTCCCTGTGAAGAATTCCCATTTCTGTTGTGTCCATTGATGCCAATATTCCCTCCCAGTCTAAGTCCTAGAGAGCAGCCCTCATCCTTGGAAAATGTATCTTACCCGTATGTGTTTGTTGCTTATAGCTAACATTAAATGAAATCATGTTATGGTCACTGCTACCCAGATGCTCTTTTATATGAATATTGGTAACAAGCTCTGCATTGTTTGATATTACCAGGTCTAGCATAGCGTGATTCCTAGTCGGGGCCTCAATTAACTGGACCATAGAATTGTCTTGTAATTGGTTTATAAATTTTTGCCCTTTAACTGTGCCCCATTATTATCACCGTCCCAGCCCTTGCAGCCCTTTCCATCTGTACAAGGAGCCGAGTCTCTACCTCCTCACCAACACTGGGAGGTCTATAACAAACTCCAATGACAACCTTTGTAGTACGCACACCCATGTATGAACTGTACATAATGCTTCAGACTCTCCATCAACTAGGTCAGGGATATGCAATTAGCGGACCTCCAGCTGTTGCCAAACTACAAGTCCATCATGCCTCTGCCTCTGGTTGTCATGCTTGATGCTGTCAGAGTCTCGCTATGCCTCATGGGACTTGTAGTTTGGCAACAGCTGGAGGTCCGCTAATTGCATATCCCTGAACTAGGTCCTCTTTCACACTCACTTTGAGATCACTTCTCACATAGAGAAAGACACCAACCCTCTGTTTTACCCTGCCTTTCCACAAGAGAGCATAGCCAGGAAAATTAATAGCCCAGTCATGAGAAGAATGAAGCAAAGATTCAGCAATACCAATTAGATCATAGTTGGCCTCGTGCACCAGAGCTTCCAACTCACCTATTTTCCTTGGCAGACTTCTGTCATTGGTTAAACACTTTTATTCATTGTCAAATTTTGCAAACGTATGTTGCATATTTTTATTTTAGTACAAATAGTACCATTTCCAATGGTTTATTGTAAGTTAGGAACCTTCATATCATTTGCCATAGCCCTCCCCCATCTATCCCCATTCCACCCACCAATAGGAGCTGACCCCTTTCTGACCTGTCTGCCCCATTATAATCTAATTCACCTCCCCCTGCACAGAAGACCCCCTTCCATTTAGGTGCAAACCATCTTTAGCATATAGCTTGCACCCCAATTAAAAGTCAGCCCAGTGCTCTAAAAACCCAAATCCCTCCTCCTTACACCAGGTATTTAGCCATACACTATGGTATCTAATCACCCCCTGCCTTTCCTGTTTTGCACATGGCACAGGCAATATTTTAGAGAATATCTCCTTGGAGGTCCTTCTCTTCAACTTGCAGCCTAGTTCTTTAAATTGGATCTTAAGGAGCCTCCACCTTTCATATATTCTGTCATTGGTTCCAATGTGGACCAAGACAGCTGGGTCACGCCCAGTCCCTCCCAGTAATTCATCAACCCAGTCCACCACATGCTGAACCCTGGCACCAGGGAGAAAGCAAACCATTTTGTTGAGGCGATCCTGGCGACAAATTATTCTATCAGTCCTTCTGATTATAGAATCCCCTATTCCCACCAACTGATAGAGATGGAGCTGTTGCTCCATTGTTGTATACATGTTGCACACTGCACAAAACCTTCAATCTTGCTAACCCCCATCCCAGTTACAATAATATTATTACTAACAGGAAATTTCAGATGTTACTTACAGGTTTGGTGACTCCTGTTAAAAACCAGAGTTGAAAACAGGTTATAACTCACCACTTAATCCAGTTCCACTTGGTCAGAGTTCCAACAAGCAAAAAGGTGGCAAGCTCAAAATGAGTTCTACAGAAAGTTATATAGGGTCTGAAACACCTGTGACCAATTAACCACTCAGTAATAGTAGTCTGAAGAAAAAAAAAAGTCTGTTTTAAAAAAGTGACAGAAAAGGTATTAAGAAAGCTGCAAGGAAAGACCCCAGTGTGAGGAGCTTCATCCCAGGAAATAAATCCACGGCACTGGCTATTTAAGTTTTGGTTACTGTTTTGGAGGTGCTCTTTCAGAGACCGATAGCTTACCATTTCTTGGTCAGAGCCTATGGACAAGGCATTGCTCACACTGTACCACTGGTACACTCCCTGTTGACTATATAGAACCTCAACCTGCTGTTGTAGGTCCTTCAGAAGCCACCATTTAAACCTATTTGAAACATTTCTCTCTCTCTCCTTTCCAGGAACGTTGCACTTCTTGCAGTGATCACCTCGATCAGGAAGGCATCTGAACTTGCATCCCTATGTTAGGAACAGTTTCTTGTTCTTTACAAGGACAAAGTTGTTTTGAGGCTCCGGAACTTCTTTCTGCCTCCAGGTGCTGAGTTGGTCTTGGCATTTAATTGAAATCAGGACATAGTGTTGCCTTTCTTTTGGATAGCTCCTGAGCCAAATATGATTGCTCTCCACTGTGTGGTGTCACAGTTTTGAGTGATTATTCTGAAGATCAGTTTGTGTTACCCGAGGGTTCCCAAAAAAGACAGACAGCATCTTGATCCACAAATGCCACATGGATTTAGCAAGTAATTACTCTGGGGTAAGACCTGAAAGAGAAGCCTCCCTCCCCTTTCCTGTAAAGGCTCACTCCACCAGAAGTGTTGGTGCTCTGTGGGCCTTTCAGCAATATCAGCTCTTGTTTCCTAGGTCTGTAAGGTTGCCACCTAAGTTTTCCACCCTTCCCTCTTCCCCTGACATCAGGTATGACAAAACATGCAGGGCGGGATCTAGGATGTATGGATGCCATCTTGGCTACTGGACAGCACGAATGATTGTATGGAGCAAGATTACTGTCTGGCATATTGAGCGCTCTTTTATACATTTCACTATGTGAGCGTGTAACTTTAACCACTTGCTGTCCTGCCCACAGTAATTTTACGGTGGATGGCCAGTGCAGCCGAGCACAATCACATATATGCATGTTGCTGGCTGGTGGACTCGCAGCATGCCACTCCTGCGACAGACTAGACACAGCAGATTGTGGCTCCCTCTATGTGATCACATGATCACAATGTAAACACAAATTAATAAAACCCATTCATAACAGAACAGCTGTGCCTAGTATTGTGATGATTTGATTCTCCCATGGCTATCACATGGTACCTAAGCAAATCAAAGCACCCTGTACCATGTGATAGATGTGGGCCAATCACAGCATACAATAGTAATCACAGCTTTTATGAATGTTACCCATTCATGACTGTTTAAAACATTGCTGTTACAGCAACATTGCTGGTACTATGGTGACACTAAACTACTCTGCTGAAAGTATGTAAAAAAATAAAAATGTTACAAATAAAAAAAATGTAATACATTTTATTTTATATTTTAATATACCTTCACCAGTCAATATCCACATTCACCACCACACCAATCATATGATAATGCTGTACTGGACTGGGGATAGTATGTAAAAAAATAAATAAAAAAAATTTACAACTTCAAAAAACTCACCATTCCTCTTACTAAATATCTCAGACGGTCTACTTTCTAGAAAGGGGTCATTTTGGGGGGGGGGGGGGGGTATTTGTACTGTTCTGCCATTTTAAGGGCCTCAAAAAATTAGATAGGCCGTTAATACGTCAGGATTGATCAATTTTCAAATATAGTTTGTAGACGCTATAATTTTCACATACACCAATATACCGTATATACTCGAGTATAAGCTGAGGTACCTAATTTTGCCACAAAAAACAGGGAAAACTTACTGACTCGAGTATAAGCCGAGGGTGAGAATGCAGCAGCTACTGTAAGTGGAAGAGGGTCAACAATGCCCATTTGCACGCCTCACTGTTCCCATTGCAACCTCATTGGGCTAACCTCACTGTGCCCATTGCCACCTCACTGTGCCCGTTGTCAGTGTACCTGAAATTGAGAGGCTGCGGGCGTCCATTCATTGTTTTAAAACTTGCGGTCTCCTCCTGGTCCCTTCCGTGATAGGCGTTTCTCAGCAGACACAGTTCTGCCTATCGCGAACGTTCTCTCATCCTCGGACTCAGTTTCCCAGCAGACACTGTGTTCAGTGTTCCGCCAATCACGGACGTCCTCTTGTCCGAGGATGAAAACGCATCCGTGATTGGCGGAACACTGAACAGTGTCTGCTGGGATGGGTGAGGATGAGAGAACGTTCGTGATAGGCAGACACAGTTCATCCTATCACGGAAGGGACCAGGGAGGAGACCGCGAGTTTTAAACGATGGACACCCGCAGCCTCTCAATATTTTCAGGTACACTGACTCGAGTATAAGCCGAGGGGGGGCATTTTCAGCCCAAAAAAAGGGCTGAAAATCTCGGCTTATACTCGAGTATAAACGGTACACTTTTTTTTTTTACCAAAAGGTATGTAGGAGAATACATTTTGGCCTAAATTTATATATATAAAACGATCGTGTGTACGCCGCATAAGGGTCAACATGTTCTCGTAACCTGCTGCGTTTTATATGTGGGTGTAGAACACTGGATGCCATCTTTTTTTTCAGAATTTGGACAAGTATCTGGAAACTTCCTGTCCTCCTTGCATTTGATGTTACCTGTTGCTACTCTGAAGTATTGGGGAGTCTGAACTCATTGGGACTATATCTTTAACCACTTATTGTTTTGGTTGATGGTGCACATTTGTTTTTTTCAAAATGTATTATGTAATTTACTTATGTAATGTGACGGTAGAACTGGCAATCATTGACATACATTTTCATATTTAGGGATGTTTTATATGCATTTGTGTAAGGTGTTGGCATTGCCTGAAATACTTGATATGTTTTCACATTTTTCAAGCATATTTTTGTTATGAATGTTATTAGAATTTGTGTGTTATTCGATTTTCACAAATCGAATGTTTAAATTTTTTTTTTTATACATTAGTACTTGGTATCAGTACAGTGTTAGCAGCTCTGGATGGGGTTTACTCCAAGCACAGATTTTTTTTTTTTACATTTCCACACACATTTACCAAGCTTTAGCAGGTGGATGTGCAGGGTTTGGTAGATGCTGGCTTTGGTCAGAAAGTCCTTCAGGTGGCCCTGTGAGGGCTTTTCTTTGTTCAGTCATGTTTCTGCTGTTAAGAGGTTGGTTGTTGGTGGGCCTTTTAGCCCTTGTTTGCGGTTTCCTACCCATCACTGTATTGCTTTTGGACTAGCAAGTAATTGTCCTGTGATACAATTAAGAAAATAGGATTTTTTTTTGAATATGTAGAAATGCTGGGCACTCTTACATCATTCAACAAATAATGTAAGATGCCCAACAGATCCCTCCTCCTGGCCACTTAGATCTTTTGGAGCTTTATGAATAGGTCACAAGACAGAAGAAGAGGAATATTACCTTAAGTTACATTCTGCTTTCTAGAGGGGGAGAGAGGTTTTGGGTTGAATTTGTTCTGTCAGGAATTCTTGAATAATTTTTCAACATGGCCACGTCCAGATTAAATTTATTAAACTAAAAGCTGCCAAACCCAGCAAGATATGCTGCTTCATTTAATTAGTGGACACATGATTTCCCTGTGGACAGGTTCATTTTTAAAACACTGATGTCAAAGTACTTGCAAAGAAAAATTATGTCACATTCATTAAACTAATTTAGGCTGAGCATTACAAATGTTTTTTTTGTTTTTTTTTTAACATTTCAAACCATCTTTTCTTGATGGATGCATTAGAAATGAGAATATTTGATAGTACAAATAAAAACTATGATATGGAGACATCTTTATTGATTAAATTAGCTATTTTTTTCAGTCAAAACCCTTGCTGAAGAAGTCAGAATGGCAAGTTTATAAATTAATACTGAAGCGAATCTGATAAATACAATACATGATACTGCAAGAGTCAGATGCAGACAAAATCAAGATTTTTTTTCTCCAAAATAATACCAACATGAAAAGAAGTAAGCAAGTGCAATATGCAGGCTTTTGAGTGCCTTTATAGCCAGTGCATCAAAAAAACAAAGCAAAAAAATAAAATAAAACATGTACGACTTGAGATAACCTTTAAAGAAGCAGTAAAATTAAACACTTTTGTTGTTTCCAATGTATTTTGCATAAAATAAAACAAAAAACTATAAACCTTTTCTATATAGGAATTTTGTTTAATGAAATGCGATTTAGGTTTCTTTCAGGGATGTTAGGTGAACTCCATTATAATTTAAGATGTGATTATGCACAATTCCCTAGCCCAGGAGGTCTTATGGACCACAATCACAGAGCACCATTCTCCGATACCTGTATGCAGTTAATATCTATATTGAAAGCATTCAGGAAAATTCAGCACATATTGTATGCTTATAGACCAAGCTGTCCAGCAAGTGACAGCGAGAGGGGTTGGGACAAGAATAACACTGCCATAGGTGCTTAGAGTGACACAAAATAATGTCCTTACAAATACACTCCTTAAAGTGGTTGTAAGCCCTTTTAAAAAAAAAACAAAAAAACCCTGACATAGCATACTAGCTCATTATGAATTACTTACCTTAGATCGAAGCCCCCGCAGCGGTCCTCGTTCCCCTCCCTCCGGCGGTGACATCTCTCCCGGGGGTTACTTCTGGGTATCGCGGCTCCGGCGCAGTGATTGGCTGGAGCCACGATGATGTCACTCCAGCACATGCGTGCGGGAGCCGCCGGTAACGACACACGGACTAAAGCAACGGCACACAGGTGCCATTGCTTTAGTTTGCCCCAGTGCGCATGTGCCGATGACATCATGCAGGGGACAGGGGATATCTCCTAAACCATGCAGATTGAGGAAATATCCTGGGTAGCTACAGGTAAGCCTTAATCTAGGCTTACCTGTAGCATAAAGTGGTTGTAAAGGGTTTACAACCACTTTAATTGCCATGTAATCTGGTTTTCCTGAAATTATTTCTTACTGTATTTTTTTGCAGACTATACATCCCATAGTCCCCCTGGTGCCCAACATGTGACCCACTAGCACTCTCTGTGAACACCTGGGTCCATCTATTGTGCACCTTTAAGCAGGTATACACAGTTCCCAATGCACCAGCTGCACAGAAGCAGAGGCACAACACGGCCTTGTATCCGATTGCAGAGCCCTTCTCATTCAGCTGTAACCCTAATACACAGCCAGTAGCAGAGCACAGGCTGAGCAGCCTCACCCCATTCCAGGCAATCAGAAATGGAGCAGTCCTGTAAAAAAAATGTATGTATGTATGTATGTATGTATGTATGTATATATATATATATATATATATATATATATATATATATATATATATATACATACATATACACACACACACACATACATAAATATATACACACACACACACACACTTTTATTCCCGTCTTCAATTTATTAGAAAAATGAGCTACAGCTGTGAGTGCTGCGGCTGATTTATTGTGGATTATGTAAATATGAAAAAGGTTGTGTATTGTGTGTAGTGGGAGAAGATGATTTGATGTGGGGGGGGGGGGTACAAGGGGGAATTTGTAGCCACTGAATGATGCGGAAAAGCTGCGACTCGGAGCAGGGGCAGATCTAACGTATAGGCAAAGGAGGCTGCTAGGACTGATGGGAAGGAAAAGCAGGTACAGGAAAGGGGGGTAGGGGGGCTTTGATGCAAGCTAACTGATGACTCTGTGGGGGTGCTGTCTGAATTACATTACAAAAAATAAATAAAAATTTGATCCTATCCCTTTAAAGCATGAACAGCACAGTGCTTGTGCGGTGTCATTTGGCCCACTGTATCACCTGAAATACCTGGCTGATCCTGCCAGCTTCTGCCCTCTTCCCTGTAAACTGAACACGGCTTATCATGGCTGCTGAGTCCTGACACCATGGTCAGTTTACATGCCTTCATCATCCACTCGGTCCTCTCCCTCTTCCCTCCCTGCCTGTCAGCTCGTGACCGTGCCCGTCCCTCCCCTCCTGCTGCTATCATAACTTTATCATGTTCTGTCAATCCCCTGTGTTAGATAATGCAATGTCTCCAGTGTTTGCTTTTTTGTTTTTAACCACTTAAGCCCCGGACCAATACGCAGCATAATGACCAGGCCCTTTTTGCGATTCGGCACTGCGTCGCTTTAACTGACAATTGCGCGGTCGTGCGACGTGACTCCCAAACAAAATTGGCGTCCTTTTTTTCCCACAAATAGAGCTTTATTTTAGTGGTATTTGATCACCTCTGCGGTTTTTATTTTTTGCGCTATAAACAAAAATAGAGTGACAATTTTGAAAAAAATACATATTTTTTACTTTTTGCTATAATAAATATCCCCCAAAAATCTAAAAAAAAAAAAAAAAATCGCAATCGCCGTTTGATTGGTTTGCGCACAAATTATAGGGTTTACAAAATAGGGGATAGTTTTAAGGCATTTTTATGAATTTTTTTTTTTTTTTACTAGTAATGGCGGCAATCAGCGATTTTTTTTCGTGACTGCGACATTATGGCGGACACATCTGACACATTTTTGGGACCAGTGTCATTTTTACAGCGATCAGCGCAATAAAAATGCACTGGTTACTGTAAAAATGACACTGGCAGTGAAGGGGTTAACCACTAGGGCGCTGGAGGGGTTAACTGTGTCTAGGGGCGTGTTTCTAACTGAGGGGGGCGTGGCTACTAGTGACAGAGCGGAGATCGCTGACATGGTCAGTAGGGGAGAGGGGAGATGTTGTGTTTACACTAACATCTCCCCGCTCCATGCCTCCGTGAGACGATCACGGGGATACCCACGGCGATCGAGTCCGTGGGACCCGCGGTCCAACTCACGGGGAAGGCAGGGGGACGTCACCAGTTAAAGGGCCACGTACAGGTAAGTGATTGTGCCTGTACGAGCCATTCTGCCAACGTATATATACAGTGAGGGGTCTTTAAGTGGTTAAATGCCCCTGTACACCTTATTTCCGAGCGGCGCTTGGTGCTCATTTGACCCGGCGGCCTCTCTCCTCCCCTTGTCCTGACTGACGTCAGCAGTGGTTTCTCGGCCCCTCCCACTGTAGCTGTCAGGTCGGGAGAGGGAACAGTGAGAGGGTCACGTGAGTGCTGAGCAGTGCTGTGAAATAAAGTATACTGGGGCATTTTTATAATAAAGCACAGACACTTTAAGTTAAGTACACACGGGCCTAAATCGGCTGAAAACAGTCAGTTTGACAGTCACCAGCTGACTTGCGGCCCATGTGTACAGATCCTCGTCCAACAAAATCTGGTCTCACGACCAGCTTCAGTCAAACGAACATGCTGGAAAACGAGAGGTGATCTGCATCTGATCAGCGCTTGCAGCTAATGACTGCGAGCACTGACTGGTGTGTCCTGGCAGGGGGGCAGTCCCCCTGTTATAACACAATAGCAAAGTGGGGAAGATAGCTGTACTAACAGCGCATAGTTAGTACAGCGGACTCCTCCGTTTTTTTTGTTCAGTCCGCTAGGTTAAAAGACAAAAAAAACTTCCTGTGTGTACCAGGCTTGACCACTACTATCATAGTCCCTAGTCCATCTCGGGCAAGCAAATGTTTGTGGCTACATTCCTACATACTTTGGCACAATGGAGAACTAATGTAGCCTCTCTCTAACAGGAAGTCAGCTCACCATTTTTTTTGTAATTTTGGATAGAGTAAGCCTAGGTTCACACTGCTGCGATACGATTTTCAGTGCAATCATGTAGTGTTACTTGGATGCAACTTTGATAAGGTTTATATATCCTGTGGGGGTCAAAATAGCTCTGGAATCGCACTAAAGGAGTACAGGAACCTTTTTCCAAAATTGCTCTGTGCTGAATCGCATTGATGTGAAAGGACACCATTAAAAACAATGCGATTTCCCTTGTCATGCAATTCTGTTAAACCCAAGTTGCATCTGAAATTGCACTACTGTGAACCAGGCATGAGAGAGGATAACTCCTGTCACATTTTTTGGTATCTGTCTCATTGGGGAGATTTCTCTTCACCATTTGTCCCAAAACAGGAAGTGATAGAATTATTAGCTGTCACCAGAACTACATAGAAAAGTGACGGCAGAAAAAAAAGACTGAGTGGTCCATTGCGTCTGCCTGTTTTTTTTATTTTTTTTCCCCAAGCAAGTCTATCGAGTCTGCTGGAAGTTTATTCCAGAAAAGGAGGTGTAGATCGCGCTGGACTGACTTGATCAGTCAGTGTTGTAGGTTGGTAAGGTATGGGCAGATGGAAAGAATTGGTTTCCAGAGGTCCGTGCCCAGTTGGAAGAAAAGGTGATGGTGAGCCCTGTTTGGGCTCGGGGTACGGCCTTAAAGGGGTTGCCTTAACGCATCCTATGCATTAAGGTGAAGAAACTTCTGACACTGACCGCCCCCCCCCCCCCCCGTTTTACTCACCTGAGCCCTTTGTTCCCTCAGCGGAGACGCGCTCTTCCTGGGGTTCTCGGCTCTTAATTGGATAGATTGATAGCATCGCAGCCATTGGCTCCTGCTGCTGTCAATAAAATCCAGCCCTTAAAAAATAAAAGATAACCATTGTAAAGCAACCTTGGCAGGGAACTTGAATACTGGATACTACCATTACATGTATTAACTGCCTACAGTTATAATTTTCTGTGATAGCAGTCCAATACTAGTCCAAAGTAACCGCTTCATTTACAAATAAGCATCCATTACCTTCTCTCTGCACCACCCCTGAATGACACTGAGAAATACTTGATACATTTGGGTGTGGAAAAACATATACCATGCTTCTCGCCTTCACACAATGCAACACCTAGGGCCTGAGCAGTCAAGTGATAGGTACACAGGCTTGTGTAAGTTTTGACTTGCTTGGAAAAGTGACCTTGGGCAGTGTGGCAATGGATCATGGCATAGGGGAAGTGCAGGGAAGTACTGACTGCTTATTGCAATTCCTGTAATCCTATTACTTTGCCTAGTATTTGCAAAAAACTGTTTCTCATTAATAGCAAAGAATAAATTACCTCTCTGAAATAGGGCATGATGTCATATGTGCTCCATGTGGCTGGGGTACATAAATGCAGAAACAGAGAAAGCAGTGCACAACCACTGAATCCAAACGTCTTGGTTATACTGGTTAGAGATTGTCATTAAAGGGGAATAAACACTTACCGGGAAACAACTTTCATTTATTATGAAACAAGTTTTGGCCAAATTAGTCAGTGGGAGGTAATAGCCAACATAAGTGAAAGCATAGTCCACAGGAGAGGTTCCATCCAGGTCTACCAGCATATAATCCCTGTCAAGCTACAAGCTGGGTCAGTCTATCACTAGGGGTCACCCAAACAGACTACCAATGTGTGGCTCGAGCAAGTGCTTCTGACTGACACACTCCTCTACAGTATTGTCTGGCTTGTTACACCTGGATTTACGTTCCCTACCTATCAGTAGCCTGTGCATAGTTACTTGTTTACTTAAATCACGCATGATTGTTTACCATGAATGTGTTTATATAATACTGGCACCCTGTGATATACGGATTGCCAGGTAAAAATACCTAGGCCGGTTTCACTACTTAACACGGCCTTGTTCAATACTATGCTCCCGACGAAGCGTTTTGGAACGCGAAACTAGTCGAGCGAAAGCAAGATCTTTATCTTTGAATTTACCGGACCTATCAATAGGACCAGCCATCTCTTGTGCATACCGTCCAACTCCTCATTTGTGTTTGTTGGCTATACATTATCCTATTCTACTTTGTGTATTTTACATGTCAATGTAATTTCTGGGAGATGTGTTGAGTCTTGTAAATGGGACCCTATACTAATTATTGATGACTGTTACATAATGTCATTGTCTTGTATTAATGTACTTTTTACCTAAATTCAATTATATTTTTCTACCAACAATAAAACCCTTAGAATTTTTACAATATCTATCTATGTGCCGTTTAAAGTCCATCTTTAGTTCAAACAATATTCTCCCATTGATTATCGGGACGTTGGCGCATTTATACTAGGTGCATCCACAGTGTCACCCTGTGGTGATGCACAATTTAGCAATTTCCTTCTAAATAAGTGAAAGCATATCTAAACCAAAAAAAGAATATATTGCTGCCTATCATACCTTAAATGTGGGGGCCACACTAGTTATTTTATTGTAGGCTTTTTGTTACCTTTATTGTCACCTGGTGATGTGGACATTAAACCAGAACTCCACCCAAAAAGAAAAGCGGTGGTGGTGGGGGGGGCATTTGCAGTAGGAAACAGACTGTTTCCCTTACTAGAGATGCTGGGGCCTGCACCCAATGCCAATTAAAGAATCGGCTCAGGTGAGGACATTGCAGGATCCCTGGACAGGTATATGTCCTTATAGTAAAAAGTCAGCAGCTACAGTATTTAATTTTCTAAAGGGGTCTGGAGCTCCTCTTTAAAACACACTTCCTGTCTTAGGGTGTCTCCACTCCTTCCACTCCTTGAAGGAGCAGTGGAGCCACCCCTAGACAGCAGGATTGTCAACCTAGGTAGAAGATAGTGTTCGATGCACTGGCAATTTTAGATGGACTTGACCAACAAATTAAAGCTGAACTCCAGCTAACACTTCATAAACAGTTACAGAAACAGCTTTTTCATTTTATGTAAGGCTGTACATAAATTAGTAAGTGCTGACCATTGTAAGCACCCCTGGTAGTGCTTAATCCCTCTAACTTCCACTTTTTCTGGACAGCTTGGTCTGTTAAAGAAAGCTGAAAAATAACCAACTTGCTGAATCACTAGATACAAAAAAAAAAAAAAAAAAAGGGGGGGGGGGAGAAAACCAATGCAGCCACCACATTTTAGGTTTGGTAAGCTGCAATACATAACGTTTTTGCTTTTGAGTTTAGATACATTCAAACTTCCATGAATAATATCAAAATTCATATATTTCCTTACTATATTTTTAGAAACACTAGAAATTAACATGTTGCTCCATCAGCCATTACTAATGACTGAACACAGTTAACAGCACTACCAAGCAAGTTTACATAGCTGCCTTTTAAATGGCAAGAAAATTGACGTTATTTAATATCAGTGCTAAAATTCGGGTCATTGAGTGCAAAAAGGAACCCTTCATTATTTGTAGGTCATTTAACTTCTGTATTTGACTCCAAGCATACATATAAAAAGTGATATACATTTTCAAGATTTTTCATTTCTCTCCTCAAATTCAGATGTAGGCTACAAACAACAACAAGGAGTTTACAAACCTACTCTACTGCCACCACATCTTGTCTTTTGATCTTTTCATTCTCTCAACTTCATCTATTCAGAACTATATATATATATATATGTACCATTGTGGTAATCTGAAAAAAATCTTTGTACCATAATGACAGTCCTCATTGACAGAAAAATGTAAACATGATTACGATGCAAAAATTGTGGACGTTTCATGACCACAATACAAAAAAAAAACTACAACTGGCCATACACGTGTTCCTTAGTGGTTTACAAACCAATGACTTGATCATTGCAGGACCTCCTGTTACCCAACATACTCATATCCTGTGAGCCAATTCACTCCAATGGAAGGGCTACATAAATAGGTTCCCATCTGTCACAGAATAACATACAGTACACAAAGATGAGAAACAATGAGAATGAGTTGGAAACAAACAGTTTAAGTTAATTGACTGTCGCAGTGCTCCTCGCCTTTAAGAAAGTTTTAGATTATCACTAGAATTTTCTTAGCTAAAACATGACTACTGTTTAGAATATGGCATGCAGGTATCACGCGGACAATGCAGCGATACGTCCCGGGTGTGCAAACATTTATGTTATTTTCCTACTGTGAATACAAAAGCTTATAGAAACTGTACACTTTCTGTTTATCACAGAGATGCTTAGCATATCAAATTAAATAATGTAGACCACTGTAGTCTCTTCTTTGTGAAGGTTGCAATAGAGCTGTTCAACAGCCTTTCTCTGGTAATATACTGCGTATCAGTGTTCCTGGAAAATCTGTTTAGGCAATGCAGCAGTGAGGCAGGTTATTTTTTTTCTGATAATACTGCATCCAGTCATGCTGGCAGTACAAAGCAAAAGCTGCTCAGCAATACAACACTATTCTTCTAAGGACCTTGTAAGGCCATTCAGTCTTCACAACACTTTGCTACACGTCTGCTTCTCCATGGACACGGAATCGATAGACACAGGTATATTCCGGATGGCCCCAGTTGCTTTGTATTCTCAGTTCCACGAGCTCATAATTAGAAAGATTTTCACCCTTTAATACAGACAATTAGAGAGATCATGTTGAACCAAGCAGAATATTTATTTCTTACAGTTTCAATGTTTTTAATAACGTTTTCACATAAGGTATAAAAACAGTAACAAATATATTCAAGTAACATATCATCTGCACAATCCAAGGTGCTCATTTGCCCAAAAAAAAACCCAAAAAAAACATTTACATTATTATTCAAAAGAGGGGAGGGCTTAATGCCCCCAGCTCCACACTAACTGGAGAGGTAGCTCTCGAAATCGCCACTCTCAGGCATCTTCTGACATATGTAGTTGCAAGCTTGTGATAGTAAGCCCAAGCTCCACTAAGACAGTAATAATATCCAACAAAGAGACTTCAAGCGTTACTCTCAACTCGCAACACCATAGTAGTTGCACCAACGTGGAGCCATGGGGCCCAAGAGTTCCACGTCTATGAAAGAAAGGGTGTTACACACATTGTCCTCTGCCACTAGTAGTGCATGGTTAATACCTTTCAAGCACAGAATATTGTTTTAAAAGGAGAAGCAGCTAAGATAATTTACTACAACCAAATATTTTTCACCCGTTTTCTAATTGGTGAGCAGGTAATAAGCAATTCCAGAACCTGATGCTTGCAAAATCTTTTCATATGTGCCTGCCCTCTAAACTACATTCTGGTGTCAGGCATGGAAAAGTTCCAATGGCAAAATTTTTCATGGCTCAGATCTGTCTGGCTTTTTTTCTTTCAATATATATTTTTTTCTATAGTAACAGACATAACAGACAGGAACATCGCGTGGATCTTTATGATAGAGGAAAATGAGAAGAGGTTTGTCAGGCAATACTGCTACCTCCTGCTGCCTGTATTTTGCCTTTTTTTATTTATACTGCCGAATTACATTTTTGAAAAGCAGGACCACGCCGCAACTGCAATTCAAGTTTTTGGCTCAGGTTGCGGTGCTGTCCCATTCACTTACATATGCTGAATTTGATAGGCACCTATTCAAACTCTCCTGTCACAATAAAATTTCCACGTGTACCCAAACGGCACAATTTCAGCGCTTGTAGTAGGTGGGCAGTTGGGGGTGGGCAGTAAAAATGCAGACCAACCACCTGTTTTTGCCACCTGTGTAAAAAGGAAGCTTTACGGCAAGTATAATAAGTCACAAAACAATGCAAATGTTATGAATTTCAAAACTTAGGGGAATAAAGGGAGGTGCACAACTAGCACAGTAAAACACTTTATTAAACTAAAAAGATAAATAAATCAAAATGTACTCACATTAACCAGTTTATGTACCATACCACATGGGGGGCGTGGCCTGGACCGGCATGTAAGAGGACATAGCTCTCACAGCTCCTGACCTTGATCCGTGATTGATCCCTCCCTCAGCCACATTACCGACATTCTGCAACTATATGCTGAAAGCTGCTGATCCCGGGATCACAGGGGAACCTCCGGCCAGCCCTCTGCACCAGAGGAATGACCCGGAAAACGTATTCTGAAATGGGTCCCGAATTCCAAGATGGCGCCTCCACGCCCGCAGGGAAGGGAACCTCACGAGACGCTGACAAGGTGAAGGAGCAGGGGCCTAAAGGACAGAGGCAGCCCAAGGCACAGGGTAAGGAGACTACCAAAGATATGGTCTATTATGCCCAGAAAATGAATGGGAAGATGGGGAATGAGGCGGCTGGACACTCACAGCAAGCGGAGCCTGCTTTGCATGAGACACAGGCTGGAGCGGCCATTTTGGCTGCAAACAGTGAGAATGATGAGACTGATCACTCTGATTCTGGGGCCTCTGAAACCAGTGAGCAGGACACTTCTGGGAATGCTCAGCCCACTTTGGCAGATATCCTCAGGGCAGTTAACATTGGCAATGCCTCGGTAGCCACCATGAGAGAGGAATTGTCGCTGCTGCGACAAGATATGCAAAAAATGCGGGAGCGCACTACTGCGGTGGAAAGCAGGGTGAGTGAAATTGAGGATCATTTACCCCCCATTGAGAGAGATACCAAAGCTGCTTATCAACTTGCAAGGGAGGCTATGGACAGAGCAGAGGACTTTGAGAACCGCCTCAGGAGAAAACATTCGCATTGTAGGGCTTCCTGAGAAGGTGGAGGGCAGGGACCCCACAGCGTATGTGGAGGGTTGGTTGCTGGACATATTTTGGAAAAATGCCTTTTCTCCCGTTCGCGGTGGAGCGCGCCCACAGGGTGCCGGCTCGCCCCTCTCAGCCTGGGGCCCCCCCCCCAGGCCAATACTAGCAAGATTACTGCACTATCGAGATAGAGAAACGGTGCTCAGGCTCGCACGGGAGAGGGCCAACATACAACATAATGGAGCCAGAGTATCTTTCTATCCTGATTTCTCCGCTGAGGTGCAAAGGCGCTGGGCGAAGTTCTTTGATGTGAAGCGCAGGCTCCGTCAGTTGCAGCTCTCATATGCCATGTTGTACCCGGCCAAGCTGCGGGTGATCGTGAGTGGGCAGGCGCAGTTCTTTGAGTCGGCCAAAGATGCTAATAACTGGCTGGAACGCAATGAACAGGCCCTGAGGCGGCGTGATCAGAATGGTGAGGAGGACTGATGGGGGTATGCTGGCACATGGAGGAGGCCCAACCTTAACATGGCTCCTGAGGTGCTTTGATCTACTATGGAAACTTTGTACTGAACCTATCCGGATGAACCCTGGCTGAGGGACATTATCCTGCAACATATCAAGACGAGAGCTTCAGACATCGTCAGCGTGGATTTACAAAATGTGTACTTGAGACCCCCTGGGTGCGTTTCCAGGGGACCATGGTTGTCCTGCCCGGTTGGCAGGAAATGGTTATACGTTGCTGGAGGGGAGTGCTTGTTACTTCCCCAAATTTTCTCCTATGTTTTTTTTTCTTTTTCATTTTCTCAGTGGGTGGTTTATCAGCAATTTTTCTATGATGGGCATTATGACCAGCCCATGTACACTACTTCATGACTTGTGCACTTGTTCGAAGATTGCCGGACTCCCAGGCCTGGGGGTGTTTAACATGCTTGTGTATATGTTTAACTTTTTTGAATGGTGGGGATTCCTATAGTTTCATGGAATGTGAGGGAACTCCATTCCCCCCTTAAGAGAACCATGATACGCATGTGCCTTAAAAAATTTCAACCAGGGATATTTTGCTTCCAGGAAACACATTTGACGGGGGAGACTGTGTGGTGTATACAGTATAACTGGGTGAACAAAGCTTACCACTCTACTCACACCTCTTACTCGAGAGGGGTGAGTGTTTTGATTCACAACTCCTTGGACTACCAAGAGATGGACAGTCTCATTGACCCTGAAGGTCGATTTGTGTTTCTCCATTGCAGATTGGGCGCCTTAATATGTGTAATTGCTGGAGTATATGTCCCCCCCCCTTTCACAGCGGTGGTGCTGAGGGCCTTGATATCCTATTTGGATGGTAGGCCGGAGGTACCGCTTCTGGTGATTGGGGACTTTAACTGTTTGGACCTCTCGCTGGATAGACACCCGGCTGTAGGAGCCTCTGCCCTCTCCAGGGGTACCCCCCTGGCGCGGTTGTTGCAAGAGGTGGGCTGGGTGGATATCTGGCGACATCGTCACCCAGGGACACAACAGTATTCCTGTTTCTCCAAATCGCATGGCAGCCTGTCTAGGATAGACTTGGGGGTGGGAAACACACATGCTCCAATATGTGTCCACAATGGAATATAGACCTCGTAGTGTGTCTGATCATTCCCCATTGATAGTGCACCTGGTTGTTTCCCGACCAGTTGCACTCCCAAAAGCCCTGTGGAAATTTTATGCGTTCTGGCTGAAATTGTTTAAATCCCCTGAAACTATAGAAGAGAGCATGTGTGGGTTTTTCAATGCTCGGAACCCCGAGGGTACTTGTATGCAGCAGTGGGAGGCCTTTAAGGCATTTTTGAGAAGGGTTTTGACCACTGAAATGACTAAAGTGAAAAGGGAGTCATCTGCTCTTGTGGCGGAACTAGAGAATAGGGTGAAGGAGCTTGAGCAGCGCTTTGTCTTGGACCCCTCTGATTCGGCTAGGGAGGAGTGGCAGGCTGCTCAGTCAGCGTATGAGCGGGTGATCTCCTCAACTGCTAAGAAAAAACGTTTTTTTACCAAACAGGCATTTTTTGAGGAAGGGGAAAAAACTGGGCGTATGCTGGCTAGAATAGCGAATTCACAACAGAGGTCCCCGACCATAGGGGCCACAAAATCCAAAGCTGGACCACTTGTCCGATCACCCGAACTTATTATGCAGGAGTTGGCGAGGTTTTATGAGGAGCTGTACTGCCCCGGAGCCGCCTATGACCGGGCGGATCTGGAGCAGTACTTAACAGGGTTGACCATTCCTAGGCTTACCGCAGGACAGAGGGAGGGGTTGGATGCACCGCTCACAGTGGAGGAACTGCAGGAGGCGATGGGGCTGTTCCCTAATTGTAAGGCACCAAGGGAGGACGGGATCTCCATGGAAGTATACAAGCAACATGCGGAGGTATTGCTACCACGCTTGTTGCGGGTGTTTAACGCAGCGCTGGAGGCGGGAGAACTCCCACCCTCTATGGCGAAAGCAAATATTGTCCTAATCCTTAAACCGGGTAAGGACCCGGTTGACCCAGGATCATACAGGCCAATTTCGCTGTTACAATGCGATATTAAAATTCTGGCGAAAGTACTAGCAATGCGGCTTAATAAGGTTATAGCGGTTATTCTTAAATATGCAGTCAGACGCAGATAATGCGGGGAGCAGGGCTCTGCTGTCCCTAGATGCCACTAAGGCATTTGACAGTATTGACTGGGAATATTTATGGGCGGTATTGGAGCGCTTTGGATTCGGTGACACATATAGCGTGGGTGCGCTTTTTGTACAGTGGACCCGAGGCCGCCATCCGGGCCTTCGGTTTTCTGTCACATGACTTTGCGTTGAGGAGGGGGACGAGGCATGGTTGCCCGCTGTCCCCTCTGCTCTTCGCATTGGCTATTGAACCCCTGGCCATTGAGATGAGGGCTAATGAGCACATTGTGGGATTTTGCTATGGCCCCTTGCAGGAGAAGATAATGCTTTACGCGGACGACACCCTGCTTATGCTGAGAGATACTGACGAGTCCCTGCGGGGGGCTATGGCAACCATTACAAAATTCGGGGTTTATTAGGGGTTACAGATTAACTGGTCGAAGTCCGCTCTGTTGCTGTTAGACGGTGACTTCATCGTGCCCTATTCCAGTCACAACCTCCTTTAAATACTTGGGGATTCAGGTTACCTCCAACCCAAGGGACTTTGGCTGGTTGAACATTTCGCCCCTGCTTCAGAGGTTTAGAGAGAGTCAGGACGTGGAACGGCCTTCACATATCGGTGGCGGGTAAAGTAAATTTTGTGAAAATGATCCTTATGCCTCAATTACTTTACTGCCTTCACAATGCCCCGGTGGTGATCCCTTTGAAAACTTTTCGAATGGTTAACTCCATCTTTCGCGCTCTAATATGGAAGAATAACCCCCCCCCCAGGATAAAACTAGAACATCTCCAACGGCCTAAGGACGACGGCGGGTTGGCATTGCCCAATCCGTGGTTGTACTACCTGGCAGCCCAGCTACAGCACCTGGTGGGGTGTTTTGGGACCGAGCCGGCTGGCTCTTCCCAGGCACTCATGCTCCGCACGGCAGACGCAGGTCCCATTCCCGCGGCACTGGAAGCCTTGGTATTCGCAAGGCCGAACAAGAAATATCCCACGTATAACCTTATCCAGAAAATTTGGAACAAATGTAAATACATACAGCAGGCCGAGGGATACACTGAATATAGTCCTCTTTGGCATAATGATACTTATACGGAACTGGCCAAGTTGCAGGGAGGGGCTAGATGGATAACATACGGGATTACCCATGTTAAACATGTTTTTAAAAATGGCACTCGGACATTCGCGGATTTGCAGGCGGAGTTTGGCTTGCAGTCCTCAATGTTCTTCCAGTATCTGCAGCTTCAGCATGCGGTTAGGGCGCAGAGTAGTTCTTCTGAGTGGTGCTTGTCACCAACCCCGGTGTTTGGTCTCATTAGGGATGCTGTGACCTCGAAGGGATTTATTTCTCAAAGCTATAGTATCCTTTTAAAATGCTTCCTGGGGCAGCATCCCCTGAAGGTGAGGGAGAGATGGGAGAAGGACGTGGGACAAATGGATGGGGAGGAATGGGAGGAGATATTTCAGGGGGTAAGTGTATGCTCTCTGAATGTGGCCCAACGGCTCACTCAATTGTATATTATCCTGAGGGTGTACTATACGCCGCATAGGCTGCGGTTGCAGACTGAGGATACATGTACCAGATGTAGGCGTGATCATGGGGATCTTATTCACCTCCTGTGGCGTTGCCCCAAACTACATTTGTATTGGAACGAGGTGATGAGTGTGATCAACTCGGTGTTCGGGACATCTCTACTGGTAGATCCCAAGATAGGCCTCTTGGGGGTGGTGGAGGAGTATGTGCCGGACGTACACACCAGGGAGGCAGTTGGGAGGGTGATGTTTCAAGCCAGATGGTTGATTATGCTATATTGGAACTCCGAAACGCCCCCGACTTCGAGGGAATGGATATGTAAGATAGGGGATATGCTACGTATGGAAAGACTCATTTACCAGCACAGGGGGAGTATGCAGAAATATGAGATTCTCTGGGCGCTGTGGCTGGATACACCGGGGCTCACCCCGGTGGACCTGGTCGCGGACAGGTTGTTTGGCTAAATGTGGGGTTGAAAATCCGCTTATAGCTGCAATGTTATTGGATAAGAAGTATTGTGATGCTGTAGATTTAATCTTGCCCTGTTTCAATTGGTCATGTACATGGACGTGTTGATCAATGTGTTGTTGTATATAGCTGTGTACCACTTTTGAATCAATAAAATTATTTCTTTCTCGTACATCACGGGACACAGAGCGACATAGTCATTACTAATGGGTTATATAGATACCTTCAGGTGCTGGCACTGGCAACTTCCAAAACCGGAAGTACCCTCCCCTATATAAGCCCCTCCCATCCGGGAGCACCTCAGTTTTTTGCCAGTGTCTAAGGTGTTGGCCAAGAAGTAACATGTGTTTTTCACTGAGCTTGCGTACAGGTTCTTTTGGGCCTCAGTAAGCTATTCCGGATCCGACCAAAAAAGCTTCATAGCTAAACGGTCGGTACCCGGGCCTTGCAGAGAAGAGCAAGGTTTTGCCTGTAATGCTTCTCTTAGGAGAGCTGGACCCTGGGATCCAGAGCTCTGGTCATACCCACGACCAAGATGTTTTCTGTGCAGGGTGCTATACAGGTCCAGGGGAGTGGAATCCTTGGGAACCCGGTCCCTGAAGGTTTGATTACAATGCCTGCCATGATAGGTGAAGTTTGGGCTTTTGTGGACCAAACAAAGTCCTGCGGCGGGGAACAGGTAAGTGGGGGCCCCCAGGAACTTGGTTCTATTGGGGGACCCCCAAGCCTAATTTGTCTTTCTGTCTGTTACCCAACGGTATTCCCGCTAATATCTGTGCATGCCTGTAACTACTAAAAAAAAATGTATTTTTAATAGTGGTCAAGAAAAAAAAAAAAAATATATATATATTTAATATATTAGACTGCGGTACCTGTGTTTATCCACTAGAGGCCGCTGTGGAACGTTTCTTGTCATGTGGACTAGTTTCTTTTCATCAGAGCAAGTCCAGGCAGATGGTGAGTTCTCTTGTGGGAAACTGCTTCCTCTGCCATGTTGCAATGCTCGTCCATCCCCCGGCCTGCGGCAAAAAGGGGCCCTGGCTCTTGTCCCTAGTTTCCCTTTTCGAAATTAGCGCCGAAGGCGCACGTGGCCGCGCGCGTGCACGCGCCTCTATATATAGAGGTGAGCCGGGAAAGGGGGCGGAGCCTGGGGGATGACGCTCTGTGCGCGCCGCAGCGCTTCTGCGCATGTGCGGGCGTCCCAGCATGTTAAAAAACACAATTATGTGTTGTGAGCTGGCTATGGAGTGCAGAGACAGAGCTGGCAACATTTAAAAAAAGGCATACAGCAAGCGGTTGATGCAGGCATCCCCATAGAAAGGCACATTAGTAGACACCAACTGTGATATAGCAGCAATTGTGCTAGACTATTCTCAGTAAAAGTGGTGTATTACGGCTGGAATACCTCAGCTTTAGGCTTAGGAAATATGCCGTCCAGAAGCTCCGGAACTGAATCTTCCAGGAAGCGAAGGGGGTCTCATCGGGCTCTGAGGATCTTGGGCATGCTTCTGCTGCACCAGTCTCCCCTGAAGTTCAGAGGTAAGTGACCGTAGAGACCCCGCAGGGGTACTTGGTACTGTGGCTGTCCTCAGTTCACCTGCTCCTGTGTATGTAACAGAGGAGGTTTTTTCCTCAGCTCTGGGAGGATTAGAGAGAGATTGTCAACATTGATCGCTGCCTCCCTGTCAGGGAAAGCACGCCCGATCTCCGTCTCCTCCTTCAGAGTGCCTGTTAGCAGAGCAACAGTCCCATACAGGGATCAACCTGCCTGAAGGGGATCAGGATGAGGTTGATTCTGTTATAGAGGAATCAACAGTGGGGGAACCTTTTCTCAGCATCTCAAGCTGAAAGATTATGGGTTCAGTCTCTGACTAACATGGTCCGATCAGCATTTAAAAATGCACCTTGCGGAACCATCAACCACTACTGTATCCTCGTTGGGGTCGCTAGAAGCCCCCAGACTGTCTGTTCTTTTCCACTTCACCCTTTACTGAAAGGGCTTATTTACCAGGATTGGGAACATCCTGATAAAATATTTACTCCTCCCAAGAGATTTCAGGTGGTCTATCCCATGGAGGATAAGTTCATCAAAAAAAAAAAAAAAAAAAATGGAAGGTCCCTACAGTGGACGCAGCCATCTCTTGTATGTATAAATCACTGACATGTCCAGTGGATAATGTCCAAATGTTCAAGAACCCAATAGATAAAAGATTGGAGTCCTTATGAAAGTCTGCTTCTTTTTACAGCAAGCTTGGTGACACAACCAGCAGTAGCAGCTATTGGGGTCTGCTAAGCAGGGAAGGATCAGTTGAAACAGGTCTTGAGGGACTTGACAGATCAGCAGGCCCTTGCCCTAGCTGATCTACCTAGAGCCTTAGGCTTTGCGGTTGACGCCATAAAGGATTCAGTCCATCAGGCCTCTCGCCTTACGCTGTCTATAGTACATATGCGTAGGCTTCTATGGCTCAAAAACTGGTCTGCTGAAGCTCCCTGTAAAGAATGGCTGGTTAGCGTCCCATTTCATGGTGAACGCTTATTCAGGGAAAACCTGGACAAATATATCCAGAAAATTTCCAGCGGTAAAAATACGCTCTTGCCGGTTAAAAACAGAGTTAGAGGTCCCTCTTTAAGAGGCCTGCTTCTCCAGTCCCTGGGGCATCGGCTGTGTAACAGTTCCGACGGCCTCCTCGGTCAATTCCCGGGGGTAAAAAACAGGGACAATAGCAGGGTAATGAGAAACCATGGGTCAGGGGAGGTACAAAACCTCCCCCAAAGTTAAATTCATTGAAGGGTCCCCCACTCAGTCGGGTGGGGGGAGGACTCCAGTTGTTCGCAAGAGACCAGGCGGGACACAATCAAGACAGATAGGTGCTCTCCGCAGTATGTTGGGGATATAGTTTGGAGTTAAAAGACTCTCCTCCTTCCCATTTTTGAGGTCAAATGTGCCAAGGGATCCCCGGAAGAGAGAGTCCCTCCTGTTTGCACTAGAACAACTATTGCTCCAAGGAGTAATTATGGAGGTTCCCCTGGAAGAATGAGGGTTTGGGTTTTACTCAAACCTCTTTACAGTCCCGAAGCAAACGCGGACGGGAGGCCCATATTAATTCTAAAAGGGCTATACAAATTCCTGTATATCAGGACTTTCCGATGGAGTCGATCCGCGGTGGCCACTGCCCTACAAGGGGAGGATTGGTTAGCCGCGATCGACATCAAAGATGCTTATTTGCACATTCCCATCTTTCCAGTCCACCAAAAATTTCTACGCTTTGCAGTAGAAGGGCGCCATTTTCAGCAGAGCCTTACCCTTCGGTTTGGCCACAGCACCACGAGTGTTTACAAAAATTCTGGCCCTTTATTGGCCAATCTAAAAACACAAGGTGTAATGATAATGGCATATCTAGATGAATTGTTGCTGATAGACCACTCAGTGAAAAAACTAGACGTGGTCGTTCACAAGACAATCAAGTATCTGGAATCTCACGGTTGGATTATCAACCGAGACAAGTCAGCCCTAAAAAACAGTCAAAAGTCTGGAATACTTGGGGCTAAGGTTGGATTCAGGCCAGAGAAAAATATTCTTGCCTCGAGGAAAGGTGTTGTCTTTGAAAGATTTGATCCACTTAGTGGGTACAAAAAAGACAGCCGTCCATACGCCTGTGCATGAGGCTGCTGGGAAAAATGGTGGCATCATTCGAAGCAGTACCCTACGGTCAATTCCATTCAAGGAATTTGCAAGGGGCCATACTGTCAGCCTGGAACAAAACAGTTCAGGCCCTAGACTTACAATGTCCTTGTCCCCTTCCGTTCGCAAGAGCCTCCGTTGGTGGTTGGTTCCCCAGAATCTGGAAAAAGGGAAATCCTTCAGTCCGATTTCTTGGAAGGTGGTCACTACAGATGCCAGCCTTATAGGCTGGGGGGGCAGTACTGGAGTAATGGTCTCTCCAGGGCAGATGGTCGGATGCAGAAAAGGCCCTGCCCATCAATCTCTTAGAGATACGAGCAGCCCGGTATGCCCTAGTAGCATGGACATCCAAACTCCAAGGGTCCCCTGTCAGAATTCAATCAGACAATGCCACAGCAGTGGCATATATCAATCATCAGGGGGGCACCAGGAGTCGTGCAGCCCAGAGGGAAGTAAATTACATCCTGAAATGGGCAGAAAGATATGTCCCAGCCATATCTGCGGTATTCATTCCAGGAGTGGAGAATTGGAAGGCGGACTTTCTAAGTCGCCAGCAATTATGCCCAGAGGAAGGGTCCCTTCACCCCGAGGTTTTCTGGACAATATGTCAGCGGTGGGGAACATCGGATGTAGACCTTCTAGCATCCAGATTCAATGCAAAGGTGGACAGGTTTGTCTCTCAGACAAGGGATCCCCTAGCTTGCGGCTCGGATGCCCTAGTGTTCCCTTGGGATCAGTTCAAGCTGATATATGCATTCACACCGCCACAATGGTTACCTCGATTAATCCGCAGAATCAGGGTAGAAAAGAAACCAGTGATTCTGGTGGCTCCAGCGTGGCCCCGAAGAGCGTGGTACGCAGAGATTGTAAAATGTCAGTGGGGAGTCCTTGGACTCTCCCACGTCGTCCGGACCTGCTTTCGCAAGGACCGATATACCACCCTTCCTTACCAGCCCTAGGTTTGACGGCCTGGCTATGAAAGCCCACATTCTAAAAAAGAGAGGGCTCTCTAATCCTGTGGTATCTACCATGATCAATGCCAGGAAGCCGGTATCCAGGCAGATCTATTATAGAATCTGGAAGGCGTACATCGCCTGGTGTGAGGCCAAGAAATGGCATCCACATAAATACGTAATAGGTAGGAGTCTGGACTTCCTACAGTGGGCTGTAGATAGGAAGCTTGCCTTGAGTATTATCAAAGGTCAGTTTTCGGCCTTGTCAATATTTTTTCAAAGGCCCTTGGCTTCGCATTCACTAGTCAAAGCCTTTATACAAGGAGTGATGCGTATTAGTCCTCCGGTTAATATTCCCATATGTCCATGGGATCTAAACTTGGTTCTGTCGGTTCTACAGAAACAACCATTTGAACCATTACAGCATATTTCTTTGGTTCTTCTCACCAGGAAATTGATTTTTCTAGTAGCTATTTGTTCGGCTAAAAGAGTGTCGGAATTAGCCGCTATGTCCTGTAAGGAGCCATATCTGGTTATCCATAAGGATAGAGTAGTGTTACGCCCTCATCCAGCCTTTCTTCCTAGGGTGGTATCGAGGTTTCATTTGAACCAAGATGTGGTTCTTCCTTCTTTTTTCCCCAAACCTACTTCGGTAGAGGAAAAGTTATTGCATTCTTTGGATGTAGTAAGAGCAGTTAAAGCTTATCTAAAAGCCACTGCTCAGATTCGCAGAACGGATACTTTGTTTATTCTGCCGGAAGGCCCCAGAAGGGGTCAGGCAGCGTCAAAATCTACTTTAGCCAAGTGGATTCGACAGGTCATAATGCAAGCCTATGGCTTGAGAAGGAGACCGCCTCCGTTCAAAGTTAGAGCGCACTCCACGAGAGCAGTTGGAACTTCATGGGCAGTGCATCACCAGGCCTCCCTGGCTCAAATCTGTAAGACCGCAACATGGTCTTCAGTACATACGTTTACTAGGTTCTACCAGGTGGACGTTAGAAGTCAGGAGGTTGTCGCCTTTGGGCGCAGTGTGTTGCAGGCCGCAAAAGATCCTCATGTCTGATAGCGCTCAGCTTATGTATGGTGTATCCCCCCCCCTCATTGGGCATTGCTTTAGGACATCCCATTAGTAATGACTATGTCGCTCTGTGTCCCGTGATGTACGAGAAAGAAAATAGGATTTTTATAACAGCTTACCTGTAAAATCCTTTTCTTGGAGTACATCACGGGACACAGAGCTCCCGCCCCTCTTTAGGGACACTTATTGCTTTGCTACAAAACTGAGGTGCTCCCGGATGGGAGGGGCTTATATAGGGGAGGGTACTTCCGGTTTTGGAAGTTGCCAGTGCCAGCACCTGAAGGTATCTATATAACCCATTAGTAATGACTATGTCGCTCTGTGTCCCGTGATGTACTCCAAGAAAAGGATTTTACAGGTAAGCTGTTATAAAAATCCTATTTTTTGTTGGTAAAAAAAACCCAAAAAAAAACATACCACATAGATCACAGAAAAATCCTGGCCAGGGATACAACGTGCTTCATAATAGCCTCTCTTCCCCACTGCAGGCAGACAGGGGAAAGGATCATATGCACTCCCAGCTAGGGAGAGAGGCTTGAGAAAGGGGGACACGACCCAAAATCCGCATCATCGCGGCAACACAGGAAGCTTGATCAGGGAGTGGCCAACAATCCTACACACACTGACAGTGCTCTATGAGCTCTGCTGTGGAGAAGACCCTGGCTGGGATCCGGTGTCGTCTCCGTGCTCTACGTTTTTTCTCTCGCTCTCCGGTTCTTTCTTCCTTCTGCCGATGCCACCCAGTGACCCCGCCCCCATATGATGTCACAGTCCCGGGGAATAATGGGACTGTGACGTCATATGGGGGCGGAGTCACTGGGTGGCATCACCAGGTGACCACGCCCATGCCTATATACGTGAATGTGCTCCGCTCACATGGCATTACAGCTGGAGACAGCGACGAGTCAACATCTCCAGGAGAGAAGAGGGAAGAAGGCGACAAAGAAGACTGGGCCCCCCCGCTAGCAAAAGAGCTGGAAGAAGATAGCGGAGGCCCAGCAGAAGGAAGAAAGAACCGGAGAGCGAGAGAAGAACCGGAGACGACACGGAGACCCCCCGAAGTCGGAAGAAGACCCCCGTAGCTGACTAATAAATTACTTAAAAAACCTGTGTAGTGTTTTTATTGCCATTTTTTTCCACCAGGTGAATGGGTAGGGGTACGATGTACCCCATACTCATTCACATAGGTTGGGGGGCCGGGATCTGGGGGGCCCCCTTATTAAAGGGGGCTCCTGGATTCCGATAAGCCCCCCGCCCACATACCCCGACAACCAACGGCCAGGGTTGTCGGGAAGAGGCCCTGTCCTCATCAACATGGGGGCAGGGTGCTTTGGGGCGCCCCCCTGCCCCAAAGCACCCACCCCCCATGTTGAGGGCATGAGGCCTGGTACGGTTGAGGAGCGCTCTCTCGTCCCCCCCTCTTTTCCTGTGGCCTGCCAGGTTGCGTGCTTGGATAAGGGTCTGCTTTGGACCTTGGGGGGACCCCCACGCCGTTTTTTTTCGGTGTAGGGGTTCCCGTTAAAGTCCATACCAGACCTAAAGGCCTGATATGCTCCTGGAGGGGAATCCATGCCGTTTTTTTATTTAAAATTTGGCGTGGAGTTCCCCCTCATGATAACAGCGGTGAGACTTCCCAGGTCGGCAAGTCTGCAGCTAAAAACGCAATGGAACCGCTGAACGACTGATTGCGAACTTGGCAAAGACTCCAAGCTCAAAAACGCAATGCATAGGTGTGAACCCAGCCTTAAACATATTCAAGGCATTCTCGAAATCTTCATTGCAAGTGGGGCTTGCCTTCATTTGCCTCATGATCAGTCCTAGGGGCATATTTATAAACCAGTGCAATTAACATTCACAGGTAAAGCCTAGTACACACCACCATTAGTTTTTTTTTCCCAGTGTGTTGAACAAAAAAAAAAAGGAAACAGAGCTCTGGTTGGAGCCGCTGTACTAACAATTCAATGTTAGTACAGCGATCTCCGCTGCAACGCTATTGCGTTCTGACAGGGGGACGGCCCCCTGCCAGAACACTCCAGTCAGCATTGGCTGAGAGCGCTTATCGGGAGCCGGTCGGCCGCTGGTTTTCCAGCATTAACGTCCGACAGAAGGCAGCTGAGTGGTTAGCTTCTGTCGGATTGGCTACCATACACACGGGCCGATTGTTGGGCGGTTTTTATTGAACTGCCCGATTTCGCATGACATTCGGCCCATGTGTACAATGCCAATATCTTCCAGGTGCATGTGTTGTGAATGACGGTAATGAACTCACAATCAGCAAATGTTTGAAAAAAAGTAACATTCGCTGCTGTATAAACGTGTTGCCTAGTTTAAAAAACAAAAAAAACAAAAACAAAAGGCTGGGAAAAAAAAGCAGTAAGTCAATAGTTTGCTTTGAGCACTTTCAGGTTCACATCTATCAAAAAAACAGGAATAGGAAACCAGAACAAAAAATACCAGGTGCCCAGGAAAACAACAAATTGAGTACTTTATGTACTCGAACTGTTAAGGCAAAGTGCAAGGGTGTAAATAAATTAGAAATACCTACCCACCAAAAATTTTGAAGGCCACTTGCCCCCACATACGAACGCAAATGCATATGTTGGATAGGCATGTGAATGCGTACGACAAGTGCACCACACATATTAGGAATCGTTGAAGGCAACAATTCTAGGGCCATAATTCACAGTTAACTCTAAACGACTGACCCTTTAAAACATTTATTGTATTGTTTAACAATTTGACAGTTGCGTGCAATTTTGAGGCTTGACAGATTTGGCATCCATTTACTTAATGCAACCTCATAATTTTCCCCCAAAAAATACTGAGCGCTGTGTACTGAGGTTTAAGGATTATAAGAACATTGATTGTGTTTTACACAGCAGCTGCCACTGTCGAATCGTCGCTCAACAAACTTTACTAACATGAAGGGTGGCGCCATTCGAACGGAACTTCCCCTTTATAGTGCCGTCGTACGTGTTCTACGTCACTGCGCTTTGCTCGAGCGTTTTTTTTAATGAACGTGTGTATGCAAGACAGGGTTGAGAGGAAACAAGAAAAATCACGTCGAGAAAAACTTCGTTTTTGAAAATGACATTAAAAATGATCGTGTGTACGCGGCATTAGAAGTTGAAACACAATTGTGAAGAAAGATTACTATGTTAAAAGATTATTATGTTTAAAACAATTACAAGCTCACATCTGGTTGGAGGTTACACATTTACTTATTATTTATGGCATACATTATTTAACGATTATTTTTATTGGGGATTCTCACATCAGTCAGATTTCCAACCAGGAGGATGCCTTTAAGGCCAGTTGTATGTTTTCATGTGGTCATTCGCGGTCTGTGCGAGTATCTGGGGATCTGAGGGTTTGAGGAGAAATTACCCCTTCTTTTAATCCTTCTGGCTTGTATGTAGTGATGACATATGGTTATGCAAGTATGTTTCCTTTATAAAAAGGAGATTAAGAATATGTAATGAAATCCTTTTTGAGGTATTATAATTTCTTTATAGACCTACGTACCTTTTCCCCCCATGAACATTTGCAAGAAACAAATTAAAACGTGTTGGGTTCCCTTGGCAGCGGGCACACCATCAAGGAAATTCTACAGTTGATACATATATTTTGTCTAATCCTGCCAGTGGGTAAATGGGTATTGTAGCCTTTTGTGTCACCAGGAGATTGTAACACGATACCAGAACAGTGTTTTATATAAAGATGTTTTAAAAATGTTTTTATATACAGGTCCTTCTCAAAAAATTAGCATATTGTGATAAAGTTCATTATTTTCTGTAATGTACTGATAAACATTAGACTTTCATATATTTTAGATTCATTACACACAACTGAAGTAGTTCAAGCCTTTTCTTGTTTTAATATTGATGATTTTGGCATACAGCTCATGAAAACCCAAAAATCCTATCTCAAAAAATTAGCATATTTCATCCGACCAATAAAAGAAAAGTGTTTTTAATACAAAAAAAGTCAACCTTCAAATAATTATGTTCAGTTATGCACTCAATACTTGGTCGGGAATCCTTTTGCAGAAATGACTGCTTCAATGCGGCGTGGCATGGAGGCAACCAGCCTGTGGCACTGCTGAGGTGTTATGGAGGCCCAGGATGCTTCGATAGCGGCCTTAAGCTCATCCAGAGTGTTGGGTCTTGCGTCTCTCAACTTTCTCTTCCCAATATCCCACAGATTCTCTATGGGGTTCAGGTCAGGAGAGTTGGCAGGCCAATTGAGCACAGTAATACCATGGTCAGTAAACCATTTACCAGTGGTTTTGGCACTGTGAGCAGGTGCCAGGTCGTGCTGAAAAATGAAATCTTCATCTCCATAAAGCTTTTCAGCAGATGGAAGCATGAAGTGCTCCAAAATCTCCTGATAGCTAGCTGCATTGACCCTGCCCTTGATAAAACACAGTGGACCAACACCAGCAGCTGACATGGCACCCCAGACCATCACTGACTGTGGGTACTTGACACTGGACTTCAGGCATTTTGGCATTTCCCTCTCCCCAGTCTTCCTCCAGACTCTGGCACCTTGATTTCCGAATGTACTTTGGACCACTGAGCAACAGTCCAGTGCTGCTTCTCTGTAGCCCAGGTCAGGCGCTTCTGCTGCTGTTTCTGGTTCAAAAGTGGCTTGACCTGGGGAATGCGGCACCTGTAGCCCATTTCCTGCACACGCCTGTTCACGGTGGCTCTGGATGTTTCTACTCCAGACTCAGTCCACTGCTTCCGCAGGTCCTCCAAGGTCTGGAATCGGTCCTTCTCCACAATCTTCTTCAGGGTCCGGTCACCTCTTCTCGTTGTGCAGCGTTTTCTGCCACACTTTTTCCTTCCCACAGACTACCCACTGAGGTGCCTTGATACAGCACTCTGGGAACAGCCTATTCATTCAGAAATTTCTTTCTGTGTCTTACCCTCTTGCTTGAGGGTGTCAATGATGGCCTTCTGGACAGCAGTCAGGTCGGCAGTCTTACCCATGATTGCGGTTTTGAGTAATGAACCAGGATGGGAGTTTTTAAAAGCCTCAGGAATCTTTTGCAGGTGTTTAGAGTTAATTAGTTGATTCAGATGATTAGGTTAATAGCTCGTTTAGAGAACCTTTTCATGATATGCTAATTTTTTGAGATAGGATTTTTGGGTTTTCATGAGCTGTATGCCAAAATCATCAATATTAAAACAAGAAAAGGCTTGAACTACTTCAGTTGTGTGTAATGAATCTAAAATATATGAAAGTCTAATGTTTATCAGTACATTACAGAAAATAATGAACTTTATCACAATATGCTAATTTTTTGAGAAGGACCTGTATATATATATATATATATATATATATATATATATATATATATATATATATATATATATATATATATATATATATATATTATATATATATATATATATAAATAAAAATAAAACACATGTACTGGTTTTATATAAAACATTTGTGTTACTCAGAAAGTCCCATGGGAGAAAAGGTGGTACTAGGTGTAGTTATAATAGGGATGTTGACAAGATACAACTCCGAACAGACCTATTTTATATATTCACAAAACACTAACAGACCCAGGAAAAGCAACAGAAAACTGGGGACTGCATGCAATTTAAAGAGTCGTTTGCTCAACAATAACCCAGGAATTTTATATCCCTGTTTTGTACCACTCTGCCTCGCTATGTTTAAAATCTTCAATAAAATATTTATTGGAAAAAGAGCCACCTAAAATGAACACAAGTCCAAAGCCGACATTAGAAGTGGACACAAAATCCTTCTTGTAGAACACGAGAACAGAAGATCAGGTAGTATCCTTGTAAATTTGGGGAACAGCTGCTTGAGGCCAAAAAGTTCTCACAGATCTAGTAGAGTGCTTGGAGAGAAAAGGGTGGAACCCAATCTATGAGACCATAAGCTTGGATGATGGTTTATCTGAGGCACCTAGAGATGGTAGAACCATAGTGTTACAGGGACCATCCGGAATAATAAAAACAGAATCAGTCCCTTTGAAAGAAGCTGTGGCTCAAAGACTTGGATGACTCCTGGACTAGAGAGCTTGAATCTGAGCTTGAAGTTTCGAAAGGTGAAAAAAAAACCTCTGTCATGAGCTTTCTCCGGGACTACACCCGGATACTCCACAAGAGAAGTCAGTTCCAGCGATGATTCTGAAGGATCCATTCTGCAAAATGTAATTGCCACAAAAACGAAACAGGGCTCATTTGGAGCCAGCAACTTGGTGAACAATGAAGATGCCAATGATGGGCCAAAGGCAAAACCACACACTAGTAGTGTAGGAACCCCACACAAAATGTTGGAATGCTAATCCGCTGGAAAGATGAGGAAATGCAGGTACATTACATGACTATTCATCGAAGTTGAAAAATCTCCCTGGAGAAGAGAGAGGATGACAGACTGACTGAAGACACAGAGCTTTGTGATCCAGGATAGGGTCGATGCCCTCCCTGGATTTGGGAACAGTCAATGGACAAGTAATAACATTCGTTCCTGGTGCCAAAATTCTTGCACCAAAATCTTTTGTGGCAAGGTGACAAAAATCTGAATTTTGACTTACCTGTAAATTCCTTACTTGCTAGGGCTGCACATAGAGTACAGTATATAACCCCACCCGCTCTGCAAGGTTGTTTTTTTTTTAACAAGCAACAATGAGTGATCAACGAGAGGGAGGGGGGATCCTGTACTGTACTCCAAGGTAAGGAGTTTGCAGGTAAGTCAATATTTCTAATTGTATAGTACCATGGAAGGTACACAAGCATTAAAATAAGGGGGTGGGCAACATGGCAAACAGAACTGAAAAACAGGCCCACAAGAAAACAAGGGTGAAAGAACCCTATAAAAACACTCAGATAACAGCTTACAGAACCTTGCAACCAAAGCTTGATTTCACCTGGTGGAACTTGGAAAAGGCATGAACAGAGGACCAGGTGGCAGCCTTGCAAACCTAGAAAGAGATGCTTTATGTGGAAAAGCTCAAGAGACAACTAAAGCCTTGGTGGAATGGGCTCTGATAGTGAAAGGAGGGATTCTATCCCTAAGGGCATATGACCTGAAAATCAGTCGCCTGGCCCACCTAGAAAAAATGGAATGGGAAGCAGGATGCCCTCTTACGAGGGTCCGCAGGGAGGACAAAGAGGGACTTAGCTTGTGGATAGAGGGTATGGCTTTCAGGCAGCCTAACCACATCTAGACAATGTGGGGCGATTTTCTTGTCATGTTTTAGGGCAGGACAAAGAGAATGTCCTCACTGAGATGGAAAGAAGAGACCACCTTATGTAGGAAAGAAGCTTTGTGCTCAAAACCACTTTGTCCATGTGAAAAACAAAGAAAGGGCTACAGTATTTACAGGAATAAGCTGTCAGATAAAAACAAGCCTAACAGATGTAATGGCTACCAGGAAGCCAACCAGACAAGTGAGGTCTTCCAATGGAATAAACAAATTGGTTCAAAGGGAGGTACAGAGAGTACCAAGTTGAGATCCCAAAGTGATAAAAGTGGTCGAACTGGGGGTATTTATACGAGCAACTCCCTGAAGAAATTTTTTGATGAGGAATTGCAAGGTTTCTGAAATGAAATGGATAAACTGGAAACCTGTCCCTTGAGGGTAATCCCCTGGGACTTCACTTTATGTTCTCACACAAGGCAGGCAAAATAAGCCTTCCATGTGGGATGGTAAATCTTAAGGGAGTTGGAGTAAGGTGGCAACAGTCAGAAATACCCCTCTCCTTTAGGACCTGGCTTTTAGCATCCATGCATGGAATAGGGGGCCTTGGACAAGTAGGTCTGATCTGTTTGGAAGAGACCAGGCTCTTCTGCCAGAAGTCATCATGTTCTACTGGGCCAGTTTTGGAACAATGAAGGTCACCAGGAAACCCTTTCTTCCTCTATCGTGCACAGCAGTCAAGGGTGTATCTTCATTGGAGGGAAGGCATGAACCAGTTTGAATAGAGCCCAAGTAATCACCAAGTAATCTTGGCTTGGCTGTTCAGTTTGTTTTTGAACCTAGAGGCCAGGATGTCTACATCTGGATTTCCCAACCTTAGACAGAGATTTTAAAAAGAGGAGACCACTCACTCTCCCGGGTCTAAGCATTAGCAGCTTAAAAAGTCTGCCTGTTATTAATCCATCTCCAGGAATACGAGTTTCTGTCTGGGAGAGAATCAGACTTTTCTTTTAGGGCAGCTCGATTTCAGATGCCCCCTTGATGATTTCTGTAAGCCACTGCTGTGGCACTGTCTGACTGTACCCTGACTGGGTGACCTTGGCGAAGGGAGGTCTAGTGTTCTAGAACTAATCTGATGGCTGTCAGTTCCAGGATGTTGATGGAAAGTTTTGACTCCTGTAGGTCCCTTGGACAGCAAGAGAATGGTTAACTCCACCCCAGCCTTCAAGGCTGGCATCCATTGTCACCACCATCCAAGGCAGGACAATCTTTTCCGATTCTAGGGCAGGATTGGAGATACACCAAATCAGGGAGAGCTTTGTCTGGGTGGACAGAAGCATTGGGTGAACCAAGGATTGGATTTGCTTGTCGTGAGCTTGTTGGATTGCAGGAGTCTGAAGTGAAACTGGGCAAAAGGAACTGCCTCAAAAGAGGCCCAAACTCTAAATACAGAAGCAAACTGAGGGATGCTATTCCAACTTGAGCAACCTTCTCTTGGGGAAGGAAAATTATGTTTGGGCTATGCCCAAGATTGGACCCAGCTACTTCAGACAGTGTGAGTGCTGGGAGAGCAGACTTTGGAAATTTGATCCACCTAGGTAACCTGCTATATGAAGTGGGGCAAGCACTTTTGTGAACACTTGGGAGTGGTAGTGCTACAAATTGGAAGTGTTAGTATCCCACAACAAAAGCAGAAACTGTGAAATGGGGGGGGGGGGTGTTTGGGGAGAAATGGTTAGGTGGGTATCTTGTATGGCAGAAATACCCGTGTCTCCTAGAAGTAATGACAGATTTCGCTGCTTCCATCTGAAATTTTGGTACACAAACAAATCTGTGTAGAAAATTGTAAGTCCCGTATTGGACATATGCCATAATTTGGTTTTGGGACTGTGAATAGGTTTGCATAGAAAACTTCTCCTTGTGCTTGAAGCTGGTGCGAGGCAGTCAATAAATCTGCTTTCTTTTGATCTGAATCTGGCAGATTGGAAGGCAAAAAATGAGGGGGCAGAGATGAAAACTCAACTTTGTGCCCCTTTGAAACAACCGCTTGGACCCACAGGTCTGTGATATCTTGGATGCAGACTAGCACAAATGCCAACATACATTCCCCCCACTGCTAAGATTGGGGGGAGCCTCTCCACTGAGAAGGGCTTCTGGGGAGACTTGGAAATACAGGGCTTGTGACGAAAGCCTTTGTTTTTAAGTAGAAATGGGTAGAGAGTAAAAATTACTCTTTTACTGAGAAGAACCAATAGGCATAGGAATAGGACATTTAAGCTTCTTTTTGTGGAAAACGAGCCCCTTTCCCCAGTGATGAATTTATCATCAAGGTATTCCTCAAAAAGGCATTCAAAATCAAAAGCATGCAGAGGCAGCAGACCAGAGCTTTAGCCACAGAATCTTATGCATAGGCACAGACATTATGGACAGTCTAGAGACCTGGCAAATTACTTTCTCTAGAGCGGCAGCACAAAAACAACAATTCTGATGGCATCCGCTGTAATTGTTCACAGTGAGCAGGGTCCTCCAAGGCAGGTCCATGACTCTATTCGTATGTCCTGTCCAGTTAGGTATAGTCTGGCAAAAGAACATAGAAGCAATAGCTAGCTCCAGGGTAAGACCTGCAAGGGTAAAGAAGACCTTTAAGACATCTGTTCATAGGCATCTGGAAGCTGTCATAAAAGAGGGTACATCCTCAATAGGAACTGTAATGCCGCGTACACATGACCGCTTTTCTCGACGAGAAAAACTGCATTTTTTTTTTCGCCGAGAAAAACGATCGTCTGTGGGCTTTATGTCGTTTTTCTCGTTGAGAAAAAACGGCAGAAAAAACGACGAGAAAAATTAGAATATGTTCTAAATTTTCACATCGTTTTTTCCATCATTTTTTTCCGCGGCAGTTTTCCCATAGGGAGACACTGCCGCAGAGCCCACAGACGGTCGTTTTTCTCGACAAAGAAAAAAATGACGGGAAAAACGGTCGTGTGTGGGGGAACATGCCGTTCCCTTGTTTTTCATTTTATTTCATGTTGTGATTCACGGCGGTGTTTTCACCGCCGTGAATCACGATCGTGTGTACGCGGCATAAGGTGTTTATTGAGAATGGAAATGGCAGACTCCATCAAGGGGAACAGTCTATTTTTAAAAATCCTTTCCCATAGGCTAAATCTCAGCAAAAAGCTTAGGGGGATTAAAATCTTTTCAGCATTGGGCCACTCCTCAAACTGCACAATCAATCTGTGCATGTATTAGAAAAGTATTTTTTTATCTCCCATGGGGACTTATTTGGGTTGTAAAGAATAGGGTAGGTTTAGGCAAAGCGTGCACCACATAAATTAGTATGTCCACTATAGAGAGCATTTGGCGTGAAGCTGCAGCTGGTACCTCATCAAACGCAGGGGAGGGAAAATACTCTGCTACAAAATCAGGGTCCTCAGTACTTTCCAGCATAATATCCTCAAGCAAGGAAGGTTCAGCTTTTGTAAATCAAAGGTTCTAGAAGTGCAGAGTATTTAGACATAGTGACAGAGAAATCTGCTTTTGTCAGGCTGCAGGTTGCGTTTCTGAGAGGGAGCCATAGTCAGATAATGGGAGTAGTGTAATACAGAACATTGCTCTTGGACAAGAGAACAGCTATCACCCTGAACAGTGGTTAGAGATTTCTGTAAGTCATCTGCGGAAAACATTGTAAAGTCTATCCAGCCATCCCTCTAGGGCTTAGAGGGATGGCTGGATAGACTTTACAATCTTAATGCATCTTTCATAATTTATAGACGATTAATAAAACCCCTTTAGTTTATTAGTCTTTTTAGATATGCTACCATTAACCACTTCAGCCCCGGACCATTATGCAGCTTAAAGACCAGAGGTGTTTTTACAATTTGGCACTGCGCTGCTTTAACTGGTAATTGCGCGGTCATGCAACGTTGTACCCAAACAAAACTAGCGTCCCTTTTTCCCCATGAATAGAGCTTTCTTTTGATGGTATTTGATTGCCTCTGCGATTTTTATTTTTTGCGATATAAAACGGAAAAAGACCGAAATTTTTTAAAAAAATATATATTTTCTACTTTTTGTTATAAGAAAAATCGAATAAACTAAAAAATTTTTGTCATACATTTAGGCCAAAATGTATTCAGCCACATCTTTAGTAAAAAAAATGTCTAAGCGTATATGGAAAGTAGGCACCCCAAGGAAATTGCTGAGAGGCATGTTGAGCCCATTGAATATTTTTTTTTTTGTCCCAAGTGATTGAATAATGACAAAAAATAAAAAATAATGATTTTTTTTACAAAAAGTTGTCACTAAATGATATATTGCTCACACATGCCATTGGCATATGTGAAATTACACCCCAAAATACATTTAGCTGCTTCTCCTGAGTACAGGGATACCACATGTGTGGGACTTTTTGGGAGCCTAGCCGCGTATGGGGCCCCAAAAACCATGCACCGCCTTCAGGATTTTTAAGGGCGCAAATTTTTGATTTCACTTCTCACTACCTATCACAGTTTCGAAGGCCATAAAATGCCAAAATAGCACAAAACCCCCCCAACTGACCCCATTTTGGAAAGTAGACACCCCAAGCTATTTGCTGAGAGGCATGTTGAGTCCATGGAATATTTTATATTTTGCCACAAGTTGCGGGAAATTGACAAACCTTTTTTTTTTTTGCACAAAGTTGTCACTAAATGATATGCCCATGTCATGTGTGAGTGAGCAATATATGTGGAATTACACCCAAAAATACATTTTGCTGCTTCTCCTGAGTACGGGGATACCACGTGTGGGACTTTTTGGGAGCCTAGCTGTGTACGGGACCTCGAAAACCAAGCACCACCTTCAAGATTTCTAAGGGCATACATTTTTGATTTCACTCCTCACTACCGGTCACAGTTTTGAAGGCCAAAAAAAGCCAAGATGGCACAAACCCCCACCAAATGACCCAATTTTGGAAAGTAGACACCCCAGTCTATTTGCCGAGAGGCATGTTGAGCCCATTGAATATTTTTTTTTTTGCCCCAAGCGATTGAATAATGAGAAAAAATATTTTTTTTTACAAAAAGTTGTCACTAAATGATATTACTCTTTCGTCCATGGACCGACACAGCTTCTCTATTGACAAAGTGGGTATTATCCGTTAATTAGGAGTGACTAGGCAGAAAAACTTGTAAAAAGTGTTGCATCACACCTTCTACAGTACCGCCCAGGGGGCGGACCCTCTGGTATAACCTCTCAGTCTGTATCTCGCAGATCAGTTTTTTTCTGTCTAGCAAGGAGTAGGACATGGCTCCCTTCGGGCCCATTGGTCCGGGGGAAAAAATATATATTTTTTGCTACATTTGTTGTTTCCTGCGATCAACTGCTGACTGGGTGACAGGCTGGATCCTCGATCCTTGTAGTCTCCCCAGTTTCGGCCATCGAGCGTGTGCCGACCCTAGCTACACGCTGGGTTTTCCACGACATGCCCGTTGCTCCATGGGTGGCCGGGGAGCCTACGCTCCAGGGCCTGCATCGGACCGCTCAGCTTCGGCTGACCTTACGGCCGAGTCGCAGCAGCCTGGCGAGCTTACGCTCCAAGGCTTGCATCGGACCGCTCAGCTTCGGCTGACCTTACGGCCGAGTCGCAGCAGCCTGTCCGGTGAGCGTCACGCTCCAGGGCATACATATGATCGTCCCTTTTGGGTCCAATCACAGCATGCCTGGCCAACAGTCACCTTCCGTGCGCGGACGATGATCTGTTTGGAATGTCTTCCAGCATAATACATGCAGGATAGGCAAGTAAAACTCCCCTGCCTCGGCTGGGTGATTTAGCTGGACATTCCTGGAGAGATCAAGTAAGTGGTTGTGGCCTCTTTCTTCCCTCTCTCCCTGCCTTTCCTTCCTCCCTGGGCTTCTAGCTAAAGGTTGCTGGGTGTCACCTAAGGGGTTCCACTGGAGCGGGGCTGGCTGTAACTAACATTTAAAAGAAATGTAATTTCTGCTTACCTGTATGTGCTTCCTCCATGCTGTCGGCGGCCATTTTGGGGTGGTCCATTGCGAGTTCGGCCTCTTGTGACTGCCCGGCGGCCATCTTCCTGTGGTTCGGCCACACCCACTGGCCCCTATCAGCGGCCATGTTTGTCCACCCTGTATGTATATATTGCCGTTCAGCGGCCATCTTTTTGTGGGCTACAGCTGCTTGACCTCTATCTTCGGCTCGGCGGCCATTTTCTTAGAGCCCACATTATCTTCCATACAGACGTTTTTGGCAACCATTTTGCGAGAGCCTCCGGCCTCTTGGGTGCATTACACTGGCGCGAAAATTCACACAGGAAGTGCTGAAAAAAGAAGCAGACTGACACAGCAGCAGCGGGACAGCATCACAGGCACAGCACACGGCAGCATAGCAGTACCGGTCCAGGGTTGTCAGTCCTCTGGGTAACCCAGCATCTCTGCAGCGCAGGAGGGTGGCCTATTGATATCTTGCCTGGAGCCCTGTGGGTGTCAGCGTGTGGTCAGCATGGCATCTGAGCCAGATGTCTTCTCCCCTGAAACACCAGATTTAGCAACTGGTGCTCCTGAGGTGTCTATGAACGCTATGATGGCAATCCTAGAGGCGTTTGCTGCCAGGGTGGAAGCAGCACACGGGAATACAGGGGGTAGTAAACGCCCCATCCCCTGCAAGCTTCTGGGGATAATTCTGATGCAGAACCAGGTCCAGCTACGGCTCAGGGCCCAGATTCTGACGCATCAGAGACTGCAGACCGTGACCGGACAGTGAGGAGCACTCCAAGTCCAGGTCAGTACGCGAGACGGCATTGGTATCTGACCTTATTTCTGCAGTGCGGGATACGCTAAAGTTGGAAAATACTGCAGAAGCAGCAGAGACTCCGGTCCACTTGGGTTTCATAGACCTGCCCGCACTGCTAAGGTGTTCCCTTGTGTGTCTTTTGATAAACTCTTATACAAGGAATGGGAGAACCCACTGAGGGTCTTTACAGCCCCAAAGAGGTTTGCGGTACGGTACCCCTTTGAGGAGAGTTTTCTGAAGAAATGGACCTCTCCCCCTATAGTGGACCCTCCGGTGTCCAGACTTAATAGAGCCACCACAATTCCTGTAGAAGGGGCTCCTGTTTTCAAGGACCCTGTGGATAAGAAGGCTGAAGCAATCGCTTGCTACCTATACTCAGTGGTAGGCTCGGCAGTACGCCCGGCATTTGGCGGGGGCCCTAGTGTCTCAGACACTTACTGAATGGGCAAAATTGCTACTCCAGGGGTTAAGGAGCGAGATGCTCCTCCTGATGAGATAACATTGGCCGACCAGTTGGTCCAGGGCCTTAGGTTTGTCTGCGAGTCAGACATGGATACTATTCCCCTACTGTCTAAAGCTTCGGTTTATGCAGTAGCAATACGCCGCCTGATCTGGCTAAAAGGCTGGTCTGCGGACCAGACTTCCAAGAAAGCCCTGTTGGATCTGCCTTTTAAGGGCGACAGACTTTTTGGGGCTTCTCTGGATGACATCATCAAGGATGCCACAGGAGGTAAAAGCACTTTGCTTCCCCAAATTAGCAAGGGTAAGGGGCCACGCCAAGGGCCCTCCTTTATTGCACGCAAGCGGTATTTTCGTCCCCCTAGGGCGACAGGGAAAAGACCCCAGGCCGAAAAAGCGCCTGCCCAAGGACAAGGGCGTCCTTAGTCCCGCATACCCAACAAGCCTGCGGACAAATCTGCGTCCGAATGAAGGTCCGCCCCCACACAGCTCTCGGGTGGGGGGACGTCTTCTCAAATTCGCGACTCAGTGGACAGCTCTAGTCTCCGACAGGTGGGTTTGCAAAGTAATCTCCTCAGGCTACAAGATGGAGTTTCTCTCTTGTCCACCGGACAGATTTATCACCTCCAATCTCCAGCTACTACCGACCCGTCGGGAGGCCCTGTATGGGGCGGTCCAGGGTCTACTGGAACGCGGGGTAGTTATTCCAGTTCCAGAACAGGAACGGGGTCAGGGTTTTTACTCAAATCTGTTTATTGTGCCAAAGGAGGGGGTTCGTCCAATCTTGGATCTCAGAGCCCTCAATTGCTTTGTGAAAGTACAAAGATTTCGTATGGAGTCGGTTCGATCTGTAGTCACGGCTCTCCATCCGGGGGACTTTCTGGCCTCCTTGGACATCAAGGACGCATACCTGCATGTCCCCATATACTCCAGACACCAGAGGTTTCTGCAATTTGCTACCGGGAAGGACCACTACCAGTTTGTGGCCCTCCCGTTTGGCCTTGCCTCAGCACCCAGGACGTTCACCAAGGTGCTCGCTCCGATTTTGGCACTTCTAAGACAGCGGGGTATCGCTATCATGGGCTACTTGGACGACCTTCTACTGAAGGCGCCTTCAAGCTCAGAATTTAGAGGTAAGCGTGTCCATTACCTGTCAGACTCTTCGATACTGTGGTTGGATACTAAACATGCAAAGGTCAGTATGGTGCCCACTCAACGCCTAGTGTACCTGGGGTTGATTCTGGATTCCTCAGAGGCAAAAGGTATTCCTCCCTGTGGAGAAGTTGCAGACCCTTCGGGGCTGCAGTACGGCAGCTGACTTCCAGGAATTGGTCGTCACTCCGTTTTTGCATGCAAGTGTTGGGCCTCATGGTAGCCTCCTTCGAGGCGGTCCCATATGCTCAATACCACACTCGAGTGTTACAGAAGGAAGTTCTGTCCAGATGGAACAGATGCCCTTCATCTCTGGATTATCAAATCCGAGTGAGCCACCTAGTCAGGAGATCCCTGGTATGGTGGCTGACAGCATCGGCTCTAATGGCCGGGAAGTAATTTCTTCCGGTTTACTGGGATAGTGATCACGACGGACGCCAGCCTTACAGGTTGGGGGGGGGGGGGGGGGGGAGTCTGGGGTGTTCAGTCGGCGCAAGGTCACTGGACCCCAGAGGAAGCCCTCCTGCCGATCAATGTCCTGGAAATCCGGGCGATCAGGCTGTGCCTCTTCAAATGGTCTCAGAGGCTGCAAGGGCGTCCAGTCAGGATCCAGCCAGACAACGCCACAGCGGTGGCATATGTCAATCATCAAGGAGGAACAAGAAGCTCAGCTGCAGCATCGGAGGTTGCTCGCATCCTGAAGTGGGCAGAGAAGAGCGTACCGGCACTGGTCGGCCGTGTACATTCCGGGTGTGGAGAACTGGCAGGCGGACTACCTGAGCCGCCAGATGCTGGACCAGGGAGAATGGTCCTTACACCCGGAGGTGTTCCAACTCCTCTGCCAAAGATAGGGCACACCAGACGTAGATCTTCTGGCTTCCCGACTCAATCGGAAGGTATTGAGGTTTGTGGCCCGGTCAAGAGACCCATGGGCAGACGCAACGGACGCGTTGGTGGCATCGTGGATCTATGCCTTCCCTCCCTTAAGGCTTCTTCCTCTTCTGCTCCGCAGAGTGGAGGCAGAGGGAATTCCAATGATCCTAATCGCTCCAGATTGGCCTCAGCGTCCTTGGTACGCCGATCTAGTACGTCTGGTAGCAGACGTCCCCTGGCGCCTACCACTACGGAAGGACCTGCTATCGTAAGGTCCCATACTCCATCCTGCTTTACAGTCATTGGCTTTAACGGCATGGCTGTTGAGAACCAGGTACTGAGAGACCAGGGCCTGTCAGACTCAGTAATCTCTACGATGAGAAGTGCTCGAAAACCGTCCTCTAGGAAGGTTTATCACCGCACTTGGAAGGCCTACATCTCCATGTGTGAGGAAATGAAATGGCATCCGCGTACCTATTTGGTTTCCAGAATCCTGCTGTTTTTACAGCATGGGGTGGACCAAAGGCTTGCCCTAAGTACGATTAAGGGACAGATATCTGCCCTGGCTGTCTTTTTTCAGCGACCCCTGGCGGCTCACTCTCTTGTGAGTACTTTTGTGCAGGGGGTTCGACATGTGGCCCCTCCGGTCCGCCCCCGCTACCTCCGTGGGACTTGAACCTGGTCCTCTCGGTGCTTCAGAAGGCACCGTTTGAGAATATTAGAGATATTCCCCTGTTGACACTTTCTCAGAAAGTGGTCTTTTTGGTGGCTGTTACGTCAGTTAGACGAGTCTCTGAGCTGGCAGCCTTGTCCTGCAAGGCTCCCTATTTGGTTTTCCACAAGGATGAGGTGGTGCTGCGGCCGCAGCCTTCCTTTCTTCCGAAGGTCGTTTCGGCTTTTCATCTCAACGAAGACATTGTACTTCCATCCTTGTGTCCTCATCCGTCGAATCCTAAGGAGTCGGCGTTGCATTCCTTGGACGTTGTCCGAGCTTTGAGAGTATACCTATCTGCTACTTCCCTGTTCCGGAAGTCAGACTCACTGTTTGTTTCGGTGGCTGGTCCCAAGAAGGGCCAAGCAGTCTCGTCGGCCACCATCTCTAGGTGGATCCGACAGATAGTAATCCAGGCTTACGCCTTAAAGGGTCAAGCGCCCCCCTTTCCTGTCACGGCACATTCGACCAGGGCAATAGGTGCCTCTTGGGCTTTCCGACATCAAGCGTCTGTTTCCCAATCATGTAAAGCGGCGACTTGGTCGTCCGCTCACACTTTCACAAAATTCTACAAAGTTGATGTAGGTGCATCTTCGGATGCCTCTTTCGGCCGCAAGGTTTTACAAGCGGCTGTTTAGAGTTGCAGTTCCTCCGTTGGAGGAGTGCTGTTTTGTGGTGAAGTTTATTTTTATGCTGTTACCACCCCTCGTTTTTTTCTCTGACACTGCTTTGGAACGTCCCACTTTGTCAATAGAGAAGCGGTGTCGGTCCATGGACGAAAGAGTAAATAGGATTTTTTACTCACTGTAAAATCCTTTTCTCTGAGTCCATGGACCGACACAGCACCCACCCCTCCTTTTAAGTTTGTACTGCTTTTAGACGAACTGATCTGCGAGATGCAGACTGAGAGGTTATACCAGAGGGTCCGCCCCCTGGGCGGTACTGTAGAAGGTGTGATGCAACACTTTTTACTAGTTTTTCTGCCTAGTCACTCCTAATTAACGAATAATACCCACTTTGTCAATAGAGAAGCTGTGTCGGTCCATGGACTCAGAGAAAAGGATTTTACGGTGAGTAAAAAATCCTAATATTACTCACACATGCCATGGTTATATGTGGAATTGCACCCAAAAATACATTTTGCTGCTTCTCCTGAGTACGGGGATACCACATGTGTGGGACTTTTTGGGAGCCTAGCCGCGTACGGGGCCCCGAAAACCAAGCACCACCTTCAGGATTTCTAATGCCGCGTACACACGACCGTTTTTCATGACGAGAAACATGCAATTTTTTTAATTGGTTGTGAAAAACGGTCGTGTGTAGGCTCCAGAGCATTTTCTCGACGAGAAAAATGGGTATTAAAAATTTAGAACCTGCTCTATTTTTTCTCGTCGTTTTTCTCGTCGTGAAAAATGGCCGTGTGTACGCTTTAACGACGTGAAAAAAAACGCGCATGCTCAGAAGCAAGTTATGAGACGGGAGCGCTTGTTCTGGCAAAACTAGCGTTCGTAATGGAGATAGCACGGACTGAAAAGCATGAGGCTGAAAAGCGCGAATCGTCTCTCACCAAACTTTACTAACACGAGATCAGCAAAAGCAGCTCAAAGGGTGGCGCCACCCGAAAGGAACTTCCCCTTTATAGTGCCGTCGTACGTGTTGTACATCACCACGCTTTGCTCGAGCATTTTTTTTCACGATAGTGTGTAGGCAAGGCAGGCTTGAGAAGAATCACGTCGAGAAAAACTTCGTTTTTTTCAATGACATTTAAAATGGCCGTGTGTACGCGGCATTAGGGCGCAATTTTTTGATTTCACTCCTCACTACCTATCACAGTTTCGAAGGCCATAAAATGCCAAGATAGCACAAAACCCCTCCAAATGACCCCATTTTGGAAAGTAGACACCCCAAGCTATTTGCTGAGAGGCATGGTGAATATTTTACAGCTCTCATTTGTTTTTGAAAATGAAGAAAGAATCATTTATTTCTTTTTTCAATTTTCAAAACTTTGCGACAAAAAGCGAGATCTGCAAAATACTCACCATACCTCTCAGCAAATATCTTGGGGTGTCTACTTTCCAAAATGGGGTCATTTGGGGGGGTTTGTGCCATCTGGGCATTCCATGGCCTCCGAAACTGTGATAGGCAGTGAGAAGTGAAATCAAAAATTTACACCCTTAGAAAGCCTGAAGGCTTGGTTTTGGGGTCCTGTACGCGGCTAGGCTCCCAAAAAGTCTCACACATGTGGTATCCCCGTACTCAGGAGAAGCAACAGAATGTATTTTGGGGTGTAATTCCACATATGCCCATGGCATGTTTGAGCAATATATCATTTAGTGACGACTTTGTGCAAAAAAAATAAAAAATTATCTTTTCCCGCAACTTTTGTCAAAATATTAAATATTCCATGGACTCGACATGCCTCTCAGCAAATAGCTTGGTGTGTCTAATTTCCAAAATGGGGTCATTTGGGTTTTGAACTGGCATTTTATGCACAACATTTAGAAGCTTATGTCACACATCACCCACTCATCTAACCACTTGAAGACAAAGCCCTTTCTGACACTTTTTGTTTACATGAAAACATATATTTTTTTTGCAAGAAAATTACATTGAACCCCCAAACATTATATATTTTTTTTAAAGCAAAGGCCCTACAGATTAAAATGGTGGGTGTTGCATTTTCCTTTTCCACGCAGTTTTTGCGCAGCAATTTTTCAAATGCATTTTTTGGGGAAAAAATACACTTTTTAAAATTTTAATGCACTAAAACACACTATATTGCCCAAATGTTTGATGAAATAAAAAAGAGGATCTTAGGCAGAGTACATAGATACCAAACACGACATGCTTTAAAATTGCGCACAAACGCGCAGTGGCAACAAACTACATACATTTTTAAAAGCCTTTACAGGTTACCACATTAGATTTTCAGAGGAGGTCTACTGCTAAAATTACTGCCCTCGATCTGACCTTTGCGGTGATACCTCACATGCATGGTGCAATTGCTGTTTACATATGATGCCAGACCAACGCTTGCGTTCGCCTTTGCGCAAGCGCAGGGGGGGACAGGGGGTGCTTTTTTTTAATTTTTTATTATTTATTTTGCTTTTTTATTTTATTTTTAAACTTGCTTCCATTTTTTCTTTTTGTTACCATTTTTATTGTTATCTCAGGGAATGTAAATATCCCATATGATAGCAATAGGTAGTGACAGGTACTATTTAAAAAAAAAAATTCCCAAAGGCGCTGTTTATATCCGGGGGGGGGGGGGGGGGAGACAGACATTCCCTCCCACTGCTTGTAAAAGCAGTCTAGAGGCTAATTAGCCGCTAGGATTGCTTTTACATGAAAGCCGACCGCTGGCTGAAAAGAAGGATACCAAGATGATACCTGAACCCACAGGCATCATTCTGGTATAACCAAAGTTCAGCAACATACCAGTACGTTGCTGGTCCTTGTTGGACATGTATTGTAATCTTTTTTTTTTCTTTTTTTTCATGCTGAATGTTGGCTGAATGAAAAAAAGATTGATTGGTGGGTATGCCCACCATTAGAATACCTCCCTTCATCCACCCACTTCTAATGATGGGCAATACATGCACCATTTATATATGCCGAAGCATGGGGGCATCCTTCCGCAAAAAAGATATGCCGCGCACACACGGTCTGACTTTTCCACGGGCAAGCCTCCGTCGGAATTTCGACCGTATGTACGCGGCATTAGGAGCAAAATCGTACCTCCGCCCCTGCTGCCCCCATGCTTCGGCATATATGCTCTTTTTTTTTTTTTTTAACTGTGGTGGTGAAATCACCTCCTAAAGCGTTGGAGTAACGGCTTTATGTATCGTGGGAGCAAACGCTGTTGATGTCAAGATAAATAAATCCGCGCTGCAACTGAATGGCGTACCTGCTAAGCAAATGATGGTTAACATTAAAACAAAGTAACATTACAGTATAACAGTAAGACCTTACCATACCTGCAAAGCAAATGCCAAAAAAACATAGTAAAAAATAAAACATTTTTTAACGCAACCTGTGCCTAAAATATATATATATGCCGAAGCATATAGATAAATAAACCCACGCTGCAGGTGAATGGCGCACCTGAAAACAAAATTACATACCTGAAAAGCAAGCATGATAAAACATAATAAAACGAGAGAGAGAGAGAGAGAGAGAGAGAGAGAGAGAGAGAGAGAGAGAGAGAGAGAGAGAGAGAGAGAGAGAGAGAGAGAGAGAGAACAATGAAACGACAAACTATTTTTAATTTTTTTTTTACACTTTTTTTTGTAACTGTAACAACTTTAACGGTTCGGTTCCAGTCTCTCAAAATGCGATGGAAGCATTCAAAACATTTACCAATGCAAAGACCAGGATTGTTAGGACAGCATGGACAATAATAACGGGTGTCACGCCTAAATCCGCGCTTGGTACAGACACGACCTCTTCTTTGGGGGGCTCGTTGGGTAGGGGTACTCTCGAGGACATACGGAAAATGGCTCTCATGCAGCCGGCCTACTGCATTTGGTTGGGGGTGGCGAGGTGCAGAACCGCCTGGATACAGGAGGTCTGTGACAATCTCTTCCTGGAATGCAAGGAAGGATAAAGTTCCACCTGAAGCTCTGTATAGCACATGAGCGTTCACAAAGCCAATTGAAATAAGTAAACAAGCACTTTTTTGTACCAGCGCCTGGCCTTATGGGCAATTAAGTACGGCACCAACAACTGGTTGTTGAGGTCCACCCCTCCCATATTTTGGTTATATTCGTGGACACAGAGGGGTTTCTCCACAACACCAGTCCCCGTACGAATTTGGACTGTTGTGTCTGCGTGAAGGGAGGTTTAGAACGAAAACATTCTCATTATCCCTCCACTTCACAGCGAGCAAATTATTACACTTCAAGCAGGCTCTCTCCCCCAGCCTAAGACGGGAATCTACAAGCCCCTGGGGTAAGCCCCGGCGATTAGGTCGCAGGGTGCCACATGTGCCAATTTTATGATCAAATAAGTGACTAAAAAGTGGCACGCTTGTGTAATAATTGTCCACATACAAGTGGTACCCCTTTCCGAATAAGGGTGACACCAAGTTCCACACTATCTTGCCAGCGCTCCCTATGTAATCTGGGCAGTTCTCCGGCTCTACGTGACTATCTTTTCCCTTATAAACCATAAAGCTCCATACATAGCCTGTTGCCCTGTCACAGAACTTATAGAGCTTGACCCCTTATCTGGCAGGCTTGCTGGGAAGGTACTGTTTGAAAGACAAGCGGCCAGAAAATGTAATCAGGGACTCATCAACGCAGACAACTAGATGGGGAGTAAACAAGGCTACAAAACGTCCGTTGAAGTGGTTTATGAGGGGCCGAATTTTGTAGAGCCGATCGTATTCAGGGTCTCCACGAGGACGACAAAGTTCATTGTCGTTGACGTGCATGAACCGCAAGATCTGCTCGTATCGTTTCCTGGACATGGAGGCAGAGAACACGGGCATATGGTCAATTGGGCGCGTGGACCAATAGGCGCGCAACAACGTGAATTTATGTGTGCCCATGTTGAGGGAAAGGCCCAGAAAGATCTTGAATTCGGAAACCGGAATTGGTTTCAAATCTCTGGCAAGGGAAGGCAACTGGGGATTAGCGCCGATGAATTGACCAGCATATAAATTACTCTGGTCCACAATTGATCTATAGAGATCTTCCGTGAAAAACAGCGAATAATAATCAAGTGGCGTAAAATCAGCTGTTTCCACCTGAATACCGGGTTGGCCAGTGAATGGGGGAAGTACGGGTGCTGCAGAAGTGGTGGGGACCTAATTAGGAATGGCGAATTCTGCAGGAAGGGCACTATGGGCCTGCCTTTGTCTTCTTCTTGGTGGCAGCGGGACACTACTTGTGCTTGCCACCTCGCCAGCTTGAACTGCACTTATGGGACTCGCCACATCACCAAGTGTTACTGCAGTGCTGGATGTACGTCCAGGATGTACTAGGCCGCTGGTGCTTGCCAGTTCACCAGAAGGAATAGCGGCGCTAGTACTTCTCTGCTCCATAATACGAGAGCCCTGCGGTTCTTGCTCCTCAACAACAGCAGAATGGGGTCGGGTATGCCTGACCTTAGCAGGGACCTCACATTCGTCGTCAGAGCTATCTGACATGGAGCCGCAGTCTTCTACGCGATTGTATTCTGAGCCTGAATCTGACAGATGCGTGACCTTCTCTTCACTATCTGTCATGCTCAGAAACTCGTAGGCCTCTTTACTAGTGTACCTTCGATTTTCCATTTTGGGCTCTAAATTTAGTGGTACACTAGTAAGGATTCACAGGTAAAAAAGCACCTGACTGTCGGCAAATGTAAAAAACGCTACCAAAAAAACTGTTAGCGATTGCAGGGATCAGGCCTGACTCTGCGAACACTTCAGTTATGTGTGTTTTGTAAGTGACAGTGATCGATCGATCCTGCACTTGGGTGGGCTGGGCTGGGCGGAGGGGCTAAACGCAGGTGCTAGCAGGTATCTGGGCTGATCCCACTAACACTGCATTTTTGGGAACCCTAAACTGCTGGGGACGCTAGTATCGATCTGATCAGATCAGATATTATACCACTAAGGGCAGTGTATGCTTCGCACGTGGGTGTTAGCGTTACTGCCACTAACCTGACGCTGCCTGGGGAGACGCAGACCCTATCTGACGCTAAAACCTAATTGATTTCACCTGCCGGGCAATCAGGGGGTTAAACCTTTATTGGGTTATATACGGCGGGTGCCCTGATGCTATAAAAAGCAAACTAACAAACCAGCGTCACCCGTTACACTTATACGGTGATCACTGGTGAAAGGGTTAACTAGGGGCAATCAGGGGGTTAAAACCTTTATTAGGTAATATATGGGGGTACCTGACGCTATATAAAAACCTGACGGGTAACCTAAATAACTAACTGGATAACCAGTGTCACCAGTGACACTTATACGGCGATCACTGGTGAAAGGGTTAACTCTAGGGGCAATCAAATAAAACCTGGCGGTAAACCTAAAAAAATAACTGGCTACCTAGCGGCACCAGTGACACTACCACAGCGATCAGAAAAACGATTGCTTAGTGACACTGGTGTTAGGGAGTGAAAGGGTTACCTGAGGGGCGATCAAGGGGCTAAACCTTTATTAGGGGGCTACCCTGGACCTAAAAGGGACCCAACACTAATATCCCTCACACTTTTTACTGTCACAAATGACACAGATTGCAGTGATCAGTAAAAAAAATTACCACTGCAAACGGTGACACTGAATGGTGGTACTGGGGGTCATCTGGGGGTGACTGGGGGGTGAAAGTGTGCCTATGTGTAAGTGTTGTGTTGGTACAACTCACTTTTAGATGCCTTCTCTCCTCGAGCAACGGACGAAAAGACCGCTGCGAGGTCCTTCTTCCTCCTGCCTGTGTTTACATTACACAGGCAGGGGAAGCATCTCATTCGCCGGGAGCGATCGCGAGGGGGTGGCCAGAAACCAATGGCCGCCCCCTCATCCCGGATCGCTCCTCAGGCTTTTTTTTTTTTTTTAACATAACAGTTTATTCATTTAGAAAAAACAACATACAAAAAAAAAAAGGGAACAATCTCGACAGTCAGTTCAATGAGCAGAAGATTTAAACCATGATACAGGGTTAGGAGTTAGGTCAGTGAGTTGACAGTACAAATGAAGAACAGTACACAGATGCATCTTAAGCAGTGAAAAGGGAGACCCCAATGGGACAGCAACCAAAACTAAAAAAACAAAAAATAAAAAAACAGTAAGAACATATTACAGGAAACATGCCCCAAAGCAAGATCATCCCAGATTCGTGGACCGTACCCCAGTGGAGAACGGGAGGGAAGACACAGGTCAACACATGTCAGGGTCCAGGCCAGGCTGCCTCAGAGACAATGTTCCAAGGTCAAGGAGGCTAAGGTGACGTCCTATAGCAGAAGCAGGCAGGGATAAGGAGGAACAGAAGAGGGGGGGTCCCACCCAGGAGGGCAACCCCAGTCCACCCCTTGGCAACAAACCCGGCTCCAAACCCTACTCCAGAGTCAACTGTCTCCTGCGAACCCATGCCGCCCAGACCTTATCAAATTTGTTGGGGCAGTTACGTCCCATATAGGTCAATTTATAAAGGGGAAGGGCCACGTCCACCAGTGCCCTCCACTGCTGCACCGTCGGAGGAGAGGAGTTCTTCCAATTTAAGAGGATCACTTTTCTGCCATAAAAGGCCGCAAAGAACACAAACAATTTCTTAGCTTGCAAGGTCCCCAGCGTATCAACAATGCCCAACATTGCTCCTCAAGCTTAACAGACCACCGCATGTACCGGGGGGGGTCCGATCGGACCCCACACCTGCGGGAAGGCAGGCACGTACAGGTACGTTGATGTGCCTGTCCGTGCCATTCTGCCGACGTATATGTACATGCTGCGGTCCTTAAGGAGGTTAAGAAATACATATGTATTGAAACTAAATTTAATTAAATCATACATTTTATATATATATATATATATATATATATATATATATATATATATATATATATATATATATATATATATATATTAATTATATATATATTTTAGACGAATACTGATCTGGAAAAGAGAATACAAATATATGAAATAGAAAAATTGTGAAATAAAAAAACAAAAAACAAAAAGAAAACAGATAAAAATAAAAATATGTATTTCTTAATCGTAGCATAGCTAAAAAGACTAATAAACTAAAGGGTTTTTATTAATGTCTTATTAACGGTCTATAAATTATGAAGGATGCATTGCATTAAAATTGTAAAGTCTATCCAGCCATCCCGCTAGGGCAAGTGCATGTCCAGTGTATAATAGTGAATGAACATAAGGTGGAGATAAAATGCAGCCTATACTTCTGTTTTCTGGAATAAATTGAGCAAGGGGCGAGTAGGAAGTCAATAAAGCAAAAAGATGGGCACATAGTACCAGTAACCAAAATGGCGGAAAGTGAACTTCGGGTTTTGCGGAAAGCTGATTGGTTAACTAATTTGCAATAAGGGCATAAATACCTCAAGCAACATGGCGCCACAAGCTACCTGATGACACATGAATTAGTGTGAAACGCGTAGAGGCTTCTGGGCAACGCTGACGTCGCGTCCTGTCCCTAACCCACACGAAACCAAGGCATGCACCGCAAGCCGGTTCCTGGAGACGGAACAGCGAGCACAGGCTCTAATCGGAATGCTGGATAGACTCGGTGTAATTCCTAAGGCACTATACTATGTGAGTGTAATTTTTATATATGTTTTTGACGCAAAATAAAGCGAGGATGTTGCACAATGATGGCTGTTTGTTTTCTATGAGATTTTAAGATCACGCAAAAGGTGGAGACACATGGAATAATTATTGAGATACAGTTTGGGAAACCCCAGAGAGAAGTAACTGATCCAGACATAAACCGAGGCTTTTTAGATTATTATTTTTTTGGTGAGTGTTCATTTTAGAAGGTGGTGGTGTATCGCGGATTGGTGAAAGTCTTTTCAACACGGATTTAGATTTGTGCATGTGGGTTTGATTACTCATTTTTGAAGAGGATCACTGGGACTTTCTCCAATATCTATACAGTTTTTTTACAGTTTCCTTTTAGTTATAATTGATGGCTGTAACTAGTATTCACTGTCACAGGTATATTTATAAATTTTTGGGGTTGGTGCAGTTATTCACTATAATATTACAAACATTACAGGCTGGCCCCAAACAGTGGGGTCTGGATACAGTCCCCCAAGGTACACACTGAAGGCACTGGATCTAGAAATTTATAGATGGCCTTGGGCAGCAAGTACCGTATTTTCCGCTCCATAAGACGCACTTTTTCCCCCCCCAAAAAACGGGGGGAAATGTCTGTGTCTTATGGAGCGAATACTGACCAGCAGAGCTGCCGATAGGGGGATCGTTTCAGCGGAAGAACGATACCCTATGCATCTCTCTGCCACAGCTAAATCCTGTTTCTCCCCTGCCTTCAGCTGCTAGAGGGAGAGAACCAAAAATGTATAGTTCTTTAATTAACCCCCACAGGATCGGCATTTACATGTAAATCACGCAGGCATTGTTATGCAAATTAGGTAGGCTGCCTTGATTCATATGCAAATTACTGGAGGTGTGCAGATGTGCAGAGTTGAATGGGAAGGAGGGGTTGGAGCGCAGAGGTTAGTAGATGAGGGGTTTGGGGGACAGAGGTTAGAGGGGCAGAGTTGTACTGAGAGGGAGATAAGAATGCAGAGATTAGTAGAGAGATGGGAGGTTACTGTAAATACATCCGTTACATCACTGGTCACTGTAAATGTCTCAATACATTGGTGGTTGATGTAAATACTCCTGTTGTGTTGAGGTCATGTAAATGTCTCAGTTACATTGGGGGATCAGTGTAGGGTGCCCCCTTACATTGGTTGTCAGTGTAGAAATATACTATTCTGTTTTAGTACACCAGCATATTTTTTTTCATATTTTACTCCTTTAAAACCTAGGTGCGTCTTATGGTCAGGTGCGTCTTATGGAGCGAAAAATACGGTAATCAGATCTTGATAGATCCTTCAGAAAAAAATTTGAATGGTTACAAAAATAAAAATAATTCTCCAGAAGGAGAACAGATCCATCACCTTTGCATAAAAACGAGAGTGTCACGGAATGGGTGGAGTTATATTGTGCACTCTGGGGGCAGCCCTAGCAAATTTTGCGCCACTGTCCTATCACATGAAAGTAGCTGAACATAACTCATAACTAAAAGTGCAAGTTTTATGTTCTAGGGTAATAAATGTAACCTTATTTTATATAACTCCTGTATCATCTTCATATATATTATTTGTGCCATCTGTAAATATACCAAACATGATTATTTCAGTGAAAAGTAAACTACTTTTTCAAACAGGAAACCTACACTTGCCCTTTGATTCATTGTGTAGTTGATTACGAAGCAAACTATTGGGAGAGGATATTATTTTTGTTACCTTTATAGGGAAAGTCTGAATAGGATCTCCATCTTGACTGTAGGTGAAGTTTCCAAGAAGAACACCTTCTTTCTGTGTTTCTTCCTCTAAACCCTGTGATGACAATAGAAAAAGAATGTTTATATAGTTGGATGATAGGAAGGTAAAAATTAAAAAGATAAATATTCGATCAGTTTGGTTATAACCATGTCATTAATACACAATAATATTGTGGGTCAGAGTACATAATTAACAAATTAATTTTTTTAAACTACAATATACCCATCATAAATTTATATAAATAATTTGTATACATTTTTCATAGATAACCAGTGAAACCAATCTGGATATGAATTTCCCAAAGTAATTATGATGTAGAATGGAGCTATCCATACTACCAGTAGCGGGAATGTATAAATCGCCCATTAATAAATTGGTTTGGCCTGCTTTTATATATATATATATATATATATATATATATATATATATATATATATATATATATATATATATATATATATATATAATCCTCTGATCTGAGCCCTCTGGATCCGATTTAGTAACATCAAGTCTTTTCCTGGCTTCTAGCCAGAAGTACGAACCACTTCAGTCATCAAATTGACAAGGCATCTGTAAGAGCAAACACTCCTGACTTGTGAAAGCTTCAATGCATGCTGCATTTCCAAACGTACAGAGAGCAGAGTCCTGACCATTTTGATGACTGCAAAAGTCATCTTACTATTAGGGTGCGAGAAGGGAAGTAGATACAAGATATGGCAAAGACTCGCAGAATAACCCCCAACAAAAAAAAAAGTGTTCGGCCTTGTACACACGAATGGTTTTCTCGGCAAGAAACGACAAGAAAACTGTTGGGAGAGCTTTCTTGCCGAGAAAAAACGTTTGTGTATGGTTTCGTTGAGAAATCTGTCGGGAATCTCGACGAGAAAAATAGAGAACCTGCTCTCTATTTTCTCATCGGGATTCTCGTCGGTCTGTTTCCCGATGAGAAAACTGGTCGTGTGTATGCTTTTCCGAGTCTTAAAAAAACCGCGCATGCTCAGAGTCAAGTATGAGACAGGAGCGCTCCTGGTAAAACTAGCGTTCCTAATGGAGATAGCACATTCGTCATGCTGTAACGGACTGAAGAGCACGAGGCTGAAAAGCGCGAATTGCCTCTCCCCAAACTTTTACTAACACGCGGTAACACGAGATCAGCAAAAGCAGCCCAAGGGGTGCCGCCATTGGAATCGAATTTCCCCTTTATACTGCCATCGGATGTGTTGTACGTGACCGCGCTTTACAACAAAAAGATTTGGAATTGACAGTGTGTATGCAAGGAAAGCTTGACAAGAATCTCGTCGAGAAAAACAACGGTTTTTTTTACGACGAGATTCTCGGTCGTGTGTACTAGGCTTTAGACTTTTTTAAAGGAGTGCAAAACCAAAACAATATAAAGCTCACATTTGCATTAGGCAATTGTGAATTGAAATGTTTGCAGCCATAAACTGACAGAGGTAGGGGAAAGTCGTATTAATAATTAAATTTTACTCAGTGTACAGGAACATGGAACACATGCAAGAGCATCTCCCTGTTTTACAGAAATCAAAGTAGGAGATATAATTTTGTATAGTTATTGGAATATTTTGAACAATAAAACAATACAACAGTGCAGACTTATTTTGGTTTCCTTACATGTAAATCTTTGTCTGGAAAGGCTATAGGGGGAGTAATGTCTTTGGGTTGTTTTCTGTTTTGCATGGTGGTGAAGAGAATGAAGGTGGGGGTAGGTAGTCTTGGGGGACAGGGAATGGGCAAAAAGGGTATAGATGGCAGTATGGAGAAAAAGGTATCATGGGAGGAGGGAAAGGAGACTGAAGGAATGGGCTAGGAGCAGGGCCGGATTAACATAGGGGCAGGGTTCATACACATTTTTACCAATGAAATTCCATGACTTTTCCATGACTTCACGTATAAATATTCATGACCTTATGTTTCATGAAATGTCTATGTATACATGTTAAATAAGAAGAAAATCCATGTCACACCCAGCATATTTTTACTAATATAAATTAGGGCTGTTACTGATTAAAATTTATATGTTCGATTAATCGTTTTTTCTTTTAAATCGATTAAACGACTAATTTTGATTAATTAAATTATAACGCACGCACAGATCCAACTACTTTAGCTGATCTCCTTGCATTGCAACTCTGCATTAGTCAGTGGTAAATGTGGTATACACTATATACAATCACCCGACACTAGTTAGTTTCCACAATCCATGACTTAACTTCACAGTTCACACAAATAAATTCAAACTGTAGTACTGACGTCAGTACAGTACAGACACCCCCAGTGCAGACCTCCCAGTACAGACACCCCCAGTAGTACAGCCACCCCCAGTGCAGACCTCTCAGTACAGACACCCCCAGTGCAGACCTCTCAGTACAGACCTCCCAGTACAGACACCCCCAGTGCAGACCTCCCAGTACAGACACCCCCAGTAGTACAGCCACCCCCAGTACAGACCTCCCAGTACAGACCTCCCAGTACAGACACCCCCAGTGCAGACACCCCCAGTACAGACCTCCCAGTGCAGACACCCCCAGCGCAGACACCCCCAGCGCAGACACCCCCAGTAGTACAGCCACCCCCAGTGCAGACCTCCCAGTGCAGACACCCCCAGTACAGACCTCCCAGTAGTACAGACACCCCCAGTAGTACAGACACCCCCAGTAGTACAGCCACCCCCAGTGCAGACCTTGCAGTGCAGACCTCCCAGTACAGACACCCCCAGTAGTACAGCCACCCCCAGTGCAGACACCCCCAGTAGTACAGACACCCCCAGTAGTACAGACACCCCCAGTAGTACAGACACCCCCAGTGCAGACCTCCCAGTGCAGACACCCCCAGTACAGACACCCCAGTACAGACACCCCCAGTAGTACAGCCACCCCCAGTAGTACAGCCACCCCCAGTGCAGACACCCCCAGTGCAGACACCCCCAGTGCAGACACCCCCAGTGCAGACACCCCCAGTGCAGACCTCCCAGTACAGACACCCCCAGTAGTACAGCCACCCCCAGTACAGACCTCCCAGTACAGACATCCCCAGTAGTACAGCCACCCCCAGTGCAGACACCCCCAGTAGTACAGACACCCCCAGTAGTACAGCCACCCCCAGTACAGACCTCCCAGTAGTACAGACACCCCCAGTAGTACAGCCACCCCCAGTACAGACCTCCCAGTACAGACTTCCCAGTACAGACACCCCCAGTGCAGACACCCCCAGTACAGACCTCCCAGTGCAGACACCCCCAGCGCAGACACCCCCAGTAGTACAGCCACCCCCAGTGCAGACCTCCCAGTGCAGACACCCCCAGTACAGACCTCCCAGTAGTACAGACACCCCCAGTAGTACAGCCACCCCCAGTGCAGACCTTGCAGTGCAGACCTCCCAGTACAGACACCCCCAGTAGTACAGCCACCCCCAGTGCAGACATCCCCAGTGCAGACACCCCCAGTGCAGACACCCCCAGTGCAGACACCCCCAGTGCAGACACCCCCAGTGCAGACACCCTCAGTACAGACACCCCCAGTACAGACCTCCCAGTACAGACACCCCCAGTAGTACAGCCACCCCCAGTGCAGACACCCCCAGTGCAGACCTCTCAGTACAGACCTCCAAGTACAGACACCCCCCAGTAATGCAGGCACCCCCCCACCCCTTACAGACCTCAGAACAGCAATACACGGCGCAGTGTGTGTCCCTCCAGTTCCTGCTGACGTCAGCGTGCCGCTAAGCCAATAGGCTGCCGCCGGGTGTACCAAGATGGCCGCGGCTCCGGAGATAGGCCGAAGCCGCGGCCTTTCCTAATGGCCGAGGCCCCGGAGCGCTCCGGGGATCGCGCCGTGTGCCGATCCGAACAGGATGACCTGTTCGGATCACGGATCGCTTACGATCCGTTGCACGACTAGTAGTGACTAAAATATTCCATGACTTTTCCAAAACTTAGTGGATTCAGTCATTTTCCAAAACTTTTCCAGGCCTGGAAAGTGCCATGTCAAAATCCCATGACTTTTCCAGGAATTTAATGACCGTACGAACCCTGTAGGGGCTATTGGAGCTGCAGCTCCAGGCCCCTTCCTCAAGATAGGCCCATTTGCCCAAAAAAAAAAAAAAAAAAAAAAAAAAAAAAAAAAAGATTGACTTCGAGGATTGTAGCTTGGTGACCAGGGGCTACAGAGACCCAATTTTTGGGGAGTATATAGCTGAAGACCCACCCCACCACTGGTTAAATTATGGGACCATTTATGGTTCCAGAGATACGAGGATGCTTGCGCAGCCTGTCAGAAGCTACATACAGAACGGCCAGTTTAAATATAAGCTGACACACTGCAGCAGAGAGGATGAGCTCACAGGGCTTATAATAATTATTTGTATATTACTAAGACTGCTTTCACACTATGCCGCCCCGAGCGTTGGCGGTAGAATAGCGGTAAAACGCTGCTATTTTACCGTCGGATTTGCGGAACATTTCGGCCGCTAGCGGGACGCTTTTAACCCCCGCTAGCGACCAAGAAAGGGTAAAAAACGCCCGAGATGCGTAGCTACAGCGGCGTACTGCCAGCGGTACGGCGGTGCTGCCTATTGATTTCAATGGGCAGGAGCGCATTAGGAGCGGTGAGTTCACTGTTCCGAATGCGCTCCAAAGAAGTTGCTGGCAGGACTTTTTCTGACGCCCTGCCAGCGCACCCCTCCAGTGTGAAAGCAGCTGTTTAAGGGCGGATTGCAGGCGCTATTTTTAACGCTATAGCGCCTGCAAAACGCCCTCATTGTGAAAGGGGTCTTATAGTAATTAACCCCTCGCCACCCAGGCCAATTCTGAAACTTCTCTCCTACATGTAAAAATCATCATTTGTTTTTTGCTAGAAAATGACTCAGAACCCTCAAACATTATATATTATTTTAGCAGACACCCTAGGGCAGTGATGGCGAACCTCGGCACCCCAGATGTTTTGGAACTACATTTCCCATGATGCTCCGCTACACTGCAGAGGGCATGAGCATCATGGGAAATGTAGTTCTAAAACATCTGGGGTGCCAAGGTTCGCCATCACTGCCCTAGGGAATAAAATGGTGGTCTTTGCAACTTTTTATGTTACACGGTATTTGCGCAGCAATTTTTCAAACGTGTTTTTTTTGGAAAGAATCTGTTTCATTCATAAAAAAAAAAAAAACACACTAAAAGTTAGCACGATTTTTTTTGTATACCAATTGATGCTTTACATTTTTTTTACAGTTTACATGTTTAGAGTTACAGAGGAGGTCTAGTGCTAGAATTATTGTTCTCACTCTAACGATCGTGGCGTATGTAACCTGTGTGTATCTGGCTCTGATACTAGCCAGGGCCTACCCAGCCACTGACTAGTATCTCTCCCCAGCCTGTCCCCACACACCTTCCCACCTGCTGACCTGTGGCTGGGGGAATCACTCCTGCAGTGTTATTGTGTTCTGCCTGCGAATACAATGATCAGTGTTGCTAACTATAGCTGGCAGCACTGATTGTTTTGGGAAAAACCTGACAGGCTGGTTGTACTCCAGTCAGATAATAGATTGACTTGTGTAAAACCAGCTAGCCCATACAAAGATCGACTATGGCTGGTCTCTGCTTAATTGGCGTAATTTCAATGCATGTATGGCTCGCTTAACCACTACGCAGTCACTAAAAAACCTTCAACAAACCTTTACATTTTCCTTCCCAGATTCCCTTCATCCTCCTCACCTGTACATACTCTCCACACTTCTCTTCTGTACATACTGCTCACTGTCATACCCTCCACACTTCTCTCCTATACATAGTGCCCGCTGTCATACCCTACACACTCCTCTCCTGTACATAGTGCCCGCTGTCATACACTTCTCTCCTGTACATAGTGCCCACTGTTGTACTCTCCACACTCCTCTCCTGTACATACTGCTCACTGTCATACCCTCCACACTCCTCTCTCCTATACATAGTGCCCACTGTCATACCCTCCACACTCCTCTCCTATACATAGTGCCCACTGTCATACCCTCCACACTTCTCTCCTATACATAGTGCCCACCGTCATACCCTCCACACTCCTCTCCTGTGCATACTGCTCACTGTCATACCCTCCACGCTCCTCTCCTATACATAGTGTCCACTGTCATACCCTCCACACTCCTCTCCTATACATAGTGCCCACTGTCATACCCTCCACACCTCTATCCTGTACATACTGCCCACCATCATACCCTCCACACCTCTATCCTGTACATACTGCCCACTGTCATATCCTCCCCACTCTTCACTGTCATACCCTCCACACTTCTCTCCTATACATAGTGCCCACTGTCATACCCTCTACACTTCTCTTTTGTACATACTGCTCACTGTCTTACCCTCCACGCTCATCTCATGTACATACTGCTCAGTATCATACCATCCACACTCCTCTCCTGTACATACTGCCCACTTTCATAAACTCCTCTATTGTACATAGTGCCGGCTGTCATACCCTCCACACTCCTCTCTTTTACATACTGCTCGCTCTCATACCTTCCACATTCCTTTCCTGTACATACTGCCTATTGTCATACCCTCTCCACTCCTCTCCTGTACATACTGCTCACTGTCTTACCCTCCACACTCATTTAATATACATACTGCTCAGTATCATACCGTCTACACTCTTCTCCTGTACATACTGCTCACTGTCATACCCTCCACACTCCTCTCCTGTACATACTGCCCACATTCATAAACTCCTCTATTGTACATAGTGCCAACTGTCATACCCTCCCCACTCCTCTCCTGTACATACTGCTGGCTGTTATACCCTCCACACTCTTCTCCTGTACATACTGCCCCCATTATACCCCCCACACCCCTCTCCTGTACATACTGCCCACATTCATAAACTCCTCTATTGTACATAGTGCCAACTGTCATACCCTCCCCACTCCTCTCCTGTACATACTGCTGGCTGTTATACCCTCCACACTCTTCTCCTGTACATACTGCCACCATTATACCCCCCACACCCCTCTCCTGTACATACTGCCCACTATCATACCATCCACACTCCTCTCCTGTACATACTGTAACCCAACCTTACCCTTCACACTCCTCTCCTGTACATACTGCCAACTATCTTTCTCTCCACATTCCTCTCCTGTACATACTGCCCCCATCATGCCCTCCACATTCCTTTCCTGTACATACTGCCCATTATCATACTCTCCACACTCCTCTCCGGTACATACCACCCTCTGTCATATCCTCCACACTCCTCTGCTGTGCATGCTGCCCACTGTCATACCCTCCACACTCCTCTCCTGTACATAGTGCCCACTGTTAGACCCTCCCATTTCCTCTCCATTACCTGCACATACTTCCCAGTTTTATACCCTCCATACTCCTCCCCTGTGCCTCTCACCCACAAAAACAGTTCTTTAAAATTATACTGAATATCCTCAATGTTACCAGCTCTAGAATGGGCACAATTTTGTTAGTTCAACTAAAGGAAATCTTCTCAGTCCTCATATTTGTTCTGCCCCATTATTAGTACTCATTTTGTTTTGTGATTACTACTGTGATGTATAGAGGAACATAGGGGATCTCAGCTACTCTAAATATAGCACTGGTGAAAAAAGTGCCCCTTAAAAATATTTTTGAAATGTTGGCAACTATGCACTTAGGCACTGACCAAGGGCCACCGGGTCAGTAGGGGGCCCCAATGGGAGGCTCCTGGGATCCTGTGATAATAAAGCGGTAGTAAACTTTGCTAACATTACTACTTTTTAGAGGCCCTGAGGTAGGTTATGCCATTGTGTACAAATATGTACAGCATATTAGCACATTAGGGTACACTTAAATTGTCAGACTGAGCCCTCCAGTGCTGCACTGTGATCAATCCGTCGGGTCCTGGCGCTTCCATTTTCACCCGGTCTTCCTTCTGGGCTCTGTGCCTTCAGTCACTTGCCTTGGCTGGGCTGCGTTGATGTCATTCCCATGCATGCTCATGCGCATCCTCTCTCTCTCATCCCCCCCCCTTTCTCTCTCATCATCTCTCTCTCTCTCTCATCATCTCTCTCTCTCTCTCTCTCATCATCTCTCTCTCTCTCTCTCTCATCATCTCTCTCTCTCTCTCTCTCATCATCTCTCTCTCTCTCTCTCATCATCTCTCTCTCATCATCTCTCTCTCTCTCTCTCTCTCTTTAATTTAATTTGTTATAACAAAAAATTGTTTGCATATTTTATTTATTATTTATAAAAGGCCCACCAAAATCCTCAGCACCAGGCCCATGGTGTTCTTAATCTGGCCCTGGCTAGGAGGCAGCGCAAAGACACCATTGTCCTTTCACCTTGCTGAGAAAGATCCTGCCTTCTTCACTTGATAGTCAGGGCAAGTTGTGTTATTTGGCCCTGCCATTCAGCAGTTTAAGTGCACCAACGAAAGTGGCTAGCTGAAGACACACAGTTTTAACTTTTCTTCAAAAGGACTGAAGCTACTGGTGTCATACAGACCCACACACACACACACATATATGCAGGGCTCTGTGTATGCAGTGGGTGTGTGGGACAGTTTATCTAGGAAGTTAAGCCATTACATGTTGATTTGAATAAAGTGTTTAAAGTTGGGCCTGTGGAGTCAGGGGACAGAAGAGAGGCCTGACACAGAGGGTCATTCCTCTGCTCTTCTCCTGCCTGGACTCAGAGCCAACCTGAGTAAAGGTAACCAATCTGGTACAGAATGCCATATTGTGATGTATTGTTATTGAAGTGTTTGCCTCTGCTCTTGGGGTTATTCTCAGGTTTTGAATCACCTAAAAGCAGCCTGAATATAGTACTTCGCTATATTGCTCATAACCTCTCATTGCTTTCCCATTGCATTCCTTGAACATATATTTTGTTACGGTTTGTTATTTTTCACAGAAATATTGCAGTAAAGACAATTTCTGGTTTTATCATAATGTGCGTTTCTCAATATTGCCAGGTGTGCCAGAGGGACTGAACAAACTTAAGCGTCCCCTGCGGGGGTAGCGCTTCAAAAAAGGTATCCCTCACTTCAGGGGATTTCTTGAAGTGGGCATTGACTTTCTCCAAAAACATGAAGTCAGACCATGTAGATCAGCAGGTTTTTTTTTGGAAAGGAGAGAATGAGGTCCTCCATCTGCTTAAAGTGGTTGTAAACCCACTTTTTCAACTTGCACCTACAGGTAAGCCTACATTAAGGCTTACCTGTAGGTGCAAGAAATATCATCTAAACCTACACGGTTTAGGAGATATTTAGGTAAATGACAGGCGCCGCTGTCTAAGGCGCATGCGCGCCGTAGACAACGGCGCATTCATGGGGTTAATCCCATTCACAAAATCGGCTACTTCCCAGCAATCGCTGGGAGTAGCCGAATGCGACGGCTCCCGCGCGCATGCGCAGAGTGACGTCTCCGCCGCTCTGGCCAATCACAGCGCCGGAGCGGCGCTGTGATTGGCTGGTGCGGCGATACCCGGAAGTAACATTCCGGCTATCGCCGCAGCGATGGCTGCGGCTCAAGACAGGGACACGGACGGCTTCGGGGGCCCCAGTCTAAGGTGAGTGGTACATAATGAGCTAGTATGCTAGTCATACTAGCTCATTATGCCTTTCTCTTGCAGGTGGGGTAAAAAAAAAAAAAACGATTAGTGGGTTTACAACCACTTTAATATCCTCCACTTGCACAACCACATGGATGTAGAGAAATGCAGATTATTTGTATGTTTTTGTGGAGATTGTAGAAGGCTGGGTCATGCAGTATGATAAAGTCTATGTTTTGGGCAGAATCGAAACACATGGGAGGACCAATCCTTCGTCAGCATTACAGCACCAGAATTTTTCAGTAACTCCTGAATATAATTTGTGAAGAATTGAGAGCGATCTGTACTATCTGGACAAGAATTTATAGCCGTTTTCTTGAAATCTGATACAGATTGATGATTTCATAGTAAAGTGAAGAATCTTTAGGCATTATTTTGGTGCCAGAGTTATTTGTAGATCATTCTTCTATTGTTTGAGATATGGGACCATATGGCCCACTTTTTCTTTGGAGAAAAATGTGTACAGAATGGTGTCTCGGAGCGGGCCTAGGTCAGTGCATTGTGTATCAGTCAGTCAGTGGCCTTGAGAATGACACAGGAGACAGTAAGGAGGGGAGAAAGTGGATGATTTCCATGAGTTTAGAGATTTCCATAAGTTTAGGTTTAAGGGGCCCATGGTGGCCATCAGGGTATTAATAGACGACCATTGTCTTCAGGGAGTGAAGTGAGAGGCTTGGTGTTTGACGAGTAAATTCCAAAACAGACTATCTATTTTGCCTAGTACAAGGTTACAGAGTATTGGGTATAGAGGTGACTGAATCAGAGAAGGCTTGTGCTTCTGAAATTCCTTAGAGTAGGTCTGCATTGAGGGTTCAATCATTAGATGAGATTTGAACTATGCAGGAATATGTGGCTAGCATCTAGAAAGCCCATTAGAGGTTCTAGTGTAATCCATTGTTTGGTGCCACCAGGTGGCCTGGCCAAGAGGTGTTTAACCACTTACCGCTCGGCCTATAGCAAAATGACAGCCGGGCGGTGGTTGCGTTATCCTGACTGGAAGTCATATGACGTCCAGCAGGATAACAGCCACCGCGCGCCCGTGGGGGCACGCATCGCGGCGATCTGACGTCTGACACACCGCTACACCGATCTCGGTGAAGAGCCTCAGACGGAGGCTCTTTACCATGTGATCAGCCGTGTCAAATCACAGTTGATCACGATGTAAACAGGAAGAGCCGTTGATCGGCTTTTCCTCACTCGCGAGTAGACGAGAGCCGATCGGGTGCTCTCCTGACAGGGGGGGTCTGTGCTGATTGTTTATCAACGCAGCCCCCCCTCGGATCCAGCCCAGGACCACCAGGATACCGCCCAGGACCACCAGGATGGCCATCCACATTGGACCACCAGAGAAATGCAAATCTGTGCCCAGGCAGCTGCCAATCAATGCCCGTGCCCAGGCAGCTGCCAATTAGTGCCCACCCACTATCCCTACCACTGCCAGTGCCACCAGGGATACCTATCAGTGGCGCCTATCAGTGCCGCCCATAAATTACCCATCTTTGCAGCCTTTCAGTGCCCACCAGTGCCGCCTATCAATGCCCATCAGTGTTGCATATCAGTGCCGCATATTAGTGCCACCTCTTCGCGGCCCGTCAGTGCCACCTTATCAGTGAAGGAGAAAACTTATTTACAAAATTTTATAACAGAAACAAAAGCAAACTTTTTTTTCTTTTTTTAAATTTTCCGTTTTTTTTTATGTGTTTAGCAAAAAATAAAAACTGCAGGAGGTGATCAAATACCACCAAAAGAAAGCTCTATTTGTGGGAACAAAATGATAAAAATTCTGTTTGGGTACAGTGTAGCATGACCACGCAATTGTCATTCAAACAGCGACAGCGCAGAAAGCTGAAAATAGGCTTGGGCAGGAAGGAGGGTAAGTGCCTGGTATTGAAGTGGTTAAGGTTTTTAGGTATCGCTAGCCTATCATGTGCTTTGGGAAGGTGGAGTTCCACTGGCCTGTGGGCCAAGAAATGATCTACGGATCATTTCTTGGCCCACAGGAGTTTGGAGAATATTAAACGGACTGATCCAAGGTAGAAAGGCAGAATATGAATAGGCAGGGTCAGAAGTAGATAGAGAAATTTCTGGAAAAAATTTATTTTAGGGATGTTGTAGTGACCAAACCAAGAGAACCAGCCAGTGTTCCATTTCTGGAGTAGAGATCCCACTTTTTGAAGGAGGCGTGGGAAGTTCAGGGCAAAGTTATCCCTCAGATTGGCTGGATTGCGAGTGCTCATATATGTCATCACTGTGGTCACTCATTAAAATTTAAAGTTGTTTAAGGTTATTGGTTGTTGGGGAATCATCGTGCTACCCATTGCTTCAGATTTTTTTTAAGTTAATTTTGAGAAACAGGAGCGTTTTTTTTAAAATTCTTTCAGAGAGTTAGAAAGGGGAGTATGTGGGTGGGTAAGGGAAAAGTACAGATCGTCCACATAAGTTTTGCAGAACCTTCGGCTCTGGACCAAAGTGGAATTTGGTCAAAAGTTTTCCTGTTAGGCTTTCGATGAACACGTAAACTAGATGAGGTGATCACCCAGACGCCATACAGAACTTTTGACTGCAGTGGTAAGTGATAGTTAACAGCAGTATTACTATTGCTGCTAAATGTTATTGCCTCCCATTTAGGCTTGTCGTTAGAAAGCCAGCAGTCGCCAGCTTTCTAGCAACCACTGCAGATCTGGAAGTAAGGGATAATTTAGGTAAAAGTGACCACAGAGTAAATACATTTGTCAAAAATTATATGAAAACGAGACATGAGGGTAGGACAAGAGCATTACAGTTTAAAATAACCAACTTTACCAAGCTGCGTTCCATACTACATGATACTAAATGAGATAAAATTTGTGTTTAAAAAATAAATTAAAAACAGCATTCGCCAGTGCAATGGACAACAAATATAAATAAACAAAAAGTGAAAGTGATTGTAAAGATAAATAACATGTCATACTTACCTGCTCTGTGTAAGGGTTTTGCACAGAGTGGCCCCGATCTTTTCTATGGGTCCCCCAGCGGCGCTTCTGGCTTCTCCTCTTCGGCGAGTCCCCCCATGGGGAGCCGATTTCCATGGGGGCATCCATGCGGGCACACTCCCAAGTCCTGCTGCTGCATCCATTGACACAGACAGCAGGAGTCGGCCCCGCCCCTGACTCCCGTGTCACTGGATTTAATTGACAGCAGTGGGAGCCAATGGCTCCTGCTGCTATCAATCTATCCAATGAGGACCCGAGAGAGCAGCTGTAGCTGCTGCACTCGTGCTTGTCACTGGAACAATCGGGTTTAGGTAAGAAAAAGGAGGGCCCCTGGGGAGCATGTGAGTGTACCATAGAATGCATCAAGGTAAATAAAAAAAAAAAAACAAGACTTTACAACTCCTTTAAGCCTGGATGGCTAAATACTAAAGGTAAAAATAATTAACATGAAAAAAAAAAAAAAAAGCTCTCTTTAATAAATTTAAAAACAAAGGGTGAATGTCTGCATTTTAACATTCTCCCCATCCCTGCCCGCAACCTCCTGTGATATGTCAAAGGTCCCAGGAGGCTGTGGGACCCCTCAAAGAGCGCAGCGTGGCTCGCAAATGCTGTGGGAAGCCATTTTGTGAAGCCGCAAGGAGTCACAGCCGGCTTCCCACAGTAAACATGGAGGTGCTGGGGACCCGAAGACAGGTGAAGAACTGGTCCAGGTAAGGAAATGGTCCTTTTTTTTTAACCACTCAAGCTCTGGAAGACTTTACCCCCTTAAAGACCAGGCCATTTTCTGCTAATTAGCACTCCGCTATTTTAACTGGTAATTGCACGGTCATGCAACACTGTACCCAAAATTACATTATATATATATATATATATATATATATATATATATATATATATATACACACACACACACACACACACACACACACAGTTGTGCTCATAAGTTTACATACCCTGGCAGAATTTAGGATTTCTTGGCCATTTTTCAGAGAATATGAATGATAACACAAAAACATTTTTCACGCATGGTTAGGCCCCTTTCACACGGAGGTCCGTTCAGGTCCGCCTGTCAGTTTTTTAGGCGGACCTGAAACGGATCCTCCATGTACCCCTATGGAGGCACGGATGTCAGCGGAGACATGTCCGCTGACATCCGCTCCGCCAAAGTGTGACGGAGGAAAACCCTATTTTTCCTTCCGTCGGCGGAGCGGATCGGATGACAACGGACTCTACGGTCCGTCGTCATCCGATTCCCCATAGGGGAGAGCGGCGCTCTGACAGGGCGGTCCCTGCACAGTGTGCGGGGACCGCCCAGTCATCCGTCGGCTCAGCGGGGATCAACGGAGCGATCCCCGCTGAGCAAGCGGAGCTTCACGGGGCGGATCTGCACGGATCCGCCCCGTGTGAAAGGACCCTGAGTGTTTGGTTGAAGCCAATTATTATCAATCAACTGTGTTTACTCTTTTTAAATCATAATGACAACAAAAACTATCCAAATGACCCTGATCAAAAGTTTACAATATTCATTTTGGCCTGATAACATGCACAAAAGTTGACACAAAGGGGTTTGAATGGCTATTAAAAGGTAACCATTCTCACCTGTGATCTGTTTGCAGACCCTTGCATCTTTCATCCAGTGCTCCACTGACGTTTCTGGATTCTGAGTCATGAGGATAGCAAAAGAATTGTCAAAAGGATCTGTGGGAAAAGGTAGTTGAACTGTATAAAACAGGAAAGGGATATAAAAAGATATCCAAGGAATTGAGCATGCCAATCAGCAGTGTTCAAATTCTAATCAATAAGTGGAAAATTAGGGGTTCTGTTAACCCAAACCACGATCAGGTAGACCAACTAAAATTTCAGCCACAACTGTCAGGAAAATTGTTTGGGACGCAAAGAAAAACCCACAAATAACTTCAGGTGAAATACAGGACTCTCTGAAAACATGTGGTGTGGCTGTTTCAAGATGCACAATAAGGCGGCACTTGAAGAAAGATGGGCTACATGTTCGGGTCGCCAGAAGAAAGCCATTACTACACAAATGCCACAAAAATATCCCACTTACAATACGCCAAACAGCACAGAGTCAAGCCTCAAACCTTCTGGCACAAAGTCATTTGATAGTGTGATGAGACCAAAATTTTGCTTTTTGGCAACAACCATAAACACTACATTTGGAGAGGCGTCAACAAGTCCTATGGTGAAAGGTACACCATTCCTACTGTGAAACACGGAGGTGGATCACTGATGTTTTGGGGATGTGTGAGCTACAAAAGGCACAGGAAATTTGGTCAAAATTGATGGCAAGATGAATGCAGCATGTTGTTATAAAAAAAATACTGGAGGAACATTTGCATTCATCAGCCAGGAAGCTGCACATGGGACGTACGTGGACATTCCAAAATGACAATGATCCAAAACACAAGGCCAAGTCGACATGTCATTGGCTACAGCAGAATAAAGTGAAGGTTCTGGAGTGGCTATCTCAGTCTCCTGACCTCAATATCATTGAGCCACTCTGGGGAGATCTCAAAAGTGCAGTTTATATAAGACAGCCCAAGAATTTACAGGAACTGGGAGGCTTTTTGCCAAGAGGAATAGGCAGCTTTACCATCTGAGAAGATAAAGAGCCTCATCAACAAATACCACAAAAGACTTCAAGCTGTCATTGATGTTAAAAGGGGCAATACACGGTATTAACCACTTAATGACCCGCCCATAGACAAAAGACGTCTACAGGGCGGTTTGTTAACTCTGGGAGGACGTCCATGGACGTCCTCCCAGAATCGCGCACCGCCTGGGGCGCGCACACGGGAGTGTCCGTGACCGCCGGGTCCAGAGGACCTGGCGCATCACGGATCACGGTAAATTGCCGCTGATAGTGACCAAATACCATGCGAGATAAAAAGTTGCAACAACCGCCATTGTATTCTCTATGGTCTTTACTAAAAAAACATACATAATGTTTTGGGGTTCTATGTAATTTTCTAGCAAATAAATGATGATTTTTACATGTAGGAGAGAAATGTTAGAATTGGTTTGGGTGCTCCAAAACGCCTGATGGTGCTCTCTGCATGTTGGGCCTCTGTATGTGGCCACGCTGTATAAAAGTCTCACACATACTCCCATACTCAGGAGTAATAGCAGAATGTGTTTTGGGGTGTAATTTGTGGTATGCATATGCTGTGTGTGAGAAATAACCTGCTAATATGACAATTTTGTTAAAAAAAAAAAAAAAAAAAGAAAAGAAAATCTTGATTTTGCAAAGAATTGTGTGAAAAAATGACAACTTCAAAAAACTCACCATGCTTCTCTCTAAATACATTGGAATGTCTTCTTTCCGAAAAGGGGTCATTTGGGGGGTATTTGTACTTTTCTGGCATGTTAGGGTCTCAAGAAATGAGATAGGTCGTCAATACTTAAGGTGTGATCAATTTTCAGATATTGGCACCAAAGCTTGTGGACTCTATAACTTTCACAAAGACCAAATAACCACTTAACGACCGCTCACTGTATATATACGTCGGCAGAATGGCACCGACAGGCACAATCACGTAGAGCATACGTGATTGCCTTTGTATAGTTGGGGGGTCCAATCGGACCCCCCTCCTATACAGTGAGCGGTGGCCAAGTGTCCGGGAGCGTTCCGGGATGAGGGGGCAGCCATTCGTTTCTGGCCACCCCCTCGCGATCGCTCCCGGCGAATGGAAATGCCCCCTCTGTCTGTGTCAGACAGAGGGAGCAGGAGGAAGTGATGTCATCTCTGATGCGGCGCTCACATATACCGAGCGCCGTACAAGAGAAGACATCAGGTCAGTGCACACAACACTACACTGACACCAGGACACATAGGGACATAAATCACCCCCCCAGGCCCCCCAGATCACCCCCCAGCCCCCAGTCACAGTGTCACTGATTGCAGTGACCATTTATTTAGTGATCACTGCAATCAGTGACATTTGTGACTGTAAAAGTGTCACCAAAGTTTAGTCTTAGGTCCAGTGTAGCCCACTAACCCCCCCTAATAAAGGTTTAACCCCCTGATCACCCCCCAGATAACCCTTTCACCGCCTATCACCACTGTCGCTTAGCGATCATTTTTCTGATCGCTGTCTTAGCGTCAGTGATGCCGATCGGCAGCCAGTAATTTTTTTTAGGTTCGCCGCAGGTTTTTATAGCGTCAGGTACCCCAATATATTATCTAATAAAGGTTTAACCCCCTTGATCGCCCCCCAGGTAACCCTTTCACCCCCTATCACCACTGTCACTAAGCGATCGTTTTTCTAAACGCTGTCTTAGTGTCTGTGATGCAGATCGGTAGCCGGTAATTTTTTTTAGGTTCGCCGCAGGTTTTTATAGCGTCAGGTACCCCAATATATTATCTAATAAAGGTTTTAACCCCCTGATTGCCCCTAGTTAACCCTTTCACCAGTGATCACCATATAAGTGTTACGGGTGACGCTGGTTAGTTAGTTTGCTTTTTATAGTGTCAGGGCACCCGCCGTGTATATAACCCAATAAAGGTTTAACCCCCTGATCGCCCGGCGGGTGATATCAATTAGGTTTTAGCGTCAGAGAGGGTCTGAGTCACACCCCAGGCAGCGTCAGGTTAGTGCCAGTAACGCTAACACCCACGCGTGAAGCATACACCCCCCTTAGTGGTATAGTATCTGAACAGATCAATATCTGATCTGATCAGATCTATACTAGCGTCCCCAGCAGTTTAGGGTTCCCAAAAACGCAGTGTTAGCGGGATCAGCCCAGATATCTGCTGGCACCTGCGTTTTGCCCCTCCGTCCAGCCCAGGCCACCCAAGTGCAGTATCGATCGATCACTGTCACTTACAAAACAAAAACACACATAACTGCAGCGTTCGCAGAGACAGGCCTGATCCCTGCGACTCCAGTGCTGTAGGAGGTGATTTCACCACCACAGTTAAAAAAAAAAAGCAAATATGCCGAAGCATTGGGGCAGCAGGGGCGGAGGAGCGATTTTGCTCCTAATGCCGCGTACATACGGTCGAAATTCCGACGGAGGCTTGCCCGTGGAAAAGTCCGACCATGTGTGTGCGGCATAACTTTTTTGCGGGAGGATGCCCCCATGCTTCGGCATATATAAATGGTGCGTGTATGCCCATCATTGGAAGTGGGTGGATGAAGGGCGGTATTCTAATGGTGGGCATACCCACCGATCAATCTCTTTTTTCGTTCAGCCAACTGGCTGCATGAAATAAAAAGATTACAATACATGTCCAACAAGGACCAGCAACGTACTGGTATGTTGCTGGACTTTGAATGTTTATACCAGAATGCCTGCGGGTTTAGGTATCATCTTGGTATCATTCTTTTCAGCCAGCGGCCGGCTTTCATGTAAAAGCAATCCTAGTGGCTAATTAGCCTCTGGACTGCTTTTACAAGCAGTGGGAGGGAATGTCCCCCCCCGGATATAAAAAGCGCCATTGGGAAAGCATTTTATCACACCGATCTTGGTGTGGTCAGATGCTTTGAGGGCAGAGGAAAGATCTAGGGTCCAATAGACCCCAGTTTTTTCAAAAAAGAGTACCTGTCATTACCTATTGCTATCATAGGGGATATTTACATTCCGTGAGATAACAATAAAAATGATAAAAAAAAAAAATACTTGGAAGGAACAATTTAAAAATAAAAGAAAAAAGAAAAATTAATAATAAAAAAAAAAAGAAAAAAAAAAAAAAGCACCCCTGTCCTGCCCTGCTCTTGCCCAATGGCGAACGCAAGCGTCGGTCTGGCGTCATATGTAAACAGCAATTGCACCATGCATGTGAGGTATCACCGCGAAGGTCAGATCAAGGGCAATCATTTTAGCAGTAGACCTCCTCTGTAAATCTACTGGGGTAACCTGTAAAGGCTTTTAAAAATGTATGTAGTTTGTCGCCAATGCGCGTTTGTGCGAAATTTTAAAGCATGTCGTGTTTGGTATCTATGTACTCGGCCTAAGATCATCTTTTTTATTTCATCAAACATTTGGGCAATATAGTGTGTTTTAGTGCATTAAAATTAAAAAAAGTGTATTTTTTAACCCAAAAAATGCGTTTAAAAAATCGCTGCGCAAATACTGTGTAGAAAAAAAAAATGCAACACCCACCATTTTATTCTGTAGGGCCTTTGCTTTAAAAATATATATAATGTTTGGGGGTTCAACATAATTTTCTTGCAAAAAAAAAAAATTTTTTCATGTAAACAAAAAGTGTCAAAAAGGGCTTTGTCTTCAAGTGGTTAGAAGAGTGGATGTAAGCTTCCTAATGTTGTGTATAAAATGCCAGAACAGTTCAAAACCCCCCCAAATGACCCCATTTTGGAAAGTAGACACCCCAAGCTATATACTGAGAGGCATGTCGAGTCCATGGAATATTTTATATGTTGACACAAGTTGCGGAAAAACGACAATTATTTTTTATTTTTTTTTGCACAAAGTTGTCACTAAATGATATATTGCTCAAACATGCCATGGGCATATGTGGAATTACACCCCAAAATACATTCTGTTGCTTCTCCTGAGTACGGGGATACCACATGTGTGAGACTTTTTGGGAGCCTAGCCACGTACGGGACCCCAAAAACCAAGCACCGCCTTCAGGCGTTCTAAGGGTGTAAATTTTTGATTTCACTTCTCACTGCCTATCACAGTTTCGGAGGCCATGGAATGCCCAGATGGCACAAAACCCCCACAAATGACCCCATTTTGGAAAGTAGACACCCCAAGCTATTTGCTGAGAGGTATGGTGAGTATGTTGCAGATCTCGCTTTTTGTCACAAAGTTTTGAAAATTGAAAGAAAAAAAAAAAAAAATTTTCAAAACTTTGTGACAAAAAGCGAGATCTGCAACATACTCACCATACCTCTCAGCAAATAGCTTGGGGTGTCTACTTTCCAAAATGGGGTCATTTGGGGGGGTTTTGTGCTATTTTGGCATTTTATGGCCTTCGAAACTGTGATAGGTAGTGAGGAGTGAAATCAAAAATTTGCGCCCTTAGAAATCCTGAAGGCGGTGCTTGGTTTCCGGGGTCCCGTACGCGGCTAGGCTCCCAAAAAGTCCCACACATGTGGTATCCCCGTACTCAGGAGAAGCAGCAAAATGTATTTTGGGGTGAAATTCCACATATAACCATGGCATGTGTGAGCAATATATCATTTAGTGACAACTTTTTGTAATTTTTTTTTTTTTTTAGTCATTATTCAATCACTTGGGACAAAAAAATAAAAAATTCAATGGGCTCAACATGCCTCTCAGCAATTTCCTTGGGGTGTCTACTTTCCAAAATGGGGTCATTTGGGGGGGTTTTGTACTGCCCTGTCATTTTAGCACCTCAAGAAATGAGATAGGCAGTCATAAATTTAAAGCTGTGTAAATTTCAGAAAATGTACCCTAGATTGTAAACTCTATAACTTTTGCGCAAACCAATAAATATACGCTTATTGACATTTTTTTTACTAAAAACATGTGGCTGAATACATTTTGGCCTAAATGTATGACTACAATTGAGTTTATTCGATTTTTCTTATAACAAAAAGTAGAAAATATAATTTTTTTCAAAATTTTCGCTCTTTTTCCATTTATAACGCAAAAAATAAAAATCGCAGAGGCAATCAAATACCATTAAAAGAAAGCTCTATTTGTGGGAAGAAAAGGACGCAAATTTCGTTTGGGTACAACATTGCATGTCCGCACAATTTACAGTTAAAGCAACGCAGTGCAAAATTCTGAATTCACCTCTGGTCCTTTAGCTACCAAATGGTCCGGGGCTTAAGTGGATAATATACACCAATTTGTACTTAATTTTACCAAAGATCTGTAGCAGTATAAATTTTGGCCAAAATTTATGAAGAAAAATTACTAATTTGCTAAATTGTATAACAGAAACGGATAAAAAATGTTTTCTTTACAGAATTTTCAATCTTTTTTTCTTTTATAGCGCAAAAAATTAAAAACCCAACAGTGATTAAATACCACCAAAGGAAAGCTCTATTTGTGTGAAAAAAAGGACAAAAATTTCATTTGGGTACAGTGTTGTATGACTGAGTAATTGTCATTCAAAATGTGAGAGCACCGAAAACTGAAAATTGGTCTGGTTATTAAGGGGGTTTAACCACTTAACGACCGCTCACTGTATATATACGTCGGCAGAATGGCACCGACAGGCACAATCACGTACAGTGTACGTGATTGCCTTTGTATAGTTGGGGGGTCCAATCGGACCCCCCTTCTATACAGTGAGCGGTCGTTATCCGTTGGGGAGCGATCCGGGATGAGGGGACGGCCGTTCGATTCCGGCCACCCCCCCGCGATCGCCCCCGGCGAATGAGAAAGCTTCCTCTGCTGTGTAATCTTTACACAGGCAGAGGAAGTGATGTCATCTCTCATGCGGCGCTCACATATACCGAGCGCCGTACAAGAGACAACACACAGGTTAGTGCACAAACAGTACACTGACACCAGGACACATAGGAACATAAATCGCCCCCCCCAGATCACCCCCCAGCCCCCAGTCACAGTGTCACATTGCAGTGACCATTTATTTACTGATCACTGCAATCAGTGACATTTGTGACTGTAAAAGTGTCACTACAGTTAGTTTAGGTCCAGTGTAGCCCCCTAACCCCCCCCTAATAAAGGTTTAACCCCCTTGATCGCCCCCCAGGTAACCCTTTCACCCCCTATCACCACTGTCGCTAAGCGATCGTTTTTCTGATCGCTGTCTTATTGTCGGTGATGCCGATAGGTAGCCAGTGATTTTTTTTAGGTTCGCCGCAGGTTTTTATAGCGTCAGGTACCCCCATATATTATCTAATAAAGGTTTTAACCCCCTAATTGCCCCTATTTAACCCTGCGTCACACCCCAGGCAGCGCCAGGTTAGTGCCAGTAACGCTAACACCCACGCGTGAAGCATACACCTCCCTTAGTGGTAGAGTATCTGAACAGATCAATATCTGATCTGATCAGATCTATACTAGCGTCCCCAGCAGTTTAGGGTTCCCAAAAACGCAGTATTAGCGGGATCAGCCCAGATACCTGCTAGCACCTGCGTTTTGCCCCTCCGTCCAGCCCAGGCCACCCAAGTGCAGTATCGATCGATCACTGTCACTTACAAAATACAACACACATAACTGCAGCCTTCGCTGAGACAGGCCTGATCCCTGCGACTCCAGTGCTGTAGGAGGTGATTTCACCACCACAGTTAAAAAAAAAAAGGATATATGCCGAAGCATTGGGGCAGCAGGGGTGGAGAAGCGGAGGAGCGATTTTGCTCCTAATGCCGCATACATACGGTCGAAATTCCAACGGAGGCTTGCCCGTGGAAAAGTCCGACCAATGTTCCCCCCCCCCCCCCCGGATATAAAAAGCGCCATTGGGAAATTGGGAAAGCATTTTATCACACCGATCTTGGTGTGGTCAGATGCTTTGAGGGCAGAGGAAAGATCTAGGGTCTAATAGACCCCAGTTTTTTCAAAAAAAGAGTACCTGTCACTACCTATTGCTATCATAGGGGATATTTACATTCCCTGAGAGAACAATAAAAAAAAAAAAAAATATGGAAGGAACAGTTTAAAAATAAAATAAAAAAGCAAAATGAATAATAATAATAAAAAAAAAAAAAAATAAATAAAAAAAAGCACCCCTGTCCTGCCCTGCTCTTGTGCAATGGCGAACGCAAGCGTCGGTCTGGCGTCATATGTAAACAGCAATTGCACCATGCATGTGAGGTATCACCGCGAAGGTCAGATCGAGGGCAGTCATTTTAGCAGTAGACCTCCTCTGTAAATCCAACGTGGTAACCTGTAAAGGCTTTTAAAAATGTATGTAGTTTGTCGCCAATGCGCATTTGTGGGAAATTTTAAAGCATGTCGTGTTTGGTATCTATGTACTCGGCCTAAGATCATCTTTTTTATTTCATCAAACATTTGGGCAATATAGTGTGTTTTAGTGCATTAAAATTTAAAAAAGTGTATTTTTTCCCCAAAAAATTCGTTTGAAAAATCGTTGCGCAAATACTGTGTGGAAAAAAAAAAATGTAACACCCACCATTTTAATCTGTAGGGCCTTTGCTTTAAAAAAATATATAATGTTTGGGGGTTCAACATAATTTTCTTGCAAAAAAAAAAAAATTTTTTCATGTAAACATAAAGTGTCAGAAAGGGCTTTGTCTTCAAGTGGTTAGAAGAGTGGATGTAAGCTTCCTAATGTTGTGTATAAAATGCCAGAACAGTTCAAAACCCCCCCCAAATGACCCCATTTTGGAAAGTAGACACCCCAAGCTATATACTGAGAGGCATGTCGAGTCCATGGAATATTTTATATGTTGACACAAGTTGCGGAAAAAAGACAATTTTTTTTTTTTTGCACAAAGTTGTTATTAAATTATATATTGCTCAAACATGCCATGGGCATATGTGGAATTACACCCCAAAATACATTCTGTTGCTTCTCCTGAGTACGGGGATACCACATGTGCGAGACTTTTTGGGAGCCTAGCCGTGTACGGGACCCCAAAAACCAAGCACCGCCTTCAGGCTTTCTAAGGGTGTAAATTTTTGATTTCACTTCTCACTGCCTATCACAGTTTCGGAGGCCATGGAATGCCCAGATGGCACAAAACCCCCACAAATGACCCCATTTTGGAAAGTAGACACCCCAAGCTATTTGCTGAGAGGTATGGTGAGTATGTTGCAGATCTCACTTTTTGTCACAAAGTTTTGAAAATTGAAAGAAAAAAAAAAAAAAATTTTTTTTCTTCATTTTCAAAAACAAATGAGAGCTGTAAAATACTCACCATGCCTCTCAGCAAATAGCTTGGGGTGTCTACTTTCCAAAATGGGGTCATTTGGGGGGGTTTTGTGCTATTTTGGCATTTTATGGCCTTCGAAACTGTGATAGGTAGTGAGGAGTGAAATCAAAAATTTGCGCCCTTAGAAATCCTGAAGGCGGTGCTTGGTTTTCGGGGTCCCGTACGCGGCTAGGCTCTCAAAAAGTCCCACACCTGTGGTATCCCCATACTCAGGAGAAGCAGCAAAATTTATTTTGGGGTGCAATTCCACATATAACCATGGCATGTGTGAGCAATATATCATTTAGTGACAACTTTTTGTAATTTTTTATTTATTTTTTGTCATTATTCAATCACTTGAGACAAAAAAAAAATATATTCAATGGGCTCAACATGCCTCTCAGCAATTTCCTTGGGATGTCTACTTTCCAAAATGGGGTCATTTGGGGGGGTTTTGTACTGCCCTGCCATTTTAGCACCTCAAGAAATGAGATAGGCAGTCATAAATTAAAAGCTGTGTAAATTCCAGAAAATGTACCCTAGTTTGTAGACGCTATAACTTTTGCGCAAACCAATAAATATACGCTTATTGACATTTTTTTTACTAAAGACATGTGGCTGAATACATTTTGGCCTAAATGTATGACTAAAATTGAGTTTATTCGATTTTTCTTATAACAAAATTAGAAAATATCATTTTTTTTCAAAATTTTCAGTCTTTTTCCGTTTATATTGCAAAAAATAAAAAATCGCAGAGACAATCAAATACCATTAAAAGAAAGCTCTATTTGTGGGAAGAAAAGGACGCAAATTTCGTTTGGGTACAACATTGCATGTCCGCACAATTTACAGTTAAAGCAGCACAG